>JAKEZK010000022.1:0-325180 GCA_021654155.1 Rhodotorula sp. CC01
TCGCCTTTTTTCGTCTTTCTCGCTCTACCCTCGCGTCCATGTTGTCATTTTTCTAGCCTGTCGCTTGCAAATCAGCGGTTTTTCTCCCACTTTCTCACTCGTCTTGTTTGAGAGGCGAGAGAGACGAGCAGCTCTTCCCGCGTTCCCTCAGTCCCACCGCAAGCGGACAACCTCGAGCACTCCTGCACGCGTAAGGCTGCGGTCCCGCTGCACAAGGGAAGGGAAGATGACCGTACATGCATTCGCGTCTCGAGCTTGCAAACCAAGACTCGCTGCGCCGCGAGCCTCGACGTCAGCACTCCACTTTGGAAACCGCTGCCTTGTCCTCGCGACCTCACTCGTTCTCCGACGGTTAACAAGCACGTCCATGCTCGTACTCGATGGCTGACCAGCCCGCGCTCAGAGCGAACCCTTCGCACGATGCTTCGCTACTTGAAGACGACTCCGACTCGCTTCACTCCACCCGACCTGCTGTACCTCCGCTGGCTTGCATGCGCTATTCGCGACGACCTTGTGCGAACCAAGACCTCGTAGACGCACTCAGACCGCTGCGCGAATGGCGTTTCGCCGAATATGGCTGTACGTCCCGGCTTCGGGCCTTACTGCTCATCCAACAGAGGCCGTCACTGCTGATCGTGCGCACGACCCTTCCAGCGAGTAGTCCGGAAGGTATCTCCTACTCTACCGCGATCTCCGCAATCATTGCTTGTCCTTACAAGCTGCGATCTGGAGAAGAGGCGCGCGCCCTGCACAAGGTACTTTCTTGTCCGGCTTCCAGGACGCCTGGCAATGAGCTGTCATGCTCACACGACGTCAGCGACGCTCCACAGGTCGGCGAGAAGCTTGCCCTCAAGGTGGACGAGTTCCTGCAGACTGGTCGAATCAAGGAAGCAGGTACGCTCAGCAGGCGATGTTTGCCTCGTTACAGCCTTTTCGCTCATCGTCCCAGAAGCGCAGATGACCTCCAGCACAACGAGCGATACCAAGCCTTGAAATCTCTGATGACCGTGCACGGTATCGGTCATCATACTGCGAAGGAGCTGTACGCTCAAGGCTATCGCTCGGCGGATGACATGCGCAAGAGTGGCAAATGGGAGACCGAGTTCAAGTATCACGACGACATCCAGCTTCCGTGGGTCATCAATCTTCACGTGTCGGAATCGCGACGGCGCTCGCTGAGCCTCTGCCGTCCCAGTATCCCTCGTGCAGACGTGGAGAGCATCGCTGCTTTCGTGCAACTGCAAATCGACCGTATCGAGCGCGGCGCGCACATTTGCATCGCCGGCGGGTAAGCCCTCTTTCCGCAATCGAACCGCGAGACTGGCGCGCTGAGAACTTACTCGCAATTGTCAGGTACCGCCGCGGGAAGTTGCAGTCCAATGACGTGGACTTATTGATTACCTAGTAAGTGCAGTCAGCTCCCTTATGCGGTTCACAGGGGTCTGACCTGCTAGCACAACAGTCCGCACCAAGACGGCAAGGAACGCAAGATGCTGCGACGACTGTGTCACCGCCTGCAAGCCAAAGGTGCGTTGTCCGCGAGCGCGGGAGGCTCGCCTGCTGCACTTCGATTCACCAAATCCACCCTCGCAGGTTTGATTCCTCCGGACGGGATCCTCTCTATCAGCGAGCCTGCGACGCTCCGAACCATCAAAGAGAACAAGAAGGCGAGCTCGTTCGACTCGCTCGACAAGGCGCTGGTCGTCTTCCGCCATCCCGCAAACGGCACCACCCGCAAACGAGACATCTACCGGCGGGTCGACCTCATATTTGCTCGCTGGCCTAGCTTTGGAGCGGCGGTTCTTGGTTGGAGTGGTTCGACGCAGTTTGAGCGAGATCTGCGCAAGCACGCCGAGAAACTGTGCGTTCAGGAGCCTTTTCCGGAAATTGATCCTGCCATCGGCCTCGGCAATACATGCATGTGTCTGACGCTGACATCACGATTGCAGAGGCTACAAGTTCGACTCGGGTGGACTCCGCGTTCGAGGCACGAATGAGGTCGTTCCCACCATGACCGAACAAGATGTTTTCCGTGCCCTCAAGCTGAAATATATACGTGAGTCGCTGCCCGGACTGTCTTCTCTCGATCTCAAACTCACGCAGCAGATGCTGGCGCAGCTCCAGAGTTCCGCAATGCGGATCCGTAGAGCACGAAGAGACGAGATGTGCGAACAGCTAGAGATATCGACTTGTTGTTGCCAATTGCTAGTGATTTTGCTCGACTATCCTTTTTGACGGTGTGTGTATTACGGAAGTGACGCAGATATGATTTCTGTGAGGTCTTGCCAAAGTCACGACGGCTCGGCGCGCGGCGTGTAAGCGATTCCGGCGTGAGGACGATGCGAGGCTGAACCTCCGTGCGTTCCTGCTACTGGCGAGCGAACAGATATACTCTTCCGTCAAGATCTGCACACGGTGAATCTCCGCATCAGAGCACATTTATGCGGACGAGGCGAAATGATGCGCACCTATTCCCGTCCGGCAGACTCGAGCGGCGCCACACCGGCGTAACGCTGGTCCCAGTACAGGAGCGAAGCTGCGGCTGCGCCCTCTCCATGCATGCCGAGTTGGACGTCGTCGACCCGCGCGATGAAGAGCTCTGACCGCGGCTGGTCCGGCGTCACCGCCTGCGTCGAGCGACCATCGAGTCCTGCTAGGGGAATTTGCTGCACGACCCGACATCGCATCGAGCCGAGACTTGCCGCTTTGAGCTGCTCAAACAACGACGAGTCAAACGTTGGTAGCACGGGCGGCGCGCTGTGCGAATCGCTGCCTGCCGAGACCGAGGTTGGCGGCGGAGGGGACGGTTGAGCCGGTGCGGGCATTGGCGCTTGACGCGCAAACGCGCGCGCTATGGATTCCTGCTCTGTCGAGAGTAGATGCACTCGAAATTCGGACGGGGCTGCGCCATCCTGCTTGGAGAGAAAGGACGCGAGTCGAGACGGTAACCGGAGCGAGAACGAAACGAGCGGCGGCGACAGCGAGATGCTCGTCAAGGAAGAGAGCGTCGCTCCGTGGTTATCTTGCATTCGGCCATCCTTTCGAGCCTGTGGCGCGGCTGCTGCGCTCGGAGGAGCCGTCGAGGGGTCCGGGATGTGAGCCGTAATGACGGCGACCGGCTGAGCGACGCGCCGGAACAGCTCGCGCTGCAGCGGCGACGGCAGTTCAGCGACTCGTGCTGTCGAAGAGAACCGCGCGAGCCATGGCCGGACGGGCGTCCGAAGTCGAGGTGACATGGAGAAGTACAACGCATCGGGACAATCGGGTGAGATCATTTCAGTCAAGTCAGGCTAGCCTAATGCTAGCGTGTGGTCCAGATCGAGCTTTGGAATTGGCAGAATTGTCGAGTCATAGTCTTACAAGACTAGCCGAAAGAGTGTCGACGGCGTCGGTGGGTGCTAGTGGAGACAGGAGGTGAAGAAGGGAACTGCGGGTGTATGTAGTGGAGACAGGTGCTGCGGACGGTGTAGCTAATTATGGATGTAGGCCACGCAAAGGTGTATAGTGGTACAGAAGCTCTATGAGGAGAGCAAGGTGATTTGGGGGAAAGGGAGGAGGGAAGTCGGCGCCATCGCGGCGTCCACCACATGGGAGCTATCTCACTCCTTGCGCGGCTCCTCCTTGACCGGCGGGAGCGTCGTCGACATCGACGGCGAACGCGAGTGTCCTCCGCCAGGCTGCAGTTGGCCGAGTCCGCGCTCGACCAGCTGCTGGGTCGACAAGCTCGGGTCGTGCGCGGCCGGGTTCTCCATCGACCCACTCTCGGGACGCCAGCCTCCGCCGATCGAACCGATGACGAGACTCGGGACCATTGCCATGAGGTACGTCGGCTGCATGTCCATCGCCTTGAGCTGCTTGTCGCGGCTGACCGGGCGCTTGAACTTGAGGATGCTGGATGCGCGAGCGCGTCCACCGCGCACGGTCGAGTAGACGCGGAGTCCGTCAATCGCCTTTTGGATGCCTTCGGCCCACTTGACCTCCTCGGCCGCCTTGCTGACAAACGGCAAGTCGCCGCGGATCTGCGCCTCGGACGGGTAGAGGTGCAGCTTGACCAAGAGCCGGTGGAAGGGACCGGGCGGCAAGCAGCGGAGCAATGCACCGAGGGGAAGGGTGATGAGACCGATGACGATCGAGATGGCCCAGTCGCGGCCACCGATGCGGACGACTTGGAACGCGGCTCCTCCGACGTTGATGATGAGCGCCTGGCCACCAACCACTGCGAAATACGAAGCGGAGAACCTGAGTACACGTCCAACAAGCGCTATACGCAGAAGAAGTGGGACATACTGATGCAAAAGATCAAGAGGAACCACATGTTTCGGAAAATGCCGGTGAAAATGTTGAGGCCACGGTCAAGACCTGGGAAAAGGCGATCAATCAGAAACAGGGGTCAGCCACATGTCGAGCTGCAAGACGGCGCCATTCGAGGAGTACGCACGACGGCAATTGATCATGTTGAAGATTTGCGAAAAGGTGAAAGCGTTAAAGATCAGAGTCTTGAGCTCGTTCTCCTGGTCAATCGACAGCGCCGGGTCGGTCGAGTGTAGGTTCAAGATCTCGTGTCCGGCAAAGTTTAGAGTGAGCGCAACGACGAGTTGGTACACCGACTGCCCGAGGATCATGATCCACATCTGAACCGAGATGAGCGGAGCGGTCTTGCGGTCCGGTTTGCGGCGGAGCGACTCGGGATCGGCCGGGTCCGTAGCGAGGGCGAGGGCGGCAAACTAGCGTAGATTGAGCGGGTCAGCCCGTCATGCTCGCTCGCTCGATCCCGGGGCGATGGCAGCGCGACTCACGGTGTCCATGATCAAGTTTATCCAGAGCAACTGAACGGCAGTCAGGACCGACGATTCCTCGTCGGAAGCGACGGAAGTGACAAAGGTGATGATGACGGCAGTGATGTTGACCGAAAGCTGGAACTGTTGAGCGGGAATGAAAAGAGAGAGCCGCGTGAGTACCCCTCGCCTCCCAGCGGAATCCCAATGCTGAATCAGCGACGCACCTGCAAGAACTTGCGAACAGAGTCGTTGACGCAACGTCCCCACATGATTGCAGAGACGATCGAAGCAAAGTTGTCGTCCATGAGGATGATGTCGGAAGCCTCCTTGGCGACTTCAGTACCCGCGATACCCATCCTGATCGACAGGAAGAGAGTCAAAGTCAGCACTGTGCAAATCAGAGAACTAGGGAAGGCCGAGGGAGGGAAAACCGGAACCAGGCCTTACGAGAAACCGACGTTGGCCGTCTTGAGCGCCGGACCATCGTTGGTGCCGTCACCGGTGACACCGACCACCTCGCCCATGTCCTTGAGCGTCTCGACGAGGATCTTTTTGTCTTCGGGCGACGACCGCGCGAGGACCTGCAAGTTGGGGACGACCTCGTGCCGCTGCTGGTCCGACAACTTGCGGAAGACGGGACCCTCCATGATGATGCCTCCCTTGGTGAAGATGCCGCACTGAGTCGCGATCGACCGTGCCGTGAGGACATTGTCACCCGTACACATCTTGACCATGACGCCGGCGCCTTGGCACGTCGCGACGGCCTGGGCGACTCCCTCGCGGAGGGGGTCCTCGATCGCCGTGACGCCGATCAGGGTCAAGTCGCGAGCGAGGTCCTCGAATGCGACTTCGCCTTCGGCGTTCATCTCGCAACCGCGAGGCGGCCACGATTCAAAGTCGCGCGAACAGAGGGCGATGGTACGGAGGGACTGGCAAGCGTAAAAGATGATCGTCCGGGTAATGTTGCCGCGAGTCTCTTCGTCAAACTCGGCCGTCGGGACCTCGTCATCGTCGGTAGCGGTGGCGTCAGCAGACTTGCCGCCGTGTTCCTGTACGATGACGTGACGCGTAGCGAGGCGAGCGAGGACTTCGGACGCGCCCTTGAGGAAGAGGCGGTACTTGCCGTTCGGCAAGCGGATCACGACGCCCATGCACTTGCGTTCGGACGAGAACGGCACCATCTGGACGACCTGGGCACTCTCGCGCACGGCGCGGTAGTGCGGCCACCCTTCGGCCTGCGCAAACGACATCAGGGCGGTCTCGGTCTTGGAGCCGACAAAGCCGCCCTCGGCGCCGTGCTCGTCGGTGCCTTCGAACGCGGTCGAGTTGATCACGATCGAGTCGTTCAAGAGTTTGCGAAGTCCGGGCGAGACATGCTCGTTGATGTCCATCATGTCGGCCGAAAAGTCGAGGCGACCTTTGCGCTTCGGGGGAGCAGCATCGCCGCCCCTCGAGGACGAAGAAGAAGTCGGCGACGAAGGCTCAGACAAGTCGTCGTCGTGACCGTCTGCCGAGACCTTTTCGGGATCGCGGTCATCGTTCGCGTTGGTGCGTTTCAAATTCTCGGCGAGGCGTTGCGCAAACTTGAGGTGCACGCCGATCGAACCGGCGACGACCGACATCTTGTTAGTCGTGAGGGTTCCAGTCTTGTCCGTGCAGACGCAGGTCGCGTTTGCCATGGTCTCGCACGCGCCGAGGACGCGGACGAGCAAGTTCATCTTGGTCATGCGGCGGGTCGCGAACGCGAGCGCGAGCGTGACGGCGAGCGGTAAACCTTCGGGAACGGCGACGACGACAATCGTGACCGAGATGATCAAGACTTGGATGAACGACTGGGCTTTTTCGTTCGGCGTCCGGTCCGGGTCTTGCTTCAGTTGAACAAAGAACCGAATCATCAACGCCGTAAAGAGGAGCAGACCGGCGGCGGAACCGAGTTTCGCAATCAGTTCGGCGAGGGCGTTCAGTTTCAGTTGGAGCGGCGTGTCTTCCGTGTCGCCCTGGAGCGACATCATGATCTTGCCGTGGAACGAATTGCGCCCGACCGACGTGACGACGTACGAGCCGACACCCTCGAGGACTTTGGACCCGGAGATCATGAAGCAGTCGGCCTTGGAGTGCTGACCTTTTTCGGCCTCGAGTTCCTCGAACGGCGCCTTGCGGAGCGCGTCCGACTCGCCCGTCGCGCCCGACTCGTCGCAGCGGACGTTGTGTCCCGACAAGAAGACGCCGTCGACGGGGATGATCTCTCCCGGTTCGATAAAGAGGATGTCGCCGACGACGACATCGTACACCGACATAAGGCGTTCCTGACCGTTCCGGAGGACCTTGACGTTGCGCTCTTCCTTTTGCGCGTTGAGCTTTTGAAACTGCCGCTCCTTTTGCCAGTCGTTGACCGAGCCGACCATGACGACGATGAGGATCGCGACCGTGATGGCGACACCTTCGACCCAGTCGACCTGGGGCTCTTTGCAGAGGTTGGTCGGCGGGCAAGCGGTCGACGGGTAGTACGAGGCCGGAGTTCCGAGATCTTGGTAGAGACCGAGGGCGAGCGAGACGACGGCCGCTATGGACAGAATGATGAGGACCTTGTCCTGCGGGTGGGAAGCGGCGAAGCGGGGGGGACGTCAGTGTCAGAAGAGTGAGCACAGAAGCAAGGGCGGCGGTTAAAACGCACGGTGTAGGCGGCCCAACAGAGGGCGAGGAAACTCTTTGGTTTCTTGCCCGGGATGCGGTTCTCGCCATAGACGCGCTTCCGGTCCTCTGCGAGCGCGACGCTCGTGCCGTTTTCCGACCCTGCTTCCTCGGCGAGGCCAGTCTTCGGGTCCGTCTTCAGTCCGCGAAGGATCCCCTCAGTGCCTCCGAGCGCGCGCAAGTGTTCGATCGATTTCGGGTCAACGAGGTTGTACAACGCCGACGGGAGCATGGCCGGATCAAAGGGGGCCATCTGCTCTGCGGGAGGATCGACGATCGCGACGACTTGGTCGGGTTTCTTTGCGCGGCGGGGGAAGATGCCAAACAGTTTCCGACGCTTGCCGTCCGCTGCGGTGACTTGCGTGTCTTCGATACCGGGGTTCGAGGCGTCGCGGAGGCGGCCCGAGTTGTCCGGGTCGAGCGAGAGCGGGTGGCCTGCCTCGTCGAGACCCTTTTCGAGGTCTCGGGGTGCCGCCGTCGCTGCCGACTGAGAATCGACGGTGCCGAACTTGGAGAGTTTGGTGGTGGTGGTGGCATCGCCGTGCTTACTGTGGTTGTCGTCTACGTAGGTGGCGGTGGTGGTCGAGTCTGGCACGGTCGAGGCGTACGAGGGCCTTCTCGAGTGACCGCTGGCATTCGCGCCGTCTGCCGCTTCGACAGCCCTGCGAGTCCCCTCCGGCTGTCCATGAGAGCAGCAGTATGTCAGTGTCTCTCCGAGTTGAGCAAAGCCTTTCGAGCGGGCAGCACCCCCCGAGATGGCGAGATCGACCTTGGCCGCGGTTCTCCCGTCTGCGCCAAGACCTGGTGCGAGGGGCCGGCGAGGGGGGGGGGGGGGGGGGGGGTTCGCTGAAGAGAGGGCACGGCAAGGGGACTGACGTCGTGGTTGTCACGCAAGGACAGGCTTGTCAAGTAGTTGACTTGCGAGTTGAGGGATTGGCTCGGACTCGGAGGCGCACTCGTCGCGGTCGCGGTGGCTGCTCTCGGCGGAGTCAACTGGACGTCGGAGGTTGCGGTGGTCGGGGAAGCGGGTGGGGTCGTGTGCTGGTCCGAGGGTGGTGCGTACGAGATCTGGACAGTCGGGACTGGCGGAGCGAGGTCGCGACCACGCGGTGCTCCGGCTTGAGGAGGCGCGGGTGATGAAGACGGTGGTGGCGAGTCCATCGGTTGGGGACCGGTGGGAGGAGGGGTCCAGCTAAGCTGTGCACCTGACCGTTCACGCACTATCTGGCTGTACTGTACTGTACTGCAGGTGCTGGTGCTGGTGCAGTAGAAGAGAGAGCGAGGGGCGATGCAGTGAGGCTAACGATGAGCGCCAAGGCTCGCCGCTCGCGTCCTCTTCGATCGAACCAGCTGCCGAGGCGGTGCAGCACTACTGATACACTCACCCAGTATGGACTTTGCAGCCATGAGAGCCAAAGCAGTCAGTCTACAAGTCCACTCCGCCCTCTCTCTCCCTCTCCCTCTGACCTGCCCTGCCCTGCCCTGCCCTGCCCTGCCCTGCCCTGCCCTTTCTGATCCCCCACCCACCCGACCGGACAGGAACAAGCCGCCACCACAGCCCGCGCACAGCTACAGAGACCGAATCCACCCTCCCGCCATGCATCCTCATCGACGACAAATGCAGCGCCACCTTCGCACAAGCCTCCTTCCTTGGCAGCAGCAGCACCGCCTCCCTCCTCGAGACCGACACCTCGAGCAGTCACTCAACAAGACAGGGATGCTCTCTTTTCCGCTCTAGACGAGGTACGTCTTCGCCCTCGTGTGCCAAGAGTGCGCACACCCTGACCGAACAGTCTTCCCCCCCCCCCCCCCCCCCCCCCCCCGCCTTCCCCAGTTCTTTTCCTCCCGACTCGGGATCCAACTACATCCTTCAACACCCGCACCTGCGCGGCCCAACGTGGCACCAAAACCAGCCAGACGCACACCGATCGCCCTTGAACTCGCCGCGGTCGAGCAGCAGCCCAGTCCGGCTCCCGCGCCGAAGCCGTCCGGTCCGCCTCCAATCTCGCGCGCGACTCGACCCCAGCTGTCGCCCGCTCTCGCGCCTGCTGCTGCACCCCAACACTCCAACCGCTCGTATCCGCCAGCAGAGACGCACTCGTCCGCCGCCCTGTCCCTCCTGCACTGGCTCCTCGACCCGCCAGACTTGTCATCATCCGGCATCACCTCCGCGTTCTTCCTCCCGCCTCCAGCCAGCCCCTCTCCACAACCTCCCCCACTCGAGAACCGTGCCGACGTCCGGAGTGCCTACTCGTGGCTCCAGCGCGCCAGCGAAATGTCGTACGTCGCCTGTTTCCTCTTTGGCGACGCCTCGATCGCGTGGATCCGAATCTCGTGGAACGCTGCTGCCGAGGCTCGAGGACCTACGGACCTCTTGAGGCAAGTCAAGCGCGAGGGGATGTATCGTCCCCGACCGAGGATCAAACACGAATGGAACGCCGAGCGACTGTACCGCGCGAGTGAGACCTACGGGCCTCGGATCGTCCGCTTTGCGCAGGACGCCTTGGCACGAGGCGTCCCCGTCGCGAGAGGCGAATGCTGGGACCTCGCGAACGAGGCACTCATCGCGTGCGGCGAGGCGGACGGTCGCGTGCCGAAACCGTTCCCGAGCATTGCGCGCACGCACGGCGCCTTGCTCTACTATGCACGGGCCGATAAGGGCGCTACGGTGCTGGGGACTTGGTCGGGGGGTGATGTGTATGTCCGGCCGGGTGATATTGTCGAGTGGCGGTCGGTCACAATCCGTGAAGTCGGGATGGCCCCCGGCAGTTATTCCACGCTCGGAGATCCAGAGGTGTGTGTTCTTTCTCTCTCGCTCAATCTGAAAAGGGAAGGGAGACAAGTAATTTGACCGCGTAAGCTCCCTCTCAGCACACGGCCATCATCGTCGCCGCCGGAGCGCCCCTCACCCTTCCTCGCTTCGACCCCAGCGGACCGCAGCAGCCTCCTCCTCCCTTCCTCGACCCGGCCTACCCGCTCTCGTCCCTTGTGAGCCTCACCGTCGTCGAACAATCTCGCGGTTACGCACCGTCCGAAAAGACATACGATTTGGCGGCCATGTCAAAGGGAGAAGTGTGGATCTACAGGCCGTGCGGGTTGAAGGATCTGGTTGGGGTGGACGAGGTGACGGCAAAGTGGCCGCCCGAGGTGCAGTGCTGGCAGATTGGCGAACTCGAGTGAGTGAGGGACGGCTTGCGCGCGAAGACACTCGGTGTAGCAAGCAGGAACGTCTGTGTGGATCTGCGAATTATCGCCGGTTTCCGAGTTCCGCGCGAGAGTTCGCAAAGTTTGATGAGAACGCGAGACGACTTTGGCATCTCGCTCGCTCCTTTGCGTTTCCAGTCTGGCTTTGGTTAGGACGTCGGTGCAGAGAACGCGCAACCAGTCTTTGCTATGCCGTCCACGACCTCGGCGAATCGATCCGATGGCACTACCTCTGCTCCGGTTCAACCGGTCGTGCGCTCTCTGCCAAAGAACCTCGTCCTGACTGAAGCAGGGTGAGCCCCGAATCGACCTTTCGTGGCTGTGCTCTCTTGTGCTCTGGAGCTGACTCCTTCCTCGAAATGTCGGCGCCCAGGCGGAGCCCTTGGTATGGACTCGGTCAGTTCGGTTCCCCCTTCACTCATTTCTCAACGATCCACCACTTGCGCGCAGTACTGAACCTTTGCATCGTGCAGATGGAAAACCGTCACAAGCGTACATTATCGGAATCGGAGGCGGCAGCGCGAGCGGAAAGGTCAGTCCCACATGCGTCTCCTCTCCACTCGATTCATTCGCTCCCCCATATCCATCATCACCCTGAATAACCGGGTTTGCGATGAACTGTGATGCAGACCCGTGTGGCGCAAGAAGTGCTCAAATCGCTCGGGGTGCCGTGGGTCCTCGTCGTCTCGCAAGACAACTTTTACAAGACCCTCTCGCCGGAAGAGTCGGCCGCCGCTCGCGCCAGCAATCACGGTGGGCCTCCAGCCCCTTCACTTTCTTCTCAGCTCGGTCACTTCCCGAGCGACTCTCGTCGGTATCTGACCCCAGCTCAACGCCCTCCCTCTAGACTTTGACTCGCCCGACTCGTTCGATTACGACAAGCTCGTCGAGTGCGTGCGCGACATGAAAGAGTGCCGGTCGGTTCAGATCCCGAATTACTCGTTCGTGGAGCACCAGCGCACGGACGAGTCAACCTATCTATACGGTGCAAACGTCATCATCGGTGAGTACCCCTACCCTTATTGGCGTTCTTTGAGCGCCTTTCTCGATACAAGGCTGATCATCCCCGCCGTCGCCGACACTCCGTAGTCGAGGGGATCTTTGTGCTGTACGACAAAAAACTGCGCGATCTTCTCGATCTAAAAATCTTTGTCCAGTGCGACTCGGACCTCATGCTCGCGCGACGTCTCCGACGAGACCTCGTCGAGCGTGGCCGCGATGCGGCAGGCGTCCTCGACCAGTACCTGCGCTTTGTCAAACCCGCCTTTGACAATTTTATCCAGCCGACGAACCGGTTCGCCGACCTTATCGTGCCCGGGGCCAACAACGAGCGCTCGGTCGACATGATTGTCTCGCACGTGCGGAGACAGCTGAGCGAGCGCCGGCGCGAACTCCGAGGGACGCTGTACAAGGAGACTGCGCCCGGCGGTCCGAGCAGCGTGCCTTCTACACCTGGCGTGGAGAAGTGCGAGCATGAGGGTGGGCTGTTTTACAAGGCGCGGGATCAGGATCAGGTCTCGGAGCAGGAGCTTTTGCCGGATACGGTGCACCTCATCAAGCAGACGGCACAGATCAAGGTGAGTGCAGAGAGCCTCTTTGGAAGGAGACGCACTGAATTGACCACTTTGGCGTTCAGGGTATCCATACCCTGCTCCGCGACGTCGACACCGACCCGGAAGATTTCATCTTCCTCGCCAACCGCCTCTCCACCCTCGTCATCGAACACGCCCTGTCCCTCCTTCCCTATCGCGAAAAGCGCATCGAAACTCCTCTCGACCTCGTCTACGCCGGCGCCGAACTCGACGTCCCCGAGGGCCACCTCTGCGGCGTCTCGATCCTCCGCTCCGGGGCCTCGCTCGAGAAAGGTCTGAGGCGCGTCGTCCGCGACGTACCCGTCGGCAGCGTCCTCATCCAGAGTGATACCAAGACGGGCGAACCGCTCCTGTACCAAGTCTCGCTACCCGAGATCTTGACCACCTCGTTCGAGAGCGCCGAGAAGAGCACCGTCCTCTTGCTCGATTCGCAGATCGGGACCGGCGCGGCGGCGCTCATGGCAGTCCGAATCTTGCTCGATCACGGCGTGAGAGAGGAAAACATTGTCTTCTGCTGCATCCTCGTGTCCAAGGTCGGAGGCGTGTGGGCGCTCAAGCGCGCTTTCCGTGAGTTACCGAGTGCTGGATCTGTACCCGCGCAGCGCTTTCTGACCTTCAGTTCTGTACACCTTTCACAGCCAGGGTACGAATCGCCTGCAGTGCAGCCGACAACGGACTCGAAGAGCGGTGGGAGAAAGGGACCAACGGGGACAAAAAGGTGTGCTATTAGTACCCGCCCTCGAACGCCCTCGCCGGGTTCCCAACTGACCGGCCATCCCTCCAGATCTTTACCATTCTCCCCGGTCTTGGGTCTTTCGGAGACCGTTATTTCCGATCCGACCATTACTAGACCTGTGTACTGGCTCACCTTGCGTCGTTTTCATTCTCCCACATCGCATTCGCATTTGCATCGTCGTTCTATTTTTCGTTTTCTTCCGATGCGTAACAAGCCCTTAAGGTCTTCGAGAGTTTCTGGGGGTATGCGCGTCTGATGTTACAACAAGGTGATGCGAAAGCTGCGCGACTCGGGCGATGGGGCTCAAGCCTCTTCTTGTAAAGACGCGTCGCCGTCCTCTGCCGGCGCTCCGACGCCGGGTTCGCCGACTCCGTGAGTGCCGTGTGCTGCGATCCACTCCTCCGAGGCCCAGACTGGCGGAGCGTAGCCAGGGGGTTTGGGCAGGCAGGAGCAGAGAGAGTAGCGGAACGTCAGCCAAGAGTGGCGGATACCGTCTTAACGGCGGCGCGCGTGCTCTTCAGTACGAATTGGACTCACTCGGTTTGTTGCTGCCGTGCTTCCCAGCTCCCTTTGGCGGCTTTGCCTTGTTGACCTTGAGGATTCTCCCCCGGTTCGTGACTGTCGGGAGGCAATTCCGGTGCATGTTGTCGCAGGCGTCGAGCGCTGCTTCTGGTGTTGCGAACGTGATGAAGGCAAAGCCCTTGTGAGCGCCCTTGCGCGCTGGGTCGGACGGGAGCGAGATGTCGAGGATGTCGCCGAAAGGGATGAACGCAGAGTGCAGCAGCGTCGCCGTCGTGTCTGGCGAGAATCCGCCGACGTAGACCGTCGTCTGTTGACGCCCCCGCAAGTCCATGAGAGAGTGCACAGACACGGAGGCGATGCCCAGCGGGGTTGCGAGAAATCGGCGGGGTAAGATGGTCGAGACGAGCAAACGGTCAGCGTGATCCGACTCGCCGTGGGGTGAAATACTGCCGAGGACTTACATTCGCGTCTTTTGTGGCCATTCTCCCACCTCAAAGTCCTAGTCGCTGGCGAGTGAGGAAGGAACGGAGAGGGGTCTCGGCAAATCTGAACGAGCGAGCGAGACGAACTGCGACTTGTGTAAACACATTCTAGCTTGCTCGGAGCGGACTTGTAACGCTTCGGGAGACCAGTGAAGAACCTATTGCACCTAGAAAACGAGACGATTCCGATATATGACAGTGGGGCGAAGAACGGAAAACTAGAAACCTCTAATGGACGGGAGCGAACGCGATTCACACAAAAGGCACAGAGAAAGGAACAAAGGCGGCGCAGGTCCACCTTCAGCGACGGACGATGAAACGACGAACGAAAAGAGAGCCTCCGGGTGAGGAGGATTATGCGAGGATGCGAGCAAGGTCGGCGGCGTTCAGCTTGTCGCCGAGCACCTGCTGCAGGGCGGCCGCAAACGCCTCCTTGTCCTCGGCGGCGAGCTGAGCGACGCTCGAGGCGATCGTGTCAGCGCGGGCCGACTTGACACGCTCGGCGATCGACGCGGCGTTGGCCTCAAGCGCGCGAGCGGCAGCAAAGTCGTTCGTGAGCTCGGCGTCGCCAAGAGTCTCGTGGATGATCGCGAGACGCTGGGCGCGCGAGAGAGCCGGGTTCGCGACGCCGAGGCGCTTGACGGCGTCCTCCTCGAGCAGACGGCGCTGGAGGCGGGCGTAAAAGTAACGCCTCGACTCGGCCCAGCTGACCTTGTCGCGAGCGCAACCCTTGGCGAGAACTACGAGTGGAAAAAGCAAAGAGGCGATCAGTATCTTGTGGCGAGGAACACGACAGAGAGGAATGGAAACGTACTGCGGCCGGCACGGTCGTGCGAGTCGGCGAACTGCAGGGCGATCTGCTGGTACAGCGGCATGAGCTGCTTCTCGCGAGCAGACAAGTCGGCCTTGGCCTGAGCAGCGTCGGCAGAGGAGAGCGACGCGTCGGTGCTCTTGGCCTTGAGCTCGCGGTAGGTCGGGTCGAGACGGTCCATGAGAGCGATGAGCTTGTCCTTGCGGAGCTTGATCTCGACGATACCCTCCGGTTCGAGCACACCGGCGCGAGCAGTCTCGTCGACGTACATCTCCATCATGCCCTCGGCGTTGATGGACGGGTCGAGCACGACCCAGGCGCCACCACGGAGTTCTCCGTTCGGGACAATGTACACAAAGACCGGCTGCTTGTACGCCGACAGGCCGTCGACGATGAGCGAACCGCGCTTGAGGACCTCGTCGAACATGTCCTGCTGTCCACCAGAGAATCCACGCCAGTTGGCGAAGATGATGAGCGGCAAGCCCTCCCGGTTGAAGTCGAAGATCGCCTGGCCAGTCTTGAAGGCCGAGTTCGGGTACCAGACCTGCGTGCATCCACGAAGTCACGTCAGTGCCGACTCTGTGCGGCAACCAGAAAGGGAAAAAAACTGCCTACCTGACCAGCCTCCATGATCTTCTGCTCGTTCGAGAGCGGGTTCGCCGGGTCGGCGGGAACGACGCGCTCGATCGTGCGGGTCTCGACGGCGATGGCACCCATGGGGATGCCGCCGAGGCGAGCGCGGCCGACGACGACAGTCTGGGCCCAGCCCGAGAGAGTCTCCTGGAACGAGTCCTTGTCGAAGAAGCCCGAGAGCCAGCGTCCGTCAGCCTCGTCGGTCTTGCCGGCAAGGAACCAACGCGGGTCGTAAGCTCCCTTGATCGGCGTATAGTCGATCGGGCGGTCCCACGAGTCGACGGACGGCATGATCGGGAGCATGGCGCCGCGCGACGCCGGGACGTAGCCGAGCCAGCGGACGATCGACAAGACACCCTCGAGGTCGTTCGGTGCCGTCAGATGAGAAACACCGTTCTTGTACATGATCTGCGTGCCACCGAGCTGCAAGTTGGACGAGTAAACCTCGCGACCGAGCACCTTGTTGAGGGCGCCAGCGCCCGTGAGGATGATCGGCTGGCCCTCGACCTGAACGGCACGCTGGCCGAGACGGACAAGGTAGGCGCCGATACCGACCGAACGAGCCGTGACGAGAGTGATGGTGAAGATGTCGTCGTAGGCACGCGACGTCTCACCGGCGATGAGACCGGATCCCTTGAGCGACTCTACGCCGAGACCGTCTTGGAGACCAATCACGTCGGTGATCTGGTAGCGGACCTCGCCCTCGTCTTCGATCTTTTGCGTGATTACGCTCTTCTCGCCCTGGTTCTTGAGCTCGCCGAGCTTCTCCGCCGTCAGGTAGAGGTACTTGAAGCCCTTCTCCGGGCGAGAGGCGTCGACCCATGCGACGTCAAACTTGTCGACGAGCTCCTCGGCGATACCGAGACGAGCGCCAGAGTTGGCGGACAGGTAGACACGCGGGAGGCCGAGCTTGCGAGCGACCTCGGTCACGGCGTAGAAGTAGCGGTCCTCGTCCGGTCCGAACGAACCGATCTTGAACGTGATGTCGTTGGCGATGACAACGATGCGACGACCTTGCGGGCACTCCGGGGTGTAGATCTTGTAGATCCAGCCGACCATACCGATGTTGTTAGTGCCGGGCGGCCGCGACACCTCCTGCGGCGTGCCGAACTCGTCGAGGACGAGCTCCGTAGCGACCAGCGGCTCTGCCGGCGCGGTCTTGCCAGCGAGCTTCCACTGGCGACGGATCGCCTGGCGGAACAGGTCGGGGAAGTCGTAGACGTAGGTCGTGCCGACGACGTGAGCCTTGTAGCGCTTGGGCTGGAGCCACTCCTTGGTCGGGTAGGGGAAGTTGACCGGCTGGAGGTGGAAAGCGCCCTGAGGACCGATCGACTTGAGGATGACCTGACCCTTGTCGGTGGAAACCTCGCGGTACGCCTCGTACTTGACGACGAAGCCGGAGACGTTCTCGATGATGGCTCGGATCGGCTGGATGTTGCCTTGCGCATCCTCGAGGACGATGCGGATCTCAGCGCCGGTGACGCGGAGACGCCAGAAGCGCTTGCCATGGCGCTCGATGAAGCCGGCAAGAGCCGTCTGGACATCCTCAAAGTCGAGACGAAGACTGTAGAGGAAGTTGAGCTGGCGGAAGGGCAAGACAGAAACGTTAGCATGCCGACTGACGGCCATCGCGAGCAACGGGGACCTACCGAGATGTGGTTGCCGTCAGCAGAGCGACGCTGGGCGCTGACGACTTCGAGCGTGTCAAGGACGTCGGTGACGAGACGGTCGGACTCCGAGACGAGGTAGTCGGCGGTGCGCATGGAACCGCGCAGACGGCCAGGGCGAACCAGCGCGCGAACGAAGAAGCGGCAGTCGGACGAGTTGCCCTTGGCGGTCGCGTAGTAGATGTGGATCTGGCGGTTCTCGACGGGACACGGCTCGAGGTTGAAGTTGGAGAGACGGCCGAGCTCGAGCTGGAAAGCGAGCGCAGGCTCGATGTCGCGGATGGTTTCGAGCTCCTTCCAAGCACCGTCCTGCTTGCGGATGGTGTAGTACGACGGGTACTGGCCCTCGCGGCAGATCAGGAGGGTGATGCGGCGCATGCCGCGGTGCTCAAAGTCAGCCGACATCGAGTTGATGTGCTCGGCGAACTCGGCGCGGAGCGCATCCTCGTCGACATCGACGCCACTCGGGACAGTCAGAGCGACGTTGAGGACGTTCCACTTCTCCTGGCTCGAAGCGGCGGGCTGCTGGTCGATCTTGCCCTTGCCGGCGTCCGGGAAGTGGCGGAGCACGCTCTGCAACTCCTGGCGAATGCGGCGGAAGGACGAGATAGAGAACATGGCGCCGTAACGGATCGGCTCCGACTGCGCCTGGTTCAAGAGGTAGGTCAAGTCCGAGTAGGACGCGGCACGCTGCGAGGTGAGACCGGTCGTCGGCGTAGGAGGCTCCGACTCGGAAGCGGCCTTGCGCATGCGGAAAGCCCAGGCGACGGTCGCGGGCTCGTCCTCGTTCGCGTCGGCTTCGACGTGCTCGAGGTTGAGAAGGTTGTACGAGCGGTACGCGCGACGAACGTAGACCTCGAGGGCGGCAAGTGCGACCCACTGGTCCTGATGCTGGAAGAAGGCCGGAAGGACATCAAAGACGGTGAAGCGGCTGTCGATGACGTCCTTGAGGATCTCGGAGCGAGGAGCCCGGTCGTTAGGCGCGTGCTCGCCGTAGACGGTCGGAGTGACCGAAGCGCGCAAGATCTGCTCGAGTTGGCCGAGGCGCTCCTCGAGCGAGGGCAGCTGCGTGTGAATCAAGACCTCGCGCGCCTTGAGCGCGACCTTGGTCGTCGCCTTCGAGTCGAGTTCGGCGAGACTCTTGAGGACAGGCGAGACGATGGTCTCGACGATCGGGAGGCCGTCGCACTCCTTGACAAGGTCGAGGAGGGCGAGGACGAGCGTGTTCTTCGAGGCCGCCTTGTAGTGCGAGAGGACGATGCTGACGACCGTGTCGAGCGAGTCGCGGTGGGCATCGCGGAGCTCGAGGACGACATCATCGTCGCGGCCGCTGAACGGCTTCTCGGTCGCGGCGTACGCAGCAAAGATGCCGGCGATGGTCGACCACTCGTGGTGCTTGAGTCCGCCGCGGTAACGGAAGACGACGTCCTCGAACGAGGCGAGGAAGTTGCGAATCGTCTGCGCCTCGGTGGGGCGGAGCGGCTCGAGAGCCTGATCGATCAGCTTGCGGCACTTGGCTGACGGGAACTCGGCGCCGGCGGCGTGAGCATCATCGATCACCTCGCGGAGCGACGCCTCGAGGCGAGCGGGGATACGTCCCGACAAGGTCGAGAGGACCGCGCCGGCTTCGCCGTACGGGAGCTCCGGGTTGCGGAGAACCGCGATGAGCTCCTTGATGCTCGACTGCATGATCGACTGGTTGTCGTAGCCGGCAAGGATGTTGGCGAGGACCTCCTTAAGGTACGCAAAGCGCTGGAACGGCTTGTTGCCGACAATGTTCGGCAGGCCGAGCTGCGGAAGCTGACCGTCGAACGGCTTGGCGTGGTGGACGCGACTCGGGTCGTCGAGCGAGAGAATGCCGAGGATGTCGCCGGCAGCGAGCGTGGCTCCCGGCTGCTTGATCAGCTGGGCAATACCGTCTTCGGCAGCAATGAGAGGCATGATCATCTGTGCAGAGAGACATGTCAGACACATACACACGCGGCGATGGAATGAAGAATCGAACGTACCTTCATAACCTCGATCTCGGCGTAGGCTTCGCCCTTCGAGACGTGCTCGCCACTCTCGATGAAGTAGCGGACGAGCTTGCCCGGCGACGGCGAGCGAAGCTGGGTCGGATCGTTCTCCTGCGCAATCAAGACGGTACGCGAGTCGATCGAGAGACGCAGCGCGCCGACCTCCTCCTTGGCGTAGCAAGTGTACGAGCGTCCGTCGAGGAGCACGAGGAGACCGCCGTCGGCGAGAGGGCGAAGCCCGACTGAAACGGACGACCCGTTGATGTAGATGGACCAGCTCGTCGGCGACGAGCGCGAAGCGGTCGCGCGGTACTTGACGTCCTCGAGGACGAACTCGAGCGGGACGACGGTGGCGAGGAGCTCCTTGGGCGGGCTCTGACCCTTGTCGAGGATGCGCTTGTACTCGGCGATGTTGGCCTCGGTGGCGAGGTGAGCCTTGGTCGCGGCACCGCAGATGATGGCGAGGGTCGTATCAGGGCGTTCGGCAGTCAGACGCGCCGAGATGAGCTGGTCGAGCCAAGCCGTGGTGATCGTGTTCTCCTCGAACGCCTGCGTCTCGAGGAGCTTGATGAGGTACTCGACGGTCGTGCGGAAGTCACCACGGATCGAGAGTTCCTTGAGCGCGACGACCATGTTCTTGCGCGACTCGGAGCGGTCCGATCCGTACGCAAAGATGTGACCGAACTGCGAGTCGGCAAACTCGTGGAGACCACCGGCCGAACCGACCGAGAAGTAACCCCACACGTTGGTGCTCGAACGGAAGTTGAGCTCTTGAAGGGTACCCATCGACGGCTTGAAGCCGGCGTCGGGGTTCTCGGCCGTGATACGGACGGCGACGACGTGACCCTTCGGCGACGGCTTGCGCTGAGTCTTGGACGACTCGGGGCTCTCAAAGTCAAAGTCGATCCGACTCTTGCCGTGCGGCGACTTGCCGTAGAGGGTACGGATGTCGCGGATGCTGTCGAGGGGGATACCCATGGCGATCTGGAGCTGAGCCGCGGGCAAGTTAACACCCGAGACCATCTCGGTGGTCGGATGCTCGACCTGAAGACGCGGGTTGAGCTCGAGGAAGGCGAAGCTGTCGTCGCCGGCCGAGTACAAGAACTCGACAGTACCCGCCGAGACGTATCCGACGAGCTTGGCGAGACGGACCGCCGACTTTTCCATCTGCTCGAAGCGTTCGGGGCCAGCGATCGTGACGGGCGCCTCTTCGATGATCTTCTGGTGGCGACGCTGGACCGAGCAGTCACGGCCGAACAGCGAGATGGCGTTGCCGTACTGGTCGGCAATGACTTGGACCTCGAGGTGACGCGCAGCACCGGCGAGCTTCATGATGAAGACCGGGGATCCTGTCGGTTCGGGACGAGCTGCGTCAGTACAGTCTTCTCTCGCATTGGGCTCGACGGAGAGGAAAACGTACCGGGAACCTCGGTCAGAACAGCCTGGTAGGATTGCTTGAAGTCGGCCTCGCGGTCGACCTTGCGGATTCCCTTTCCACCGCCTCCCTCCGAAGCCTTAATCATGATCGGGAAGCCGATGCGCTGAGCGCAAGCGAGACCCTCCTCGGCATCGTGAACGCAAGCTTTGTGGTAGACGTCGTCCTCGACCGTGACGTAGCCGTCTTCGGCGGTGATGACCTGATCGACGCCCTGGCCAGACCAGTCCATGCAAGGCACCTGAGCGTGCTGAGCGACGATAGTCGACGAGATCTTGTCTCCGAGGGACCGCATAGCAGATCCTGGGGGACCGATGAAGACAATCTTGTGCTTGGACGCCGCGAGCGATTCGGGAAGGCGAGGGTTCTCCGAGGCGTGACCCCTGTAGAGTGAGCATCCCCGATGATTTGGATGAGTACTTGGTGCGCAGGCTGTGCGAAGAACTCGAGAGGAAGGAAAGGACGCACCATCCAGCCCAGACAGCATGCACACCGGCACGCTCAGCAACGTCGACAATGACGTCGACGTTCGCGTAGTTATTGTTGTTGGTTCCACCGGGCACTTCGACGTACTGGTCGGCCATGCGGATGTAGTCGGCGTTGACCTTGAGATCTTCCGGAGTGGCCATCACGACAAACTCGATCGCGCGTTCCGAGCCAAACGTCTCGTACGCCCACTTGCGCACCGAGCGAATCTCCTTGACGGCAGCGATACCTAGCGCGGTGAGAGTCAGCTTGATCAGCAGTGTACCTAGAGGTGGTGACGGCTGCTCCGACCCGGTGGCGAAATAGGGCGGAGCCAGCCGCCTCAAGTTTCCCTGGCGAGATCCAGATGTCAAGGAAACCTCATCTCACCATTGTTGGCAATCAGAATCTGAGGAATGGACGGAGGAAGAAAGGGGTCCGAAAAAAACCGATCAGCACCGAGGGCCCCAACTCGAGACGGCCGGCTAAAGGAACGGCCAGGGGACGCACCTTGGTGATGACGGTGTGACCGCCACGTTCCCGCACGAAATCAGCAACCTTGCTGGGTGGCGCGCTTTCGAGCGAGTTGCCACCTGTGGAGTGTATGAGACCGGGCAAAGCGGTGGTGGGGGAATTCAGGAAAAGAGGCGAAATCGGGGAGGACGGGAGGAAAGCGGATCAGCGATTCTGTCGGACATAAGCAAGAGCTACGAAATAAAGCAGGCACGGACCAAAGTACTTTTGAACGCGCGAGTGGTCGTACTGGTGGCTCGCTTCGTCGCCGTCGGTGCGACCGTTCGCGACGCCGTTCGCCTCGCCGCTGTACCTGGGCGCCATTCAGTAATGATCCAGTCAGTCGCGGTGAATGTAGTGCGCCGAGTCTGCTGCACTTACGGCATTTTGAGCGGGAGATTAGCCGGGATGGGGTTGGAACACTTGCGGAACTGAACGGAGGGGTCGAGCCGACGCGCGAGTCTAAGGGGAAAGCGCTTCTCGGGAAGCACCGAGTGTAGAGTTTGCTGAAAGTGTGCGGAAGCGTCCTTCGCAGCCTGCAGAGAGGCGAGCGGGATAGTGTAGAGAGAGCGAGAGGGAAGCGGACGAGTGAGCGAACGTCGAAAAAAACCTTGCTCATCGTTCCGCGCCGCACGCGGCTCCCCAACCACCACTTCAACCGCGTATCTTGCCACAGCTACCCTGTCCGGGGTCGAGTGAACAGGCTCAGACACTTACAGTGGGTTATATCTAGTCCTGCTCCCAATCTCGAGGCCCAGTGACTCGTGTGAGATGAGAACGCACCGCTCGCCTCAACTGGCCTTCCGGCGAGTGGGGCGCTGACGTGGAAAACTTTTCAATTTCGGCGTTCATTTCGGGCTTGTCTTGCCTTGCCGCGTCGCACAAATCGCTGCTGAGGTGGTCGCTCGCTCGCGCAGCATCAAAGACTTCCAGCTTTGTCGAGCGCCTCAGTGCATATATGTAAGCTCGCGGATGTATCGCGAGGACTGCTCACTGCGATCGGCAGCAGCCCGCCGAATTGCGTGTTGACGCGATGCAAGAGGCTCTTGCGGCAGTCCAACGCAAGACGAAGGACGTCAAGGAAGTCCAGACTTCTTCATCACTTCCGCCGTACGATTCAAGCGTCAGCCATGGACATTCCGGCGTGCGTATAGAGACGGGAAAGGGCGCGAGGCGCGAGAAGCGGCGGGCGTGAAATGGGCGGAGAAGCAGCCGATGCGCAGGACGGCTGCACGCGCTCAAGCAAGTATGCTCGCTTCGGAGTAGCCGTGCGTGCCATGCATTTATGCACGATCCGAAGCATGGTCAGTCTCAGAGTCGAGGCCGTGTCGGGCAGCCACTCCGGTCGACAGCTCGTCGTGGATCCCGGCAAATCGGTATAGCCAGTCCGTGTCGCAGGGCCTTCGGAGGGGTTTGCCCGTGCAGGCTCGGCTTTCCTGATGCGTCTTTTTACGGTGTCTTGCAAGCTTGAGCGATCGCACTAACGCGTCTTGCATGCTTGCGCCCCGAGAGCCAGGCGATGTGACAAGTCCAGACTTGGTGGGCCAGCACGTCGTTTCATGCCCGGCGTGCAAGTGGCAGTAGCACCAATACGCCTTGCTGAAGCAAGTCGGCGACAGCACCTCGAAGTCCCGAAGTAGTTTGAAGAGCAGAACGGGACTGATGGGGCGGAGGAGGAGGGGAAGTGAGCCGAGCAGGACAGCGAGTAAGTGCAGCGATCCGAGGCGGGCACAGTCGCGAAAGCGAGTCCTAGAATAGCTAGACGTAAGCCTGGTCGGCTATGCTGTCGTGGAGTGGCGGAGGCTGACAAGAGGTCGAATCGAACCGGGTGAACGTGAACTCCTCACTCTCATCACCAGCGGACGCAGCCATGGCGTCCCAGAAGAGCTCAAAGACGGACTTGCTCGTCCGAGTGCGATACCAGAACCCCCTCCCGGCGCCCCCCTTCCCGCCGAAACTGCTGCACATCCCGACCACCCCGCACCGCTACGCGACGTATGACTTTCTCGCCCCGATACAGGGCGAGCGCGAGCTCCCCATGATCCTCGACGCCGAGCTCGGCATGCCTCTCGAGTTGGGCAAGACGGCCCCCGGTGCACCGTCGATGGGAGGCGACTACTGGCTGGGCAATCGGTCAGGTTCGTCCTTTCTTCCGGGTCGCTCGCTCGCGTACTCGCAAGAACGGGGATATAAGCATTGACCGGTCTGAATACTTGCAGCGATCGCCCCGCCTCCTCTTCCGAAGGGCGACGAGAACGCTCACATCACAGACGAGGACGCTTTCCTCCTCGATGATCCAACCGCTGCTGCAACTTCGGCAGCAGCCGGCAGCGGACCCGGCACGCCCAGTCGAGCCAACGTCGTCGATGTCAGCAAAAAAGTCGATGTCAGTTGGTTGCGCAAGACCGAATACCTCAGTAGCGAAGCGGGCAACATGCGACATGCCCTCCAGAACCTCAACGGGTACGCATTCTCTCTTCGACCTTATGCTCTTGCCGAGTTACAAAGCTGACATTAAATTCTCTGAGGTGCTGCAGCAACGCGAAACCCGCCCCGGCCGAACTGGATCCTCTCGACCGCGACGGCCGCGCCGCCGCCATCGCCGCCACCTTCGACGCGGCACACATTCCGCTCTTTGAGCTTCGGCATCCGACAAAACGCGGCGTCACGGCCGTCGAGTCGTTCGACTTGCTGCCGGACGACGACTTGTGGGCGAACGAGTACGACCTCGTCCGGTTCGGTGAAGACCCGTCCAGCATCGCTACGGTGCGCCCTTCTTTTCCCTTCAGCACCAGCACCTGCTAGTACATCGAGCGAACCCATCCCGGTACTGACCCGATCCGCTTCTCTTCTCGGCAGAACGAACCGCCTCGATTGGGTCCGGATCCTCGCCTGCCCCGTGCCATCTTCCGCGACCTCACCGAGGTGCTGCCAGAAGGTCAAGGTCGTGTCGCGTACTACCTTCCCATCAATGACGACACGGCATTGTCTTACACGGAGAAGCGGTACTCGGCGGAAGAGACGCTCGAGGATGAGGTGAGCTGCGTGGCTCGCGTGCTTCTGCGCTATCCTCCTGCTCCTTCGATTGCAGCAGAAGGAAGTGCTGACGGCCACGTATCTGGCGACACTCACAGGCCTTTGAATTCCGCTGGGTGCGAGACTACGAGATCGCGGGCATGCGACAGCTCACGCAAGAGTTTGTCTTTTCGTTCGACGCCGGCGAGGAAGCGACCGCCGGCGAGGCCAAAGTCAAGCCAATCACGACTGCGGGGAGGCCAAAAGGCGCGTACTATACCCCGATCGACACGGCCAAGCAGCTGCGGAAGCGGCGACTCAGGGTGAGTGACCGAGCCGATGGCCCCCTTCCAGTTCGAGCTCGCAAGCTTGCGAAACACCGGTCGCTGATGACGCTTTATCTTGTCCTCGCAGCGCGGCGAGGATCCGCGAGTGCTGCCAGCTCCGATCGACCCGGAGACTGGAATGCCGGAAGAAGCGTTTTGGGATGGCATCAACCTCCAGGTACGCAAACTGACAGTGGATCCTGCCCGACGCACCAGACAGACCGTTTCCTCCGTTCTCCGCACTGACGCTTGCTTCCGATAAACTCAGCTCGTCGCGCCGGAGAAAAGCTTCCCGCCCGAGGAGCTCGCGAGGTGGCGAGCGTTCAAGGAGCAAGTGACGGCGCCTTTACCTCGATCCGCCAAAGAAGCGGCGGCAGCGGCGGCAGCAGGCAGAGAAGGGGAAGGAGAACAAGTGGGCGCTGACGAATCGGCAGCAGCAAATGGACATGTGCAAGGGCAGGCGACGGTGGTGGAAGAGGCGATGCAGGCTTTGGAGGGAGGAGCGCAGGCAGCGAGCGGGGAAAGTCAATGAACATGATGGAGTGCTGGCTAGCATGAAGGAGTCACCTGCATCGCGCATGTCTTCCGGAGTCAGTCTTTTCTGCGTCGGGAAAGTCATTCTACATCAGAGAGTCGAGAGACGCGCGCGCGCTCAGACCCCGTGCGGGTCGTGGCATTGTCGTCCCGTCCCGCAGCGGACTCTTTCCTTCCATCCCCTCACCCTCTCACCTCTCAAACACCGCTAGACCTCAAGAAACTTGCGAGCATGCCGAGTAAGAACCTTTGCTCAGTCCATAGGACGCCCTGAAAGCCCTGGAACGCGTGTGGTTCCCGTTATCAGCTGAAAAGAACTGATGAGAAACTCGTCGTCCCGCATTTTCTCTCGCGTTCCAGAGGACAACCACGGACAGAGCTACAGCTACTCGGGCTCGGGCACCAATAGCCAAGGCAACCACTACTGTTCGCGTGACTACGGTAACGGTTCGAACTTGTACCACTGTGCGTCGGCGCGTGCGACCAAGTTCACTCGGCAGCAAGCCGTCCTGCTCTCCTGCTTCTTGAAGGGCGTAGGCTGACTGGCAGTGCCCCGCGCTCCGCCACAGAGTCGAACTCGGACGGTAGCTACTACTACGCCAACTCGAACGGCTCGACCTGTGCGTGGTCCCCTCTTCCTCTCTTCCGAGTCTCCCTCTGACTTCAGAGCTCGCCGGGACGCTACGGCCCTCTCGTCGCAGACCACAACAACGGCAACGGCGGTGCGACCTACACGTCGTCGAAGGGTTCGGGCTGGACGACCAAGAAGTGAAAGCTGAGCGGAGGAGGCAAAGGGGGGAGAATCCCAAGTGCCCTTCCTCGCCGATTCTCCTCTCTCCCTTCCCCCCGTCCACACCTCGGCCCGAAGAGAGCAGCTTGAGCTTCTTTTGATCTCTGTCCACGGCTTTCCGCTTGTTTCTACGTGTTTCCGCTGCATTGCATTCTGTTGAATTTCAGCGAGGACGATCGGCTAAGTCAGTTCGAGAGTCAATCGAAAAGAAGAAAAAGCTCGAGTGTCTGAAGAGCAGCTGATTTCGGCATGTAGCGAGTCTCTCAAACGTTAGCAGCCGTCATTCCCCGTCGTCGCCGCGCATCAGGTATTTGCGCGGCGACCGGTTGTGGCACCTCCTCGCGTTTCCTTCTGCGTTCCTTTCCTTCCTTTGCTTCCACCCTCTCACCTCCTCAACGCTGCGAAAGTTTCAAAAGCTGGCCAACATGCCAAGTAAGTACCTCTACTGCTCCCGTCCCAACTCCCCGCGCCCTGCCTGCCCTCCGGAGCGGCTTTTCCCCGCTCGAACCTCCCTCCCGGAGACTGATGAGGACCGCTATTCTCTCTCGCGCAGAGGACAACTGGGGACAGTACTACAAATGCGTGCACTCGTGCGTCAACGGCCATGGCAACCACTACTGCAAGCGTGACTGCGGAAATGGGCACACCTCGTACCACTGTGCGTCGGCGTTTGATTCCAGGCAACCTCGTCAGAGTGTCCTGCTCCTGCCTCTTGGAGGGCGTAAGCTGACTACGGTTCCCGAATGAGTCTACACACAGACTCGAACTCGGACGGTAGCTACTACTACGCGCACATGAAGGGCGACACCTACACCTCGACCTGTACGTGTCTCTTTCGCTCTTTCCGCCCACAGGCCGTTCGAAACCGTGAGCACATCCTGGACCCCCCCCCCCCCCGGACTCCAATACCCTGCAGACCACAACGGCGGTAAAGGGGGCGCGACGTACATCTCGTCGAAAGGGAAGAGCTGGACGACCAAGCAGTAAAGCCTTCCCCCGGACGTCGCCTTCAGCAGCTTCGCTCGACGCGACTCTGCCGCCTCCTCGTGCTTCCAGACTCTTGTCCAGAGGCCATCCAGCTTGCTCGTGTGTATTTGAGTGTCCGACGCTTCCAGCTTGTCTCGATGCAGTGCAATTTTTTGTTTCTACAGAACATTAAACTCTCGCGGCATCCGCAGTTGAGTCTGAGAGGAGGAAAGCCGCAAACCCCTCGGACCGTAGCTGGAAGGCGAGATAACGGAGACCTGCAACGATAGAGGGGTAATTCGGTCTTCCTCGCCCCAAAGCGGGCAGGGTCTCTCCTCTGCTCGTCCCGCTCAACTACGTTCTTTTTCTTCCTTTCCCTCATTCAACGTTCCCTCGTGATTCAACCACGTCGAGTTTCTCGCTCCTCTCGGGCGTTGCGCACAGAGAAGAGGACCTCTACTAGACTGAGAAAGCGTGTCTGACCTGGCCACAGACTCGAACACGGACGGTTCTTACTACTACTCCAATGTACGTTCCGAGAGTCTGCGTCGAGGCTTTGTCTGCCTTCTAAATGCGAGCTGACAATGCCCGCGCGAACTCGTGCAATGTACAGACCACAACGACGGTAGTGGCGGCGAGACGTACACGTCGTCGAGCGGATCCGGCTGGACGACCAAGTAACCAGCAGGACGGATGGATGGCCCCGCGCCCAAAGGTTCCGACGCTTTCTGATCCCTGTCCAGCTTGTTCCTACGAATCCCTTCCTAAAGCAGTGCAATTCCGTCACGAGACAAGTCAGTATGACCGTTGCGATCAGTGTCGAGAGACGGAGACTCGGAGGGATTCCGCAGCGTCGTATCGATCGGACAGAGAACCTGACGCGCTGTCGCCGTTCGTTCCGAGACTCTTGCCGTCATGCGCAGATGTCCGGTCCAGTACGAATCAAAGGAGTGATGATTGCAGGTCAAAAAGCTAGCGTCGCCAAACCAGACCAAATCCGCTTTCAGGGGTCGATCGAGAAAGAAAGCGTTTCGGGGCGAAACGCAAGCTGGCGCCGTAGGCCGCGTCAACAGGCCACCTCGAGGTAGCGCGAGAAAAGGGAAACAAGGGGGGCGGGGGGTGGTTTGGCTCGCGGGACGGTGCCCGGGTCTCAGCCTAACGGGGATGCGTTACAAAAGAGTGGGGTCTACCCTAGGAAGTAACGCTCCTTCCGGTCCGCTCTCGAGTCAAAAGGTGTGCCTTCTCCCTCCATTCCAGAGATCCGCGTCCAGTAGTTTACTGGGACGAGATCGAGAGGAGGTCCGAGTCACCGACGTCCTCGATCGAGAGGACACCGACGCGGAAGAGGCGACCGGCGGCGGTTCCGAGCGCGACGTTCGAGCCCTGGTAGAGGTGGACCGGGGTCTTGGAGAGCATGGCGTAGTACTCGAGCTCCGAACGGCGGAGGGGAGGGGTGTTGCCCGAGATCAGGACGAGCTTGGCTACGAGGGGGAGTTATCATCGGGTCAGTTTCCGCATGTTTTTCGATTCGTGAGGAGGTGAGGAGATGCGCTCGCGCGCTCGCTTTGGACTCACACTTGCCCGAGCGCATGGCCTTGAGGGTCGACTTGTAGCCAAGGGTGTACTTGCCCGACTTGATGACGAGGGCAAGACGGGCGTTGATGTTGTCGGCCGACTTCTTGACCTTCTTCTGAGCAGCGGGGGCCACTGCGAGGGGGCGAGGGGTTCCGTGGGTCAGGATCTAATCGTCGTTGAGCATTGTGTTGTTTGCTGGAGTGGCTCTAGAGTAGAGCATCGAGCCCAGGCGAGGCGAGGCGACTTGGGTGCGTGATATCGCGGGCGGTGAAGGGGTGGGCGAGCTCGATGGTGGGTGGACGAGGTGGTCGCCTCCCCTTCGTGCGTGTCCTGGAGTGCCTGCTGACGATGTGGAGTGCCCAGACTGGCACTAGAGAGGTCGGTGCTGTATGCAGTGCACGCTCTACGCGCTGCTGCAGGCGAGTTGAGCTGGCACGGGGTGGGTCGAGGGGCAGGTGTCGAGGTGCGAGGAGACGAGCGACGGGGGGACGAGCGAGGGGAGGGGTCGAGGAGAGGAGAGGAGAGGGATGCTTACTTGCTACTGTTGTTTGTACCGACCTGGAGGAGGGGGGAAGAGAGAGATTGACCGAGGGGGTGAAGGAGAAGAAGAAGCGAGTCGACTCGGAGCACTCGCCTCGTTTCACCGCCTCGACTCGAGTCTGCACCATGAACCCGAACGACTTGTTCCTGAGAGCACACGCCAACAAGTCATCCTCGGATCCAGCTGCCACCTCGGGCGACCCTACCCCGGAGCAGCTCTCACTCCTGTTCAAACTCGACCAGCAACACAGAAGGCAGCAACGCACACAGAGGGACCACGACCAGCACGATGCCCAACTCGCCCAGCTCTTGGAACACATGGACGACTACAAACCCATCGTATGGCCCTTTCCCCTTTTCCCACTCCCCCTGTCACCGCTTTGTTGACCTCCCCCCCCCCCGCAGATCCCAGACGAGGTGACAGACTATTACCTCCAGAGAGCCGGTTTCGACACCAACGACGTCCGAGTGTCAGTCTGTCCACCCCCTCTGCCCATCCGAGAGCGCCACCCAAAGACTTGACACAACCCGAACCGGGAACCGGAAACAGGAAACGACTCGTCGGTCTCGCCGCGCAGCGGTTCATCTCTTCCATCGCGAGCGACGCCTTCCAATACGCTCGCGCGAGAACCGCAGCCGGACCGGGCGGCGGGCGCACCACCACTACCACCGCCGCAGCGCCCACCACCAGTGCGACCGCTGCACCTACGGCGGGCACGTCCGCCGCGGGTGCTGCGTCTTCGGCGGCAACAGCACCAGGGACAGGGGCAGGGGCAGCGGGCGCACCCTCAGCAGTTCCCGGTACAGGAAAAGCCAAGGTCAGTCCCGCAGGCTCCCTCCGCCGCACGCAGGACGGGACCGGCCCTAGGAAGGAGCCTCCTTCTACGCCGCCCGACCAGGGACCAAAGATTCTGACACGTTCGCGGCTCGTGTACAAAACAGGGCCGTCAACGTACCGTCCTCACGATGGAAGACCTCTCTGCCGCCCTGAAAGAGTACGGCGTCGACGCGAGTCGCGCACCGTATTACCTCTAGGCCAAACCCCGCCCCTCGGAACTCGACCCCGCCCGCGCCTGCAGCTATAAAAAGAACATACGCGGGTGTTGTTGCTCGAAAAGATCCTCCCCTCCCCCTGTGTACAAACCGCCTGTCTCCCCTTCACTCGCCTCGCCGGGTTCATATTTTCTCCTCCCCGAAGCAGCGCGCAGTTGTTTTCCCTCCTGTTGTCATATTAAGCATTGCTCTTCTTTCCCCCCTTCGAGACAAGACAGAACTACTTGGCGAGTGCGCGCCCCGTATCGAGAAGACAAGAGTGAAAGAACGATGTGCCGCGCCGCCGGTGGATTCCACCCGCTCTCACCACCAATCGCTACAGGGAGAGAGGGAGAGAGACTAATTGCGCGCTCATCTATTCCGCCCTGCCCATCGCCAAAGCCTTGAGCACCTCGACCCCTGCTTGATCTTCACCCTCGCTCGCCGCCGCTGCCGAGGCTGCTAACCGCCTCAACCCTTCCCTCTCGTCTCCGACCAACCGGACCGCAACGTCGTGCGCTTCCGAGATGAGCTCCAAGGTGAGGGGGATGCAATGCCGCGCGAGGAGCGAGATCAGCAGGGCGATGCGGGTGAGGGATCGCCGTGTCGAGGGAGAAATGTCCTGCGGTGATTCAGGCAAGTTCATTCGAAATCGTTGAGCTTCATTCTCGCCAGCTTGGGGGGAAAGACTGTAAAAAGGAAAGAAAGGAAAAAAACCCTCACCTCGTTCTCGCCACTGTAAACTCCCTCTCCACTCTCCTCTCCAAACCCGACCTCTTCCCCGTCGAGCCTTGTCTCCTTCTTGACCGTCTTGCTGATCCAGATGTAGCCGTTCAGGCCGATGATGAGGTCGACTCCGATCGCGGGGAGGGTGTGGAAGTGGGATTTCGCGCGGACGATCAACGAGGGGGGAACGGTGACGAGGAGTCCGTTCTTGAGCTGCGCGGGCGCGCGGGCCGACAACGGACAAACAAGAGGGTGGGGGGGTTTCGGAGGTTCAGTTACCGTCGCAGCCAAGAACTCGGTTGGAGAGTTGGGTCTGCTCCCGGGTTTACCTTGCCATACCGCAGCGAGCGGGTGTGCAGACTCATGGCGCCGTCACCGAAAAAGGCCTGCACTTCGGCGACGAGGAGGTCTCCCTCCTGGAAAAAGGTCCGCATTTGCAGCTCGTCCGACTCGAGTTTTCGACGCTGTAGGTTTTGTTTCCCGAATGTTCTGTCAGAGGATTGCCGGTGTGGAACGGGGGGGGGGGGGGGGGGGGGGGGGGAAAGAGCACAAGGGGTTCGCAGCGCTGGCTTCGCTCACCTGGACGCCCCCGGGCAAGTTGATCGAGGACAGCATGAGGACGGCGTTCTGCGATGCGTGTGTTTCTACTTTCCATCGTTTCGGACCGACCTGTTTCAAAGATTTCGTTCGTCAGAGGCATGTCCATGGGTGAGGAGACCAAAAAAAACAGAGGGACTACCCGCCTCGACTATCCGGCCAATGACGAGGTCTCCGACTTCGCCTCGGTACCTGATTGAGACGAGTTACTAGTCAGCTTCGAGCTGGGGTGCGGGCAGTCCCTGAGGAGATAGTGGGCTGAAACTGACCTTGTCCGGAGGGGTTTCACGGTGACGAGCTTGTTGACGCGTTCCAGAGTCCCGGCGACGCTCGCATAGACCTTGTCGTCCTGTACATAGGTTCCGTGTCCGCTGTTGTCCACTCTCGGCGAGTCAGCGGGTAGTCCAACCCAAGGAGATGAAAGGAGGGAGATGACTGACCGCATCCAGCGGTGAGCGTCTGCGATGACCTCGCCCGGACCGGTGACTGCACCATGCGAGGTAGCCGACGAGTCGAGATCATCGAGCATGGCCTGGTCTTGATCGTCGCCGTCGTCTTTACGCCTGCGTGTTGCAGGTTGTTGAGAGGTCGAAGCGAGAGGTTGACGGTTCGGCGGGGTCACGAAGCGGAACATGGCGGTCCGGTTGTGAGGGGCGGCTAGACTGATCTCTAGCGAGTAGACTCGCCCAACACAGAAAGCGCTGCGAGTGGGGATGGCGGTCGAGGTCAAGATTGACATCTTGCCAATTCAACCTCTCGCTCCGCCACTTCTCTCGCTCTCACAGGACCGCGGCAGGAACGAGTGCAGATCAGCTACAAGGGCTCTAGATCACGCCCCTCCAGGCTCCCCAGCCTCTTTGTTCTGACAACCACCCGCCCCGCCCCGCCTCGCCTCGCTTCCGTGCTTGCGAGCTTTTTCCCCATTCCAACAAGCCAGAGAGGGTCATGTCGGGCAGGGGCAGAGGCAGAGGTCGCCGCGTAGCCGCTCAGACTCTCTCAGGAGCAGCAGCCGCCACCGCCACGACCGCCGCAGCACCGTCGCCATCTCCGGCGCCTGAACGCTCCGCCGCCTCGTCGCGCGCTTCCAGCACCGCCGAATCAACCCCGACTCCTCCTCCGGGCGCGACAGACGATGCACCGAACGATACTTCAGGTAGGGGCGGCGACAAACCAGCTCGCGCAGCCCCCAGCGTCCGCAGGGTCCCCTCCGTCGGGGTCGGTTCGACTCGCGCGCCCAGCGTCGGCCTCTTGGCTAGGACGCCCTCGATCGGTCCGCCCGGCGTCGGAACGATGCGCGAACGACCCGTCGGAGGCTTGCTCGGCAGCACGAGCGAGTTCAGGCCGTCTGCCAACGCGGGAACGAGCTCCGGCAAGGCGAAATTCAAACCCAACATGAAGCGCAGGGACAAGGCCCTCGAGCTCTCCGACGACGAGTGCGTTCTCCGCCCTCTTTGCAGTATTCATGAGTCAGCGTATCTGGGAAGCTCATGTGGGCCATCCGGCTGACGATCTTTGCGCGGTGCCTCAGAGACGTCAAGATGGTGAGCCCTCCTCCGTCTTGATCGATGGTGGAGCGACAGAACCCCAATCCCTGACACGCGTGTGACTGTTTTCAGGAGGACGGCAACAACTTCCGCGGGAAGCGACCGCCGCGTGCGCCCCGACCGCGTCAGGAGCTCGAAATGACGGCCAGTGGTCCGATGGCTCAAGGTCCCGGAGGTCCGCGTAAGTGCCCTGTTTTCTTTTTTCATCTCTCGCTATCCGGTATACTGCCTAGTCACTGATGCGACCTTGCCTGTCTGTCGCCCTGTTCAACCCTCTGTATGGACGCGAACAACTGCGCAGCGCGAGCCTGGGGCGCCCGTCCCGCCGCCGGTGGTTCGTCCGGCGCGGCCGTCATGGCCGCCTCGCGCGCTGGCACCCTCAACCAAATGCTCGACGCCGACTCGGACGCGTCCGACCTCGAAGTTGACGACGACCCGTTGCTCGATGAAGGGTCCGGCGCGCTCCGGTTCAAGGCTGTCGATTTGAACGATATCGGGACCGTGACGAGTCCGGACGATACCACCTTGCCCCCGATGACGTTGCCGCGGGATCCCAAAGTCGTCAGGACCAAGATTCGGCGCTTGCAGGCGCGAAAGACGGAACGCTTGAAGAAGGAAGGCGAGTCTTTAGCGCTTGACAACCTCTTTTTCACGCTGCGGGCGGCGCACCAGGTGTATTCTGACGTGTTTTGAAACACTCTCACTACAGCCCGAGAAAAGGCGAAATCGGAAGGCGCGCTCGCGGGTGTGAAACCGGAACCGGGCGACGAGTCTATGCCGAACTCTGCGACCGCGACGCCGGCACCGATCGACTCGAAAGAAGGGTCTCTCGCCTTGTTCAGCGTCGACGAGGAGAAGGAAGCCAAGGACTTGCGGGACCTGGAACAGGAGGAGAAGAAGGAGATCATCTTGAGCGAGGCGTTTGACCTGGCGGCAAGTCGTCCGGGCTACCTCGATCCCTTTTTCTGCCCATTACGAAGCAGCTGACTGCGCGCTGTGCGTTGCTCTTCTCAACAGCCCGAAGCGCGCGGCGAACTGTACATGTTCCAGTTCCCGCGTCGGTTCCCCAACTTTGTCCCGTCGATCAAGTCAAAAAAGGAGTCAGGCACCGCCTCTTCCTCGATGGCCGACCTCTCCCTCGCCGATGGCGTCAGCGTCAAAGGTGACCCGGATGCGCCCCCGCCGCGTAGGAAGGCAGCGCCGCCACCGTGGGGCCGGTTCGGGACGAGGCAGGAAAAGGCGGCGCGGTGGAGCGAGCATGCGGGCAGGATCGGAGAGCTGTGCGTGCACCAGAGTGGGAAAGTCACCCTCCGACTCGCTGGCGACTTGCGTTACGAGGTCAGTCTACCCCAGCGCCTGTGACACTCTTCCCCGTGGCCGCCCACCCCGCTTATCCTTGTTTCTCCACACAGGTCCTCCCCGCCGCGCAACCTTCCTTCCTGCAAGAGATTGCCGTGCTCGACCACCCTTCCAAACGACCCGCCACAGCGTCGGGGACGAACGGCTCCAAATCTCGTCACGAGTCTGAAGACTCGGCTTCGGAGTCTTCGGATTCGGATTCGGACGTCAGCAGGTCTTCGATCTCGTCCCTGTCCGACCTCGACGGCAAAGACTCGGCAGATGAAGAGAAGAAGGCGCGTCGGGAGAAGAAGCAAGCTCGCAAAGACAAGAAGGAGGCAAAGAAGAAGAAGAAGAAACCGGCGCAAGAGATCCCGGCCGACTCGCTCGTCCTGCTCGGCCAGACGTCGAAAAAGTTCATCGTCGTGCCCGACATGCAGGACCTGCTCGACAAGGTCGGCCAGGAGGAGCGCGCCGAGAAGGAGGCAGAGCGCAGGGCCAAGCTCGAAAAGGCCAACCGGGCAGCCGCGCTTGCCAAGAAGCGCGAGGGGACGGCAGCGCCGAGGCGGTAGAGAGCTTTTTCCTTTGCACATCGCGAAAAAAATCCAGCTGCTTCGTTCCGTTCTCGCTCTCGTTCCATCCCGCCAGCGCAGAAGTGTTTCGTGACTGGCTTTGTGCAGACGGTCTGGACGACTCTTTTCTACGTCAAGGTCGTGGGGTAAGCTAGAGAACCTCGAGTGGCGAGGGGGGTCAAGCGGGATAGACAAGGTTTGCAAGGATGAAGGCTGGAAGTGAACACCAGCGTGGCGACGGGGTCGAAAGGGGAATTTGTATGCGAGTTTGGGTTGAATGGGAGCAGGAAAAAGGTATATGCAGCCAGAGAGGCCGGGTATCTCGATGAATGTGCCTCCCTTTCGAGAAAGAGAGGCGAGGAAGGTATGAACTGTCAACAGGGTAGATGGGAGGAGGAGAAACAGACGGGAAACGGAGGTTCTTGAGGTATGCTGGTGGCCGAGATGCGACACACGCCGACCGCGCTCGGCGGGTCGGTGAACCGAGACGATGGAGGAACAACTGAGAGAGAAAGCAACATGCTGGGGATGACGAGAAGCTGAAGGAAGGCGGGCGAAAGCCGTTGTCGCGCAGAATTTATGAACAGTGGGCGCGGTGGCTTGGCGACGAGGCTGGAGGCGAAGACGACATCGGTTGAGGGTAGGGCGCGGCGTACGCGACCGACGGCTGTTGTTGCTCCCAGCGCGCTTGCTCGAGAGGCTGCCTCGATGCAGACACGGCGAGACCGCGGATCGGGATCGCCTTGGCTTGCACCGGCAAGTGGTTCTCCTTGCCGATGTGCATGGCCTGTGCCGCCGCAACCGCCGCCGCCGCCATGGCATCGGAGGTCGTCGGCGCCGTGACAAAGGGCGTCAACGGCGTATGCGGCGTCAGCGGCTCGTCGTCGTCGTCTTCGTCGTCGTCGCGGCAATGGTCGTCGTCGGCCTCGCTCTCCTCGTCCGAGGTGAATGCCGTGTCGCACGTCGCGTCGGAGCGCTGAGACGACGGCGTCGAGCCGTAGTCGCGCACAGAAGAGGAAGAGGTAGAAGCGGACGAAGCGGACCGCGCGAGAGGGCGCGACGGCGTGACCGGAACCGACGGAGAAAGATATTCGGGCAACGCGAGGCGGCGGCCGCAGAGATACCACTCGCGGGCGAAGGTCGAGGCGCGAGAGTAGCAAGCCCACGAGTACTGAAATAATAGACAAAAGACGGGTCAGCTTCCGATGGAATCGAAGAAGGCGGCGCACGCGAGCGGAAGATCCGGATTCGGCCAATTTACCTTTTTCAGCACGACGGGCGACACTTCCTCGAGGTGCTCGCCGAGCAACTCGTCGAGCATGAGCATGACACGCAAGACCGGTTCGGATTCATCGTGTGGCTGCGAGAAGAGTGAGAGTTAGTGTCGGTGAGTTTCGATCGGGAGGACGCGTTTGTCGCAGGTGGGGCTGCGGAAAAGAAAAAGAGGAAAGGGGGGAGACCTACGCGTCGCGATTTGCCGAGCATATGCCTTGCGAGCAGCAGAGACGCGAGAGAGAGATCAGACGCGTAGAACTGAATGAACTCGCGGTGGAAGAGCGTCAACTCCATGAGGAAGCGGGCGAGGTGCTGGGTCCGCGCGTCTTCGAGCGATCCGGTCACGCAGGCGAGACGGAGCCAGGCTTCAGCGCTGGGGTGCCCGACAGCCCACTGGATCGTCTGCAAGACGTGTCGTTCCATCTGGACGAACGCCTTCTCGTCGTACGCGTTGCAGCACATGTCGACGAGCTCCGGCAACGTCGGAACGCGGTCCTTCGCGTCCTCAAACTTGGCGGCGATCCACAGCGCGGCGCAGCCGACCAGCTGATAGTGCTTCTTGAACACGATCCGCTTCGAGATGTAGCGGTCGACAATGTTGAGCGCGAGGTAGAGCGTTTCGGGCCGGAGCCGGTGCTGGAGGTGAATCTCGACGAGAAAGTCGACGAGGTAGGACCGCATGTGCCAGCGCAGTTCGGGTTGCTGGTCGATGAGCTCAGCGTTCGCCATCGTTTTAGTCTGCATAGACGCGTAAAATGACGGCCAGAGTCAGCTCGTCGCGTTCCGCTGGTTTTTCCTCCCTCGCGTGATGGGGTCCGAGGGTCCACTGCCCCGGACCAAGCCCGGAGAAGGCGAGAGCGCGCGACTGACCTGCATCTCGTACATGTAGACGCGTACATCCTCGCGGTACTCGTGCTCGAGGAGCGGGAACAGCTGTCTCTGCGCGTCCGACATTTGCGCGTGCCGTTTCATCTCGACCGAAGTGGGGGAAGTCCGTTTCGAGCCGGTCGGTGATGCTGACGCCGAGCGCACGCTCGTGTTCCCAGGCGATCGTCTCCGCGGGTACGCAGATACACGCGTCGCTGGCAAAGCCGCGGCGGACGGGACCTTCATAGTCGTGAGAGAGCGCGGCGACGAGATCGGCTGCAGGAATCGTGCGGGGTAGGCGCGGCGAGCTTGCGGCGGCTGGGTGTACGGTAGACAGAGATGGCGGCAGGGCGGACAGGGTATATACGCCTGGTAGTGCTAGGCGTAGTCGAGGCCGTGATTGGAAGATCGAGGCGAGCTCGAGGAAGGAACGTCGGGTAGTTGGGAAAAAAGTTTGTTGACGAAAGCCGACGGAGGAGGAACGGCGGGTATGGCAGGCGAGAGTAGGCGCGGCGAGAAGAGAGACGACGAAAGCGAGAACCCCGAATGCGAACCAGCGGAAGGACCAAAGAGAAACGAGACGACAATGGGAGGGAAGGGTGACGGCGAGGGCGAGCCCGTGAGCATAGAGTGTGAGTGTCGCGCGCCGCGTGCGAAAATGCTTCGGTGCCAACGCCGAGACGCACCTTTGACGCGCGGCGCGCCTTTTTTTTCGATTTCGATTTCGAACGCGGGGTTCTCTTTGTACTCTGGAGTCCCTTCTTTCCTGTGTCGGCACACTGGGGACGTAAGTTACCCCGTCGAGGTGACCGCTGGAACTGTGCTGCACTCCGCAGACCAACCGGCACGACCACAGACACACCGTCAGGGTCAACACCTCGAGCTGGCGATCATTTTCAGCTCTTTATTCTTCACGCGCATCGCAAGAACTCACCAGCAGGTTGTGATCGGACCTCTCGAGGGCAGAGGGGAAATGGTCAGTTAAATGCCGCGATGAATGCGTGCGGAACTCGAGCTCCAAGCGTTCGAAACTCGGGCTACACTGCATGCGGAATTCGAACTAACTTGGGCCAGTACTCCCTTCTTGTTAGCTTCTCGTCGAGCTGTTTCGTTCCACTCGAATTGCTGCACACATGCCATGCAGCGCCCGTTGGTGTCAGCGCAGGTGGTTTCGATTGGTCCGGAGATATGCGCGAGGTCACCCCGCAAAGGGATCGAGGTGATAGCGGAGACCCCTCAATTACTCCAGACGCGTGGCAAAGGCAACGGTTTCGCGCCGGCGACCGACTTCTGCACCGCTCTTCAACTGCTCCACCGCCAGCTGAGCACAGCTGCTCCTAGCGCGATTGGTGTTTGGGCGTCGAGAGTATCCGTACTCGTCGTCAGAAAATGAGGGGAGCGGGAACGCCGAGACGAATGTATGTGCGCGTGCGCCCCCGGCCAACTGCGAGCTGCAGACACTCACTCTGTCCGCCGCGGAGCGCGCGTGCGGCGACAGAACGATGAATCGGAACCCGATCCGGTCGTCGCTCGGACTGGAGCCAGCTCGTCCAAAGCAGCCTTTTGTCGTTTCGGATTGCTCGTAACGTACCTCTGACGTACGCGGGAAGTGTGTGTCTGCGAGCCTCTCCCGAGCACCTGACGGCTAACTCTGGGCACGTCGGCAACTTGAAACTGGAGAGGTGCTGTGCAAAGGAGAATTTCTGTCAGTACTCTGTCTCTCATGAGCCACGAGCCCAGGTATGCGAGCTCCTTGTCTGTTGGCCAGATTGATCTATATACGCCTTAAGCTGGCCTTCATGCGTCGCGTAGCGTCGGATACATGAACCGATGGAAGGCAGAAACCCGGTCTCACCTTTTCTTGAGTCGGCGCGTCGGAATGTCTGGTTCGAGAGGGGTTGCTACAGTATAGGGATCAGGTGGGCAACAGTCGCGGGATTGGCGCTTGGTCGAAGAGCCGGAGTGGTCGTGAAGTCGTGAAGGCGTGAGGGCGAATTGAGGTACCGTACGTGAGAGCTGGGTCGTCAAGAGTTGGAAGGTCGACGAGGGCGTTTACCGAAAGGGCGAAATGGTTCGTGAACAGATCCGTGGAGCTATGGTGCTCGTGTGCAAGGGCGTAAAGGGGTCGTGAGGAGCGTGAGGTGAGGCGAGAGAGTGAAGTCGAAGAAGCTCGGCGGGCAAACGACAAATGCCGACTTCTTTTCCTTCCCCTTCGGTCGCTCGACGCTCATGTCCGTGTTTGCGCGCCTTTGGCCTCCCCCGCGGCGAGAGCGTCCCTCCGATGCATACAGTCGCGACCTCCCCGTCGCGTCGCTCGAACCTCGTCCGGGTGTTGATCTTTGCGCGGCGGAGGGAAGATCGCCCATTCAGGGAGCAGCCAGCTTCCGGAGGAGCCCGGAGTTGATGCAACTGGATGGAGGGACATGTGTCATCCGTGAGGTCGACCAAGTACCATATCTCGACCGTATGCAAGAGTTGACCTTTGTCGTCCAAAGGTTGAGAAGGTCCTTGTCTCGTCGGGTTGTCCGCGGATGCTCTCCTCGCCCCCGCGTGCCATCGTGCGTGCATGGCAAGCGTGGCCCATAAATACGGTGACACTGCTCGAGCAAGCGCGCGGCCGGGTTCGCAAAATAACCCGAACCCCAGAGTAGCCGCACGAGCGAGTCGAGTGCGAATCGACTTTTCCGTCGTGCCGTAGGCGCGGCCAGGGCAGCTCGGGACGTTCTGCATACGATCTTGAATTGCGAGCCCTTTCTAGCAAATGAATCAGAGAGAGGATTTGCATGTACACACACGCACGCGCGCCGGCGAATGTGTAACATTACTTGTGCTCCTCGAGCGTGGCGCCCTTGTCGTCCACCTCGAGCGCGAGCCACTCGACCTCGATCCCTTCTTGCTTCCACAGCGCCTTGATCGCTTCCCCGACAGCTTCCATCTGCGGAGTCGCCTGACCTGGAGCGACCTTGCCCGCGTCGACGCCTTCGTTCGAGACGAGCGCGAGGATGGTCGGACCCGCGCCGGAGAGGCAGATCCCGAGCAGGCCGGGGTGGGTGGACGGCGTCATGGTGTTGACGATCTTGCTCAGTCCCGGAATCTGCGTTCAGGGAGAAAGGGGGTTGTTCAGTCAGCGGACAAGTCTTGCAGCCGCGATCGAGAGACGGAAGCAGACTCACCAGGCCTTCTCGCTGCGGCTGGTGCACCTTGTCTCGCATCGCTTCCCAGATGACGTTCGGGTCGAGAGGTGAAGCCCCAAGAGATGCCGTCAAGACCGCCAGCCGTTGCAAGTTGAAGACCTGAGGTGACAAGTGGAGAGAGTCAGCAGAGTGCCTGCGAGGACAACACGCTGCGAGGACGGGCGGCACACTCACAACGTCCTGACGCGGGTAGCTGTCCGGCAAGGCACCACGAGCCTTTGCCGTCTCGACCTCGAACTTGGGCACGGCGACGACGACACCAATGTCTTTCGAGAAGCCGTAGCGGACGTGGCGTCCGACGTTGCGCGGCGGCTGAGGCGGCAACTCGTCACCAGGTTGGGGCGGACCGGCGTTGGCAGGGTAGGCGGGCAAAACTTCTGCGAGCGGGATCGCGGCGGGCGAGAGCTCTGACGGTTCGAGCATGCGGAGGAACGACCCGGTGAAGCCGCCGCAGAGGGCGGCGGTGATGTTGTCCGGATGCCGTTCAACCATGAGGGCATAGTCCTTGACGCGTTCCTGAGACAAGTTGAGGTCTCCGAGGGCGTCTCCGAGCAAGACGCCAGCGACGACGGCCGCTGCGGACGATCCCATTCCGCGTCCGAATGGGACCTGGTTGTCGATCTCGACCGTGACGTGCGCGGCGGGGAAGGTCAACCGGTGCGAGAGGAGGACGTAGAGCGCGACGCGGGTGATCAGGTTCTTGTACGGGTCGGTCGGGGCGTCGGTGGCGCCTTCGCCGTGGTAAGAGAGGGTGACCTTGCTTTCCGATTCGGGGCACGGGGAGAGCGAGACGCGGAGGGTCAGGTGTCGCGAGAGGGCGAGTCCGAGGACGTCGAAACCGGGGCCGATGTTGGCGGAGGAAGCGGGCACGTGGATGGTCCACTGTGGGTACGGAGGGGGTGGTCAACACCGGGAAGAGGAAGGAGACTTCCGCGGAGCTCGAGGTCAGCGACTCACGCGGCGCTGGCCTGCAGTTGGTGCGGCGTGAAACATGGCTCGAAGATGCGAGTTGGATCGCAGATCAAGGGCAGTCTGCGTGGGTGGATAGTGAGCGGGTCGTTTTCTCGAGCGAAGGGGCGCGGACTCACCCGGAGAAAAGGGAGGGGAAGCGGGCTGCGATCACGGGCGAAGCAGGTCAGCTCTTCTGCCTTCTACACTCTCGTGGCGTATCCCTCCTCGCTCGCTGCAGGGAGCGTGGGTTCCCTCCGGACGAGTTGTTCGGCGATAGAGTCAAAAACCACTCGGGCGTTTCCCTGGACGTTCCCTCTTCTCCAGCGGACTGTCGGCGTCGTTCACGTAGGCGTTGACTCACGGACAAAGCAGCGTGTGAGCTCGCCGGGTTGAACGGCAGAGCAGACTACAGCCGGAAGTACTGGAGGACGGAGAAGTCGAGAGCCGGAGCTGCTGCTGGTTCGACACTGTCCGGTGAGCGCGCGCGATAGCGTAAAAGATCGAGCACTCGTAGTGCTCACGGTGTATGCACTCGCTGCGTGCCTTGCGTACTACGGGCCCAGTTAGATCCGGTGTCTGCCTTTTTCAGCTGCCGCTCACCTTTGGCTCGAGTGGCCGAGGGGAGGCTGCACGCTCGTCGCACGACGACGACCGACGAGCATGACCTGTGCGGTTCTCACTCCAGCCGCTCGATCATCCATCATGACTCGACGCGGTCTCCTGCTTTGCTTTGCTCTGCTCTGCACTACAGCCGAGGATGAGCTGCGCTGAGCCGGTGCTCTCCCAAAGGGCCACCGCCTACCTCGACGCAGCCGTGAGATCGCCTCTCTCCGCGGCGACGGCCAGAACCGTCCGTGACCAGGTCAGCAGCGCCGTCTATCCTACTCGATCCAGGACCCCTAGAGGCGCTCACACGACTTGGGACCTGGGCGTCAGTGGAGCGAGGAGAATCCGGACGGGATCGTCAATGCCGGACTCGCCGAGAATGTACGCACGCAGCGTCTGTTGCTCGCGTGTGCGGGCTGACACGCTGCCTGCACCGGAGCACAGAGTCTCATGCACGAGTACCTCGCCCGTTTCTGGGAACGGCCAGGCTCGCTTCGGATCACGCACACCGACTTGACCTACAGCACCAGCGTGTTGGGCAGCGACCGCCTCTTCAAGGCCCTCTCGACCTACTTCCAGACTTACTTCAACCCGCTCGAACCAGTCCTCCCAAAGCACATCGCCACGTCGAACGGCCTCGGTGCCATGATCGAGCACATCGCGGCCGCCATTTCGGACCCGGGCGAAGCATGGCTCGTCTCGGCACCTTACTACTACGGGTTCGGACCCGACCTCGACGCCAACAGTCAAGTCCAAATCGCGAGCGTCCATGTCCCGTGTGGACAATGCAACACGCTCGCCGAAGTTGAGCTCCTCGACGCCGAAATGGAGCGGAGGGAGCGCGACGGCGTCAAGCCAAAGATCACCGCCGTGCTTATCACCAATCCGCACAACCCGCTCGGCTTTTGATACTCTCGCGAGGTCCTGCTCGCTTACTGCAGACTCGCCCAGCGGTGGAACCTGTTCCTCGTCTCGGACGAAATTTACGCCAACTCGGTGTACGACGCCCGTGAGTCTCTTCCAGATCTTCTGTACATCCCCTCGAAGCGCACAGTCTCAATCCTTTCGTTGTCAGCCGATATTCCGAACGCGCCCCCGTTCACGAGCATCCTGTCGCTCGACGTCAAGAAGGACGCGGGATGCAGCCCGGCGCGGATCTTGTGCCTGTACGGTATGAGCAAGGACTTTGGTGCGAACGGATTCCGCGCCGGCGCCATGGTCTGTCAGCACAACGACAAGCTCCTGTCGGCCATCGCTTCCAAAGCGAGGCCTATGAGGATGGGATCACCGTCGGTGCGTCGTACACGGCTTGTTTTCGGGGACTCGGTGTCCGTTCGGGCGTACCCGGCTGAACAAAACTCTCCTCTTTTCGCTGGCAGGATATTCTCTGGTCCGCCCTCTTGACCTCGCAGGACTTGCCTTCTTACCTCGCCCAGAATCGGCGCGCGCTCTCCCGCGCCTACACCTACATAACTGCGTGGCTCCGAGCGCGCCACCTCCCCTACACGCCGGCCAACGCGGGCCACTTTGTCCTCGTCGATTTCCGAAAACACCTCGAAGCCGTTACGAACGATCGCGGGCTCGAGCAGGGAGGGGAACCCGCTCGGAAAGAGGCAAACGACGAGGTCGCCTTGCTCAACCGCTTCGTTGACGGAGGCGTCTACCTCGGACCGGGTGCATCTTACGCATGCGCGAATCCTGGGTTCTTCCGCATCACGTTCTGCATCCCCCGTAGGGAGCTCGAGATCGCCCTCGAACGGATCGAGACAGTCTGCGGATTGCCGCATAAGACGGCCGAGATCAGTAGAAGTTGCCCCAAATAGAGATGAAGCGATTCCATACGCCGTATGCCTTCACCATCATGCTACACATTACCCGCACTGCTTCTGCTATGGCGTTTCAATTATCGCGGCCGGAGCTGGAGCAGCGGAGGGGAGGGCTCGTTGGTGACGGAGCCTTCTCAGCTGCTCCGTCGTCACTCCGAAGTCGTCATCCACGCTGATCTACAGCCCAGGAGGTCCTCTCATTCTCGAGAGCACGACGGCAGAGATGCACCCGTCGAAACTCGCGCTCTCAAAGAGGGCGACTGCCCAGATGGAGGCGACGGCCAAATCGCCCCTCTTCTCGGCCATCTTCAAAACTTTCGGCAATCAGGTCAGCAGCAGTACTGTAGTAGCCTTGTCCCATTCGGGTCTAAGCCTCGGGCGCTGATACGACCGAGACATTCGAAGAGTGGAGCGAAGAGAACCCGAAAGGGATCGTCAATGCTGGACTCGCCGAGAACGTACGCCCTCTTACCTTCGCCTGCTAGACACCTGTCCACCTGACGCGCTCGCACATGCCACCCAGAGTCTCATGCACGACTGGCTCACCCGCTTTTGGGAACGACGAGGCTCTCTCCGGATCGACCACACCGACCTGACCTACGGCACCAGCATCCTGGGCAGCGACCGCCTCTTCAAAGCCCTATCGACCTACTTCCAGACCTACTTTGACCCGCTCGAGCCCGTCCTACCGAAGCACATCGCGACCTCGAACGGTCTCAGTCCCATGATCGAGCACGTCGCGGCCGTCATCGCCGACCCGGAAGACGCATGGCTCATCCCCGCGCCGTATTACAACGGGTTCGTGCCCGACCTAAACGCGACGAGTCAAGTCCGGATCGCGAGCGTTCACGTGCCGCACGAGAAATGCAACACTCTGGCCGAAGTCGAGCTCATGCACGCCGAGATGGAACGGCGCGAACGCGACTCGGACAAGCAAAAGATCACGGCCGTGCTCTTGACGAACCCGCACAACCCGCTCGGGTTCTGTTACTCTCGCGAGGTCTTGCTCGCGTACTGTCGCTTCGCCGAGCGGTGGAACCTCTTCCTCGTCTCGGACGAGGTTTACGCCAACTCGGTGTACGATGCTCGTGAGCTTGCTTACAAAGGCATGCATCTTGTCTAGACATCCCGGCGCAGTACTCATCGTTACCATTTGCTTGGTCAGCCGACGTACCGAACGCCCTCCCCTTTGCGAGCGTCCTGTCTCTCGACGCCAAGAAAGATGCAGAGTGCGACCCGGCGCGGATCTTGGTCCTGTACGGAATGAGCAAGGATTTCGGCGCCAATGGATTCCGCGCAGGTGCCATGGTCTGCCAGCACAACGACAAGCTCTTGCAGGCCATCTCTGCTAATGCGATGACAATGAGGATGGGGTCGCCGACGGCGAGTCCCGCTCCTCGCTGCTCCAAAAGGTCAAGGGCCCCCAGCTAACCACCGCCTCCTCCCTCCGATCACGCCGCTTTTCAGGATATCCTCTGGTCCGCACTTCTAAACTCGGACGAATTGCCTTCCTACCTCGCCCGGAATCAGCGCGCCCTCTCCCGCGCCTACACCTATCTCACCACGTGGCTCCAAGCGCAACACCTCCCCTACACGCCCGCCAACGCCGGTCACTTTGTCCTCGTCGATTTCCGAAAACATGTCGAAGCGATTGCGGAGGAAAGGGTGCTCGAGAAGGGAGAGGAACCGGGTCGGAGAGAGGCAGACGCGGAGGAGAGTGGGCGCTTCAAGCACGAGATTGTCTTGCTCAACCGCCTCGTCGACGGCGGAGTCTATCTCGGACCTGGCAAGTCGCGAAATGCTCACTCGCCGAGATTCGGGCACCCTGTTTGGATAAACCAGTCGACTAACAGTTTCTGCGCCGGCCCTCGCAGGGTTTTCATACGCATGCGCGGACCCTGGATTTTTCCGTGTCACGTTCTGTATCCGCCGCAAAGAGCTCGAGATCGCTCTCGAGCGGATAGAAACAGTATGCGGGTTGCCGCACAAGGCGATCGAGATCAGTAGAACTTGTCCAGAGTAGAGAGACGTAGAAACCCTGTTTTCGATTCAACACATCTCGGACTTGCTCTGCCGTGAATGGACGATCTAGTAGACTCGCGGATAACTCGGAAGCTGTGTGCGTTCTGGCGTCGAGCGTGAAAATTTGTCGATGAGCAGCGCGCGCACTCAACTCGAGCGCCTCCGTCATCGAGTCGGCACAGCAGCTTGCCTGGACTTGCGCGCACTTCTCTCATCGCTCGCACTTGCGGACGGAAGAGCAGCTCGAAGAGACGCATCGTATTCAGAACTAGCTGGTCCGTACCATGGCGGCTGTCGACCCTCGCTCCGCCTATCCTGCCTCGCCCTCGAATGCGGCCCCACCGAACCCAGTCGATCTCGCGCGCTATGCACAGGCGACGATCGCCAAGTCCATCTCGGAAGAGCTGGACCCTTCAGATCGCCTGATTGCCATGAGCGCAGAGTCGAAACTCATGCAGGTGCGCCCCACCTCCGCTTCCCTCACTGTCGCAGATCGGCGAATGAACTACGCAATGGACTCTGACCTACTCTCGCGATCCTGCAGCACGCGCGGTATGGATTCTGGCTCGGTACCTTTGCAGGCGGCATGTTCGCATTCCGGTCGCGCTTCTCCGCCGGACGTGACGCAGTCCGCGCGGGCCAACTTCCGAGGTTGTTCTTCCCTTCGGCGCAGGCAGGACCGGGCAGCTTCCAAGCCCGACAGGAAGCCGCCAAGAAGGCAGCAGCCGAGGCAACGGCGAGAGGGGCCAAGAATGGAGGAGAACAGCAAGCAGAGGAGGCGGCGGCGCAGGCGATGCGGCAGGGTCGAGCCGTCTTTTTCGGCAAGGCCATCGCCTACGGCATCCTCGGAAGCGTCATCGGGTAAGCAGCGAGCGCGCCCCCCAAAACAACATGATATTGACTCCGCAAGGGAGAACTGCAGAACTCAAGTTGGCGTCTGGACGGGCAAGGCGGCGGCCAATAAGATTCTGGAAGACTCTGGGCGCAAGGACGCCATCGAGCGCGGGACCCAGCGCGGGATCGCTCGCGCAGCGGACGAGATCGCCAAACGGACTGGCAGGCGCATCGACACCTCCAGGGCCGGTCGAGCCATCCCCGGCGCGGGAGAAATCCGCTCTCACGACTCGGCGATCGAAGGTGTCGGTCAATCGGATGACGGCGGTGCCGGTGTCGACTATACTGCTCCCGGTCGAGAATTGAACAGGGACGCGTATGGAGGAGCCGTCGGCTATTCGGACCGAGGTGAGAGACTCGTACTTCCTACAAGCAAAGACGATGATGCTGATTGACAACGAGGTCTCGTGCCAGCTCCGCCTCAAGCCACCTTCCCGGGTTCGCTCGCCGATTCTGCGACAATGTCAGCAACGTCGACGTCGGCCGCCGATTCGGCCCACAACTCGAGATGGGACGAGCTCCGCCGCTCGCGAGCGGCGCCGCCCTCAAAGTGGGACACCCTCCGCGAGTCGAACGCTCGGAGCCGGATCCCGCCCAGCAGCGGAGCTGGCAGCGCAGTCTCGGGACCTGACCAGTCCGTCGACGACGGCTACGACCGTGTCGAGCGGGAACTCTTGGCGAACCGGGACTCGGCGAGCGAACGAGAGAGGAAGCGGAGAGAGTTCGAGGCCATGTTTGAACGAGAAGCGCATGGAGGCGAGGCCGCAGACGAGATGCAGGAGAAACCGTATCGCTGAGATTGTATTGTGACGCCCCGATTCCGGATGCATATCTCAGCCGAGTCGTGTCCGTCACTTTCGAGAGTTTCCTGCCTCTTCAAGCCTACCGAAGCGAGATCCGAAGGCTTCGAGCTACGTCTCCATGAGGCATAGTAGTACATGATGCAGTGCATAGTGAGCAGACTTCTTTTTGCTTTCCTTTACTGTTCAGTACAACGAGAGGGAGTGTATGACTTTGGGCGATGAGAGAGCGCGATTCTGGCTCCGCTTGCTGAGTACATGCCCGTATATATGGTGTACGCAGATATAACTTGAGATGGACTTTATATGCGGCAGAGGAGAATGATGTAGGAGGAGAGTGCGAAGTGACCGCTTTATCGAGCGGCGACCTCGTTCACGCGCGGGCTGCGGTTCGAAGCGTTTTCCCCCGACGACGTCGCCTCGGACGAAGACCCGCCGCCGCCGATCAAGGTTGCATAGCTCGAAGGAGCATGCACAGGCTGTGGCATCTTCATTTCGGGCGTGGCGGTCTGTCGAGGCGGGGCGTGGCCTGTCGCGCGAACCGGAGGCGGCATCGACTCGCTGTTCTGCTGCAGCTGGAAACCCCCGTTGTTGTTCGCGGGCGGCAGCGCGTAACCTCCCGGTAAGCTGAACCGTCGATGATCGTTTGCCGGATCGCTCGCGAGCGCGCGTGCACCCGAGAGACCACTCGAACTCGAGAGGGACTGGCTCAAGGCGTGCTGCTGCTGCTGCTGCTGCGACGGATCCGGTGCGAGATTGCCGAACGGAGGTGGCGGCGCGTACTGGAAAGCTGGCGCAGTGACAGGTCGAGATGAGGTGTCGGCGTACCCGTTCCCGGTGGCTGAGAACTGCATATCGAAATACAGGCCGGGCTGAGTGCGCGGATCCGAGATTGCCTGAGGGGGGAGGAGCAGACTCGGCTGAGCGAGACCTGCCGACGCCTGCAATTGCGACGGCGGGGCATGAGCCGAGTAGAGACTGGGCGCGACGAAATGTGCGGGAAGTCCCATGGTGTATTCGCCTGCCGAAGTCGACGGTCGCGGTCGAACGGCGGAAGCGGACGGGTATGGAGCGCTCGATGCTGCCGGCAGGCTGGAAGATGGCGGATATGGTACCGGCGTCGCCTGAAATGGTTCTTTGGCTTTCTTGCGCGCCGCTTCCGCCGCCTCTGCCTTCTTTCGCTCGCGCCAGGCCTTCCGCATCTCTTTGAATTCTGTACGGTGGAGCGGAAACGCTGTCAGTCACCACCGTTTCGTCAACTCAGCCAACGGCGGAACTCACGAGCGGGCGTTGCTTTCGGTCCATGCTTTTGCATTGTTTTGTGCGAGTTGAGGTGGTTGAGTGTACCGTACGACTTGGTGCAGCCCGGATAGTCGCAGTTGTACATGCGCTCGATCTCGTCGTACCGTCGACGCGGTCGCTTCGTATGCTGAGGCGGCTGCGGCACGAAATTGTACTTGCCCGACGAGGTCGAGCTCCTCCTTCGTTCGATCTGCGGCTCGACCAGCGGCACAAAGCCGTTGGCGCTCCCGGGCGGGATCGCCTGGAGCGGCGCGGGGATCACGCCACCCGTAAAGGAATCCATCAGGGCGGTATAGTACCCGGGAGTCACGGCGGTATACGGTCGAGCGCTCGACATACTCGCCGGCAGCAGGGGCGGCTGGTACATGAACGGGTTGGAAGCAGACAACATGTCTGGATCTGCCGTGACGGGACGATCGCCGAGCATCGATCCCGCGAGAGCATCCGGTACACTCAGTCCTCGTTCGCGAATCGAAGAATTATAGTCGGAGAGTGGCGCGGGCCCGTCGGGCTGGAAGGCGAAGAGGCCCTGCGAGCTGACGGGCGGCGCCGGTTCGAAAGCAGCCGCAGTCGGCATCGCATTCAAGCTCGTGGACATCGGCGGTTGCTGCTGCTCGTGCTGCTGCTGCTGGCGGTGAAGGTGTTGTTGAGTGGGCGGGACGTAAAAGGCAGACGGGACCGAGGAATAAGGGTGACCGGCCAAGTAACCCGAGCCAGACGGAGCCGTCATCGGTCGCGTGTTGCGGGTATTGACGCTCGGGTGCACCGTCTGCGGGTTGAAGAAGGAGTGCTGTGATGTCGACGCCACGGTCGCCGATTTTTCGAGAGGAGGAGGTTGAAAGCCAAAAACGCCGCCGTAACCCGCTGGGGGAGGACCGAGGTCGGTGCCGTTGGGCGTGCCAGCGGACGGAGTCCTCGAGAACGGATCCCGGAACTCCATATCGCCGCCGGCACTCCCGCTGATCAACCTGGTGTTCCCGTTCATTCCGGACGAGTTTGCCGAGTGTTGGCCGTGGGCGAGCTGGCGAGTTTGCCTCCGCGACGAGGAAGCGCTTGCGTACAAGTCAGGCTCATCGCCCGGCGCGAGTCCGACCGCGTGCTCCCCTCCTACGAATTGCTCGTAGCCGACGTCGTGAAGTGCGCGAGACCCGCTCGCGGTCGGCACCGTCTCGTTCGAGGGTTGCTCATGCAGCGGCGGCAACGTCGCCGTGAAACCTCCCGACGCGGGCGTGCCTGCGCCCGAGCCCGAGCCCGAACCCGGACGACCGAACGCGGGCGAACCGTCGTGCCCTAGCCTGCCTGGACTGGTCTCTATCGGCGAGGCGTTCGAGTACGGGTTCGGAGACAGGCCGGGTGGGTGATAACCAAATTCCATCTCGGCCGGCTCTCTCTCGCCCCTTGCTGGCGCACGAGGGTGCTGCAGCTGGTCGGGACGGCTCCAGGTTACCGCTCCGGGGTCTCGTAACGCTCCGGACAGCGGCGTCGAAGTGTCGTGCGGTGGAGCTGACGACGAATCGGCCGCGGGGGAAACAGAGTGGCCTTTGTGACGATGTCGCTCCCGCGTAGCTGCAGCGCGCACCGGGGACGGTGCAGGTGGCAGCAGGTATGCACACAAGACTCGTGCACACGCAGAACGGCAGCGTCGGCGCGTTTCGGACAAGTTTCGCAGAGGCGAGGCCGCTCTTTTTTAGCGCCTTTCCACCGCGGCGGGCGGGCCTCTTCTCGCTGGTCTCCACATTTACTCTTGCCCACAAAGTCGAACGTACTATACGAGATCCGCGCGGTACATGCATGATACACATGTTCGCACCTCCGAGCTCGAGTCGGCCGTACGGAAAGCGTCACGATGCCATGCATAAGGACCTGATGCGCTGCAGCGGCGGACCCATCAGATAACTGCAGTTCCCCTGGTTAATGACCCTTGCAATTTTCATGAGGAGATTTCGATAACCAACCTTCCCGATCGAGTCCGCAGCAGCCGCGCGCGGGGGACATGGGGAACGGCGTCACTTCCTCTCCTACATTGTTCTCCGGAGTCCTGGACCGCTTACCGTACAGTACTTACGACCGCGGCGGTCAGGGCAACGCAATGAGCGGTGAAGCGGGGGGACCGACAGGGGAATTCGTTCCGGCCTGTTCCGATAGCGGAGTGCGCAACCGTGCGCAAGATGAACAAGCACTTCTTTATCATCAAGAGGCGGAGGGAAGTACAGGTGTTCTGACTGGCCGACAGGGTATAGGGTATAGGTATGCGTGTAAAAGGGTGATGCTGTTCAATTCGGGGCGCGGGGAAAGGCTCGGCTTGAGAGGTTTTCGGGTGGAAGAGAACCTATGGGGGATGGAGCTCAAAGCTCGACGTGCCGGATCTCCTGCTTGACCGCGCGGGTCGCGCTCGAGGCGCCAGCGACAGCGCGACTCTTGCTGTAGCTCGAGTGGGGCTGCGCGAGCGAAGAAGCGACGCTGCTCGCGCTCGAGGCGAGGGACGAGGCCGCAGCCGCGACGACCACGTTCGGCGACTGGGTCGCGGCGCGGAAGCTCGAGTGCGGTGCGGCGAACGAGCTCACTGCGCTAGCGGCACTCGAGACTGCGGACGAGGCCGCCTTGCCAACGCTGGACACCGACTGCTTGACGTCCGTGGGAGACGGTTCGATGCCGACTGCGCGGAGCACTCCTTGACTCGCCCCACCGAGGACGTCTCCCGCTCGCTCACTCGCGCTGCGCGACACCTCGCGGAACGAAGCAGCGTCGAGCACGCTCGAAGCAGGAGCCGCGACTGACGAGACGATGCTCGAAGCGGAAGAAGCGAGCGAAGAAGCCGACCGACTGGCCTCGGACGCGACTTGGTTGACGGTCTGACTGGCAGCGGCGATCGCGGACGAGAGCGAAGAGGACGGGTGGTGCTCCGAGGCGACACGGGAGGCGATGGAGGAAGCCGACGAGGAAGCTACCTTGGCGATCGAGCTTGCGGATTGCGGCAAGTCAGTCGGCGACGGGTCCCCACCGACGGCTCGTACAATAGATTGAGAAGCCGCCGCAGCCGCGGTCAGTACCGAAGAGGAGGCAGCGCGCGCGACGTAGGTCGCCGTCTGCTTGAGGTCGGTCGGCGAAGGCTCGATGTTGGCCCTACGCAAGACTTGCTGCGACGCCTCGGCGGCGGCAGACTTGACGGCCGAAACGAGTTCTTCCGGTGCGGCGACACTTGGCATGGCGCTCGCTGCGGCTTGGGCGAACGAGGACGCCGAGGCCTGGGCGACCTTCGCCACCGAGGAAGCACTCTCGATCACGTTCGTCGGCTCGGCCTCGTATCCCACGAGAGACGAAGCAGAGCTCTTGACGTCGGCAACGATCGCACCAGCAGCGTCCACCGCCTTCTGAGCTTCGGGAACGACGCCTTGCCACTCGCCCCTGAGTTCGCGTTGACCGCGGATCTTGATCTTTTCGAGGATCTTGTCGAAAGCCGCGACGAGTTTGTCCGGCTCCGCGTTAAAGTAGTCGAGGAGCGCGTACGGCTCCGGGGTCGACAGCCTGGTCTCCGTGATCGCGCCCGAGTAGAGGTCGGCGAAGCGGGAATGCAGGTTCTTCTCGGCGTCGCGCAACCCGTGATAGCCTGTCACGGAGGACGCATATTAGTGATATGCAAGAGTAATGAGGAACGACACCGGTCGATGGCAGACTTACGCTGCCAGTCCTTGGCGGTCACGCCGTCGAGCCAGGTCCAGCCCTGACCGAGCTCGCTCTGCGCCTTTTCGACGAGATCCGTAATGGCGACCTTGGCCTGCTCGACAGCCGCCACTTCCTTTTTCGCAAGAGTCGACCGGTACTCGGCCACTTCGTCCTTGATCGCCTGCGCCTTCCTCTGTACGCGAGCCGAGGCTTTGGCGGCGAGTTCGTCCGCTTCGCGGGTTTTGCCCTCGATCTCGTTGACGTCCAGGTTCGCGCCGACACGAGCAAAGTACTTGCCGAGGCGCCCGACCATCAAGTCGCCCTCGTCGTCCAGGGCCTCGAGCGAAGCCTCGAAGCGGGCTGTGATGTCCTTTTGGGCCTCTTCGCGCAGCTGGACCAAGCGGTCGACGAGGAGAGAGTACTCGGCCTGACCGAGCTTGGCAATTTCTTGCTCATAGGTGGTGTGTTGAGCTTCGAGGGCGGCGCGCTTCTCGGCACGAAGTTTGGCGGCATCTTCGGGCGAAGGCGGCGGCGGTGCATGCGTGGCCGAATAGGCAGGTGGCGCCTCTTGGACCGATTCCGCATGACTCGAAGCCTTCTCGTCACGCAGGTCTTTGATAAAGTCTGCGAGAGTTTTGTAGAACTTTGCGTCAGTCGGCTCGGCAGTGTTCGTGTTGGACAGCACGAACGAGGCGCACCTTCGACCTCGTCCGTCTTTTGCTCTTCAGCCAGCACGACGCTAGCCTTCTCTACGCGCTCGATGGCATCAAGCTTGGCCTTCTTCGACTTGTACTCAAAGATGCGCTCGCGGATCTTGTCGAGCTGCGGGGCGATGAACCGACTCCAGAACCTCGACAGCGTGGGCACGACCCTTGTACGCCAGAAACGCGCGACGTAACGACTCAGCGTCGTTGCGCGCGGGTGCACCTGAGTCGCATAAGTCCTGCAGAGAGTCGAGTAGACTTGCTCCGAGAACGGGACAAGATGCGTCTGGTAGTGGTATTGACCGCGGGCGGCCGTTTCCTCGGCCAGTCGGACTCCGTTCTTCACCATCGGAGTTATACGCTGGTGCAGGAGCTCGTTCGCGCGTTGCAGGTGCGGTGTATATTGGCGATGGAGCGATTCGCTGTACCACTCGACGGAGGGAGCAAGCGATTTTTCGTACTGCCGGGCAAGACGCGCCGTGACCGGCTTGACTGCGTTCTGCATAGTCTTGAAGGTCGACGCGACGAACGGAACGATCCTTTCGCGGTAGACGTGGCGAGTCGCTGCCAAGCGAGGGCGAGCGAGCTGATCCAAGCGGTGGTGATACGGCTCGATCACGGCGTAGTATGGCCGCAGGTGTTTCTGCGTCTCGATCCAATACGGCTCGAGCTGGTGCTGAGCCTGCGCGACGTAGGGACGGATAAGCGGTTCATACTGCTGGAGGCGAGCGCCGGTCCCGCTCAGAGCGCGGCATACGGCTCGCTCGCCGGACGGGTCCTCGGGGCAGACGAAGAAGTAGGCGATGAGGACGTAGACGGCGACTGCGCGGAGGAAGAAGCCCGTCACAGTGATGCCTGACTTTGCACGGCGTGGCCGTGACCGCAGTTCTCGCCGGGCGTCGCGTCGGTCTTTCGGCGCCTGCTTGTCCACTTCGCGGCGCATGCGTTCCACCTGTCGGCGATTTACTGTCAGCTCTTGTTGTCCATGTAGTCCGAGCGATACCCTTGTACGCACCTCCTCGTCCTATTTGGCGGACAGCAAGCAAAACAGGCGCGGGGGGGTGAAATCGAATGTGGTCAGCGTCGAAGGGGATCAGTCTCGACGGCCCGCACCGCGTCAAAAGGACGTGAGCCTACATAGAACCTTATCGGCGACCCTGGCCGGTACTGGTTCTGCTGCGCCGCGACTGCCGTCCCTGCGCCGCCGCTCGACGACGAAGATGATGAAGCAGTCGCTGCTCTGGGCGGCGCAGTCCCGCTGTTGGAAGTCGGCAGGTACGAGGCCTGGTCGCCTGACTTTGGCGACATGGTACCAGAGCACTGCCCCTTGCGTGGATCTGGCGCCGTGCCGTTATCGGCCTCGCGAGCCTGAAAGAGGACGAGTCGATCGAGCTGTCTGCACCGACCCGGGCGGACGAGTTCGAGCTGGCGATGCGAGCAGCGCTTGAGCGAAGGCTGGTACTGCGTAGCGGATGAACTGCACAGCGACTTGGAGAGACTTGGATGCGAAGTGACGACACGGTGCGCGCAGCCGGTCGCCGTTTGCCTCGCGACGACTCGGTCGGCTGTTATGTTCCCGCGTCCCGCAGCATCATCACGCTCAAGCGAACCGTAAATCAGAGAAATTTGCTCTCTATCTTTACAGATATCGCAAGCCCCGAGGAGCGGATAGGGTGCGCGCCCCGGCGCCGGCCACCACAAAGAACGAGACGAAGACGCCAAGGTCTGGCGCTGCGGATGCGATTCAGCTCGCAAGGCAGGGGGAGATGAGCCGGATGTTGTACAGATACACTTTGCAATGCGATATGAATAAGAACTGCTGGGTTTCGCCTCGAATATGGGGGGGTTTGAGCACTTTGCAACGACGTCCAGGTCGCTGCCGGCGAGATGTTTTGGGTGGTTCGCTCCCTGGGGCGAAGCCGGCTACCCAGTAAGCGCTGCTCACTGAGCCGACTTGCTCTGCTCCTCCTTCATGAGCTTGATGTGGTCGTTGATGAAGTAGCTAGAGGGGTGACGTTTCAGTACGCGGTTTTCCTCACGGGGGAAGGGGCGACCGACTCACGTCTCGAGAACGGATTGGTCAATGTCTTTGGCGCCCTTGATGGTCTTGATGCAACGCTCGGTACCGCACAGGCACGAGAACGGCTGGTCCATGTCCCACTCGGTCGAGAAGTAGGCGAAAGTCAAGATCTGCGGGCACGATTTCACGCATGCTCAGCTCCGCCCTCTATGCGATAAACGGCACCTAGTCGAAGTCTTATAGGAGTTCTTTTGACGAAGGTTGCAGAACAGATTCGAGGTCGCGGAACTCACCTCGCCGGCCGCAATGTCCTTCTCGGCGCGTACCCTCCACCGTCCTTCCCACTTGCCGGTCGCGTCCTCCTCGGTCGGCTGCGCCTCCTCGCCGTTGACGTCAAACACAACATTCGGGTCGCACGAGTGGTTCACGTAAAGCAAGTCCGAGTTGAGTTCAATGTGTCGGCGCTCGTCGGGCGAGTTGGGGGCCGACGCGATCGCGGGGTCGGGCAGGACCTGGACGGAAGAGTACGCCTTGATGCCGGGCAGGGTGTTGCGGATCGGGCACAGGGTCTCGCCGCGCTTGAACGCCTGCAGGTTTCGCACAGCCAAGGGTCGAGATTGATCGGACAGCGGGGCGAGGGTGGGGGCGGTCCGGACCAGGTCGGACGGGCGGCGAATGAAGCGGTGGGATGGCCCAAGGTCAGCCCCCGCATACGATGAGACGAGACACTCAAGAGACTCTGGATGCGCACCTTTTGAGTGCGGAGGCAGCTGCCAAACTCTTCTCCCTCGGGTCCGAATTCGATCTTGAAGAGGTCCGGGTGCGTCGGCTTGTAGTCGTGGCGGTTCGGGAGGTACGGGGGCGTCGGCTGCTTCTTCTTGTTGATCAGACTGGCGGACGAAGCGACGAGCCCACCCGGAGGAGGGGTCGGGACGGGCGTCGGGAGGTACTGAGGCTGGACCGTCATTACGCAACGAGTGACCGGATGCTAGCGAGTGACGAGAGCGGATGAGAGCGAAAGTCAAAGAGAGCGATCTGGAACAAGATGCCTGATCTAGCACTTGAGCTGTTGGTGCGAGAGAAGTTGTAGGTGTAAGAGCCGGATCCGGAGACTGCCCGCCCGCCCGCTCGCTCTTCAATTGCGGCGGCGGCTCGGCTTCTGGCGAAGGCGGGTGGGGGACCCTTTCAAAGGACTTTTGCGCCTCCCTCTCCTTTTCTATAGGGTATGACGTGCAAAGAACAAGCTATCTGCAACTCTATGTACAGGGCAATCTATCCGACCCGTTTCGGATACATCTTCGAATCTCCAAAGCGCGTCCGAACGAGGCGCCATTTTCGGCCTTCCAAGCCTCGGAGAATGGCACAAAGTCTTGACAGGCGTGGCGGATCCGCTCGCTCAGTGGACAAACATGCCACCGTTGATGTGCAGGGTGTTGCCGGTGATGTAGCTCGCGAGGTTGGAAGCGCTGCAAAGTCGGAGGAAAGAGTCAGCTCAACGCTCGTCGACTTCGCGCAGGCTGACCCGACCCTCATCGGGGGCGGCGATCGGTTGTTCAGAGAGCACACGAATCGCGTCGCCAGCTTACAGGAAGATGACGCCGGTGGCGACTTCGACCGGCTGACCGGGGCGCTCCAAAGGTCCGCTGTTGACGCCAGCAATGTTCTGCAGTTTTGGATCCCGCGGGCGTCAGATTCCCAGTCCTTCATATTCGTTCTGTTCTCGAAGAATGCACGTACGTCGGCGGAGAAAGTCGAGTGCACAAGCGGAGTGACGATCGGACCCGGAGCGACAGCGTTCACGCGAATGTCCTTCGAAGCGAGCTGGTTCGCGCAGCCGCGGGTGAACGAAACGATGGCGCCCTTGGTGGCTGCAGCGAGTGACAAGGCGGCAGCGTCAGGACATGTCGGACTTCCTGAGCGAAGAAGAATGACGTACAGGTGTAGTCGAGCAGGTCCGGGCGTCCAATCTGCGCACATGTCAAATACGGTCAACATATGAGTCGACGGACTCGCTCGGCGGGGACAGCTACGCACGAAGGCGTTGACCTAAGAGAGGACAGTAAGGGGTCAGTCAAGAGAAGGAGGCTGCGAAGCGGAGTTGGCAAGGCGTACCGAAGCGTTGTTGACGATGCTGCCCTTGACCTTCTGGAGATGCGGGACAGCCGCCTTGGTCATGTAGAAGAACGAGTGCTGCGAGAGCCAAATCACCGCCATCAGCATTCGCCGGAACGCCTGAAGAGCCGTTCGCAGGCGAGTGACGTACCATGTTGAGCTGGAACGTGTCCTCCCACTGCTTAGAGTCGAGGGTGAGCAGGTTCTGGTTCTCAAGCTGCTGGGCAGCGCTGCAAACATTACGAGCCAGAGGTCAGCAAGGTCGCGAGGTTCATGACCTCGTCGCAACTACGCGTCTGGAACGCACTTGTTGAAGAGGACATCTAGGCGGCCAAAGTTGGCGACGGTCTCCTCGACGGCCTTGATGCAGTTCGCCTCGCTCTTAAGGTCGAGAGGGAGGAGGAGCGTCTTGCGGAGACCGTTCGTCTTCTCGTTAATGTAGTCGCGGACGTTCTCGGCGTCCTTCTGCTCCTGCGGCAAGTAGACGATCGCGCTGCGGGAATGGAGCAGGGTTAAGTCAGACATTCGCAGCTGGAAGCACGCGGAGTTGAAGGTATGTGGCTTACACGTTTGCGCCCTCGTACGCAGCGAGAATGGCGGCCGAACGACCGATTCCCGAGTCGCCTCCGGTGATGAGCCAGACTTTTCCTTCAAACTTGCCGGTGCCCTTGTAGAGGCTCCCGTCGGCGAGAATGTCGTCGATCGGCTGGTCTGTGAGAGTGAAGAACGTCTATGAGAAATCCGATCTCAAGGAGAGCCTTAAACCCGCCCAACAGAGCTTCGAACTTTTTTGCGACTCAATACGTCGACTCACCAAGCATGACGGTCTGCTTGCCGGGCGGGCGGGAGCCCTCACCGCCCTGAGCCTCCTTCTCGCCCTTGGGATTCGGCTTGTAACCGCGCTGGTACTCCTTGAGGCCGGTAGCAGAGGTCTTCTCGCCGGTGACGGCAGCCTTGACGGTGTCTGCGGCAGCTTGCATTTTTGTAGTTCTTCTTCGGTGTTTGCGGGAAAGATCACTACTGTGAGTGAAATCTGGAAGAGAAAGAGAAAGGCGTCCGACGTCGTTTGCTGAGAGACGAGGCGAAGCGAGCGAGCGAGCCTGTGACAAACTCACTGCGTCATCGGCGCTCCGCCTTTTCTCACAAGCTTTGCCCAGCGCGTCTCTCGCGTCAAGGTCGTCAAGTCTACGCTCCCTACATATCGTGAAAGCTAGCGTATTGTAGTGAGCTCTGTATCTGAGGCGAGCGCACGCCGCAGGATCAAAGACAAGATTTCAAGACCATGTTTTCACGTGAAACCGCTCGTCTGTCTGAAGGGCAAGCTGCCTGCCTGCAGACCAGCTACAGCAGAGCGCGCCATCCTTCGAGACCTCGCGCAAGGGTCTGCAACGAAGCGAGAGCGAGCCGCGTGTCTTCTCGTTCCCGCTTCGCCAGTTGTTCGACTTGTCCAGACGTCATTCCAGCTCGGAGCGAGGCGCCCGCGCACTCGCTCGCAGCCAGGAGCAGGGTCCAGCGCGCTCGCTCATTTTCGCGCACTTGTTGCGAGTGAATGGTGGCCGCCGCTTCGTCGGGGGGTTGCGATGAAGCGGCGAGCGTCGAGGAAGAAGTGGCAGCTGCGGTCGCCGCCGCGAGTTCAGCCATGTCCTCCTCCATCGCCCGCCTCTCGGCCTCCCAATCGCTCCGCAACTCATTCTCACGAGCCTGAGCCGCTTCGAGCTCCCGCTTCAGGGCTTCGACCCGCTCATCTTCAACAACCTGCTGGCCGCGTTCGACAGTCGTGGCGTTTTCGTCTCGTTCGCGCTTGACGAATTCGAGCTCTGCCGAGAGAGCTGCCACCTGCCGTCGCAAATCGGAGGCTTCGGTCGTGCTTTGCCGTAGGAGGAGGACTTGTCCGGCTGAACCATTCCTGGACGGCGGGGGCGAAAGAGTTGCTCGCTGACCCTCGGAGACCGAGCCGAGAGCCTGCTCCGACGTGGCTAGCGAGCGCCTCTTAGCCGAAGCACCCACAGATACGATAAGACCACGCCAGGGCGTCGTCGGCGCCGGCGCCGGTGAAGCTGCATCTCCCGTAGTGGGTCCGAGCGAATCGCGCAGCTCCTCCGTCATCATCCGGCTGCTCCCTTCGTCCAAGAGCAACTCGAGCTCGAGTCCACTTCCGGAACTTCCCGCCGTTGTCCCCGCCAGCTGAGATGGGTTGAGCATCCCGAGCCTCAGAATCTCGTCGAGCGAAGTCGACTCGCGGGGCCTTGAGCGGTTCACACGGGCGGCAGGGCCGGGGCGGGGGCGGGGCGGCGGATCGGAAAGAACGTCGACAGGTGGAGGCGGCATAGGCGACAAGAAGGCGGCGTGGGAGAAGTGCGACATGGTGCTCAAAGTCTCGGGCGAGGTGGCGTCATCGGTTGGGGAAACACGAGGCACACAGGAAGACGCTTCGGCGGAACCAGGGGAAGTTGGTGAGATGATGGGTGCGAGATTCGGCTGAGAGGGTCGACGAGGCGTCTCCGTCGTCGCGTCGGCAACTCCGACGGTAGTCATCGAAGCGCGACGACTCTCGACGGTCTCCCAACTCCGATCGGCGTCGTCACCGACCAGTAACGCGATGCTAGACCGCCGCCGCGAGATCGACGCTAGTGAATCGCGTGTCGATCGTACCGTCTCCCATGACGATTTGCGACTGGTCTGCTGGACGGCGGCGGCGACAACCGCCAGCTCAGCACTGGACCGTCTCGGTGCATCCACACGTCGACTTTGGTCTGCCTGCTCGGTGGTTGAGCTGGAAGCACTACGCATACTCGCAGTGCTGACAACGGATGGCGGTCGGTGTAGGGTTCGGGAGCCTTGACTGGAAGTGGACGGTACTGGAATCGCCGAGAGCAGCGGTCCGGCCTTGCGTCGAATCGTGGCTGCTGGATTAGCCGCCTCCCCTCCTCGAACTCTCGCTTCCGGAGCTGCGAGAGTTCGGCGAGCCTGAGAAGTCGACAGCGTAGCCGAGACGCCGCGCGAGGTGGAAACGGACGACCGGAGCGGCGTCTTCGTGCTCGACGCGAGACTGTTGCTCGAACGGTTCACAGGCGGATGCGCGGGTTCTCGAGATGCGCGCGACGAGCTCAGATCGCGAAAAGGTGGAACCCGCGCTGGACCGCCGCCGCCGACTATGGCCTTTTTGCGAGGGGTTGCTCTTGTCGAGTCTTCGGCCAGCGAAGAAGACGAGAGTGTGCGCGTCGCAGGTTTGACGGTTTCCAGCCCCTCGGCATCTTGAGAGATCTTTCCCGAGGTGCTCTGAGAAAGGCGTCGACTCCGAGATGGCGTGCTCCGCTCGGCTACTTTGCGCGTCGCCGAGCTGGGAACCGCCGGTTTCTTGAAAGTCTCGTCGGCCTTGAACTGTCCCGCCGAACTCGCTTCCAGTTTTCGTACTCGTCCTGGTGTAGTAGGATCTCGCGGCTCTATGGTTCGAAAGGCGTTAGAGGCGGCTCTTTCTCCCCAAAGATGCGAGCAATCCAGTGAAAGTGAGGCGATGGTGGACTGACTATGGAGGGAAGATGACTGTTGCGGGATGGTCAAGCCAGGTTTCGGCGTCGTCAGGCGTTGCGCTCTTCTCAGCGTTCCCTGCGCTGGGGCAAGTTTCCACGACGTCGCGCCAGTTGGAAGATTGGAACGGCGGAGGGAAGCCTGCGTTCGATCAGCGAGGTTCCCTCCCACGGGGATGCCGGAGCGGGGTTGCGCAGATGCGCCTGTAGTCGTCCTGAATGCGCCATGAGCGCCGTCCACCTGGTGTGAGGTTGCGGCGTTTGGAGTGGAAGTTGATTGATTGCCGTGAGAGCGAGCGAGGAGCGGCGTCGATCGGAGCGAGGATGAGCTCGGCGGTCGTAGCTGCGACACGCTGGCCATTCGGCTGTGTAGCTAGCCAGCACGGGAACAGGACGGCGAGGATCTGGTACGGGTTGGAGGGAGCGAGACCCCGCGATTCGTCGCTGACTTTCAAGTTGCCCGCAGACCATAGCGACAAAGCGAGGGACAGAGCTGCCAAGCTGGCGTCGACTACTCCTACGCTCCCGCTCGAGCTGCCGCCGTACTCGTCGCAGCTCGTCGCGCTCGTCTCGCCCGTCTTCTCTCCGCCCCGCCCCACCTCGCCGACCAACGAACCTCCCGCCTCGCCGCCGACCGCAGCTGAACAGACACCCGTATCGAGGCTAGGACAACTCGTATCGAGTGTAGCTCATGCAGGAGCCGTAGCAGCAGCGAGTGCCGCGGGCGCAGCAGCCGGAGCAGGAGGAGGAACCGTGGCCGATCCGAAACCCGTCACTGTCAAATGCGTCGAGGCTGGGGGACAGAGACTGTACATTGGCGGGAGTGATGGAGCACTCCGCCTGTACGAGGTCAACGAGGTCGCAGACGAGCAGGCGCGCGCAGGAGCACCGACCACGCCTTCCTCCCGGTCGGCCAGGTCAACTCAACAGGTCCGCACGCATCCCCTTTGAGAGGTGAACCGTACCGTGAACTGAAAAGGGGAGGACGGTCACAGGCTCCGAGGCTCGAGCTGCTGAAACAGGTCTTTGTCACGACCAACAAGAAGGCCGCGGACCGCATCGCCCTGCTGCCTCGCTTGAACAAGGCCGCCATCCTCTCGGGTGCGCTCCATATCCGGTAAAAGGCCGAGAGAAGGCAAGACTGACTATTTGCGCTACCTCAGAGGGCGTGTTGACTTTTCACGCCCTTCCGAACCTCGCCCCACTCGACGTGAACCGCTTCCCGGCGATCCGAGGCATCGTGACTTTTGCCGTCGACGAGGAAGATCTGGCCGGAGGCGGGAATCCCGAAGTCATGCATATGTGTGCCATTAAACGCAAGCGTATGCATTGGATTCGCATCAGCGAAGGCGGGGTGACGAGCATCAAGGTGCTTTGCGCAAAACTGCACCACGAGGCCTATCGGAACTGACCGTCGAGTCTCTCGCAGGACCTCCCGCTGCCAACTGGTGCATTGACAGCCGTACTGCGTCGGAACCGTATCTGCATGGCCGATGCCGAGAACTACTCAATCGTCGACCTGGAAGCGGCAGAAGGTCTGCCCCTCTTGCCGATTTCGCAGGTCAGTTCCCGTCACTTTGTTGCCTGACAATTTGGCAGAAAGGCTTCCAAAAGTCTGACACACGCACACACACATTCTATACAGTCTCCGCATCCAGATCCTCCACTCGTCACAAGCTCATCTACCGTGGCAAGCGGCGCCGTCACCCCTCCCGTACCGGGGAGCGTGCCAGATCCGCGACAACGACCTGCGATCGCCTGTGTCGGTGCGAACGAGTTTCTCATCGCGAGCCACACGGGCAACACGACACTGGGAGTCTTTGTCACTGAAAGCGGCGATCCGTGTCGTGGTACGCTTGAGTGGGCCAGTAACGTCCGGAGCCTCGGTCAGTCTGCCATTGCGCCACGAGAGCGTCAAGGTCTTCGCTGACCGTCACTATGCCGATAGTCGTCGATGGGCAGTACACTGTTGCGCTGCTCTACAACAACACGATCGAGGTGCACTCGATCCATACACAGGAGATCACACAGGTCGTCACCCTTTCCTCTTCTCAGAACGGACCAGACACATCGTTCCAGCCGCGTCACCTGTACCGATCGGCGCTCGGCTTGCAGTTCGGAGCAGCCACCGGGGCTCACAAAGTCGATCTCGTTGACGTACCACTTTTACCCGCCGCCTCCTCGTCAAGACGACCATCCGATCCTCCTCACACGCCGACAAAGCGCAGCAGCCGTGACTCAAACTCGTCGGCCTCGGTACGGAGCACAATGTCTCGCGGACCGGAAGGCGTTGCAGAAAAGCGGTCCCTGTCGCACATCCTCGTCACCAGCCGGAACGGAGTGTACACACTCTCGCCGATGACGCTCGTCGTGCAGGCCGACGCGCTGCTCGACAAAGATCGAGATACGGATGCTCTCGCCCTCGCAGACAATTATGCCAAGACCCTTCGTCGTTCAGGCGACGGCGACGACCAGGACGACGCTGTGGAGAATGATTTCGGCGACAACGAGCTCAGCTATGTCTACTTGAGGCTGGCGTTCCGCGCCCTCGCCAAGACGGCTTGGCAAGATGCCTTTGACCTGTTCCGCAAAGCGCGGTGCGATCCCCGGCTCGTCGTGCGACTCTTTCCCGATCTGCGGAAACCGTTCATTTCGGCTGCGGACGAGGTCAGCGTCTGTCGCGGCGTGCGAGACGAAGTACTCGCCCTGCGTTCCGTGGATCAATACGGTGCGTCACTCTGGTTCCGACGAAGTAGACGAGAACGGGATGCTGATGTTGCAGAGAACGTGCAGTACTCGAGAGCCTCAACCACAACTACTCGCCCCACATCAAGCCGGACGTCGAGTCTGCGTCGAGCACAGCCGGTCTCCGTACCTCCTTGACCGCGGCAGCTCGCGACTGCCTCTTGTCGTATCTGCTTACGTGGCGTGCCGTGAGGCGGAGCGGCGAAGGCGAACATGACCTCGCCGGCGATTCGCGCAAAGTCGACATCGTGCGTGCGCCACCCGACTATCCCACTCGAGGTTGACTGACACTGAGTTGTCGTTACAGGTCGTGGACACTACGCTCGTCAAGCTACTCGCCGAGCATTCGCGACCGGATGACATTCGCGTCTTGCTCACCGGGCAGCACGACGTCGTGCTCCCTGAGATCGAGCAGTCTCTCCTCGACACGGGCATGCACCAACTGCTCGCCGAAATCTGGCTCGAGAAGCGCGAAACCGCAAAAGTCCTCGATCTCTGGTCACGGTGAGTCTGTGGTCTCCCGAGATTGCTTGAACGCAGGGCTGATGAGTCGGGACCACCCGTCGCAGCATCGTCGATGGCGAGTACGAAAATACCGACTTTGCCGACGGAGTGCGGAGAATCTACGAGTTGACATGGAAGTCGAAAGATCCTGCATTAACGGAGAAATACGGAATCTGGCTGGTCAAGCACAACCCGGCGCTTGCTCTCAAGGTGCGCCCCGCAAGTGTTGTCTTGCCTTCAGAGTGCCAGCACTCACCATCATCCCCGCAGCTCTTCACCGACCCGAAGCAGACGCTCGTGTTCGACACCCGCAACATTTTCAGCAAGCTCAGTCAGATCAACAACGACGTGGCGGATCGCTTCCTCGAGAGCGCTGTCATTCAAGAGCGAGATACCGTCCGTTCTCAGTCAACGCTTGAGCTTGAGCATGTCCAGCTGACTTGAAAAAGGCACTCAGGACTCGTCGTTACATGCCGATCTTGTCAAACGGTATATCAAGCGCCTCGCCGAGCTTCTTGAGGACCCTGAATCGAAGGCGCACCTCCGCGCACAAGGTTCGAATTTCCGCACACTCGTGATATGCTTCAGAGGTATCGGCTCGTCCTAACTTGCGATTCGTGACCTTGCAGAGACCGACTACGCGGAACTAACGGCCTCGACCTCATCGCCACCGACCTTTCTCCACTTTCTCGCGTCGAGATATTCACCGGACGCGCCGCTCGCGTTACTGAATCGCATTCGACTCAAGGCGCTTCTCTTCCTCGAGAGCTCTACCAAGTACGATCTCGAGGATGCGAAAAAGCAACTCGAGGCAATGGAGATGAAGGGTCTCAAAGGCTTGACACTCGAGCGAGCGGTCGTATACGGCAAGGTACGATGACATGCTCCCAGATCGCGACCGCGTACATACACTGACGACAGGTTTCGCATGGGAATCAGCTGCACTTGGATCGACAAGCACTTTCGCTTCTGCTGCACTCGCTCCGCGACCTCGGGTCCGCAGACACGTACTGTCTGCAAGCAGGCGATCCGCTCTCTGACGCCGACATTAGCGCTTGCACAACTAAACTCGGTCTTCCTATGAAGATGCGCTCGCGAAGACGATCGACGAGCGCGGCCAAGCGAGAAGACGACGAGCGGAGGCGGCGCGACCTTGCGAAACTCCTGGTCGAGATGTGCCTCTCGCTGCGATCACAACCTGCGCAAGGTCGCGGCTTCCCGACCGACGAAATGGTGGCCAAGGTCTTGGCAGTCCAGACGCTGCATCTGGATGCGCTCGAGGTGCGCGACCTTGTCCTGACTCCCGCTGCACGGCGACTCACACAGCAATTCCTCCACAGACACTCAGTCTTTTAGATGACGAGTATCCGCTCTCACTCCTGTCGGACCCGATCTCCCGCTTCCTCCGGCGGTCGGCCCACGTCCAGCAAGAGTCGTCGATCTTGAAGTCGCTCGCCGTCGGCCAGAACCTGGTCGTGCAGGACCGAGCGTTCCGGGTCGCCGCCAAGCTACCTCCGACGGTCCAACAAGACGGTGATCAAGGTCAAGGGACGCCGGTCGGACAGACGGAGAAACGAATCGTCCAGCTTGACGTCCTCAAAGCGGGCGAACGGGGATTCGAAGCGGAAAAGGGTGCGGGCGAGTCTCGAACACCTCTTTCGGTGGAAGATGCTATCGAGCTGGATCTCCGATAGTGCAGGGATGCCAACGCGAGCAGTTCCTGATACTCGAACTCGGGTGATATCGATAGCTTGCCTCCGGGTGAATCCAACTTAGCCGGTCGACGATCAGGAACCTGATCCCATCCGGCGTTCAGTCAGACGACCTGGGAGCAGCTGCTGCTGCTGCTGGCGAGAGCGCTTGCAGCTATCCGACTGTATCATGTCAGCCTCCCAGTCTGGCGTCGCGGCTCGACTCTATGCTGCTCTGCGGGCGATTCACTCCTCCCCACCGCGCCGGATCGCTTCCCCGCCACCTCTCCCAGGCGCTTCACCGCAGAAGCGAGCGAGTGTAGCCATCAGTGAGCCCGGATCTCCGTGGAGTGCGCACTGACCGGGCCTGTGCATGTTGCCGCTGGAGGATCGCTGCCGTTCCAGCGTGGAGTTGCGATTGCCTCCCGTCTTCTGCAGCGTGACGAACTGCATGCGCGCATCAGATCAGTGCTGGATGTCTATGCTGACCGATCCCGCGTGCAGTCATTCGCCTCAGGCCAGAGCACCCGCCTCCGACATCGACAGCCGGGTCTTCGGTCGCTTCACCCCACACAGGCTCGCCCGTCGGCTACTCGATCCCGCTCAATCCCTCACCGCCTGCATCCCCGAGCCGCGGCAGCACGCTCGCGGATACAACTGCGAGCTCAGAGGATGCCGTCGGCGCAGATCCGGCGGCCGTCTCGACTTCGACAGCGTCACTGCAGCCCTCCGTCTTGGAACAACTCGACGAGTTCTTTGCGCAGCCCTGGGTCAACAGCCCGAGCACCACCATCGAGATCCTCTACATCAAGCGAGCAACCAGAACTACAGAGTGAGGAGAGACACCAGACTCGGGAGGGCAAAAACGGATTGAAGGCTGATTCGTTCCCCGTAACGCCACAGCGCTTGGAGCGGTCACGTCGCGTTTCCTGGGGGCCGCACGGAACCGGATGACGAATCGGCAGAATTCACCGCGCTCCGAGAGACGTGGGAAGGTACGTCTCGGGTCTGAAACCGCGTGGGCCACGCTATAACTGATTCTGCATGTCCGTCACAGAGGTCGGCCTGGACCTGGCGGAGAAGGATTGGATCTCGTAAGTGATTTCTCGGAAGTTCTGGACCACGAAGGCGAGGCTGACTTGCCGATACACGCAGCATCGGCCAGCTCGACGATCGGGAAATCACAACCAGCCTAGGGAAGCGGTTGCTGATGATCCTGTCTCCCTTTGGTATGTCTCACGGCGTTGACCGTGCTGCCTGAAGCTCACTAACGCTTTTCCGGCAGTCTTCTTGCACACCTCGCCTTACGCGCCGATCCCGGAACTCCAAGAGACCGAAGTTGCGTCGGCGCACTGGATCCCGCTCGAGCTTCTGCACGCACCGGCGGCCAAGTACGGCCATGTCCCAATCGATATCGCAACTCGTCTCGCACCGCGCAATCGCTTCGCCCGGACTGCACTCCGCTTACTCGTCGGCAAGATGGATTTCAAGTGGGCTCCTCGTTTCCGCTCTGTCTTAGCTCACCAGTCTTTCTGACCTAAAGTCCTGCACGAACCAGGTGCATTCTGTTGCCGAACGATCCTGTTGCATCAAGCTACGGAGCCAGGCCGCTTACGGGCGAGAACGCTCCCGAGTTGAAGCTCTGGGGTCTGACTCTCGGGTGAGGGCTTCTCGATCGCAGCTCGCCATCGGACCCTCGAAAGAAGACTGACGCCGTTCCGCTACGCACCAGCATGACGCTCGACCTCCTCTCGCACATGACGCTCGCAAGCTCGCTCGAGGACCTGTCAACCTATCCGTATGCGGTCGCGGCGCTCGACACGCCGCTCGGTGGTCGTGCGGGCGCCTCGAAGGTGGCGAAACTGGCCCCTTTTGCGCCTTCAGAAGCGTCAATCTTTCCCCGCTTCGTGAGCGGACTTTTCCTTGCTGCCCTGAACCGATCGGCGAGACCTGACCTTTCCGTTTCTTTGGGTGCAGTCGTATCCCGACATCAACTTCCTCATCTGGGTCTTTGCCTTCCGCTACCGCCGCTTGCTCCGGCATCCTTCGAACGCTGCAACTCGACCACGCCCGCCCGACACGCCGGCCCCCGCACGCGCCAAGGTCAACTGGGCTGGGATGAGCTTGAACGCGTACTACGCCGCGGTCCGACGCGCTCTCGTCGTTGCCGTCTTTCTGCGGTCTTGCGCGGCTCTCGGAGGGATCGTCGCAGCCGGGCTGTGGATTCGAGGCAAACTTCTCGACAGACGGCGCAGGTTGGCGTAGAGTCCGCAGGGAACAGGGGGGGCGCAAAGACTTGTTGACCTTCGAATTTCGGACTACTTTATGAACAAACGTGGACCGGTGTTTTGAGAGCCCTATGTACAGGAGAAGAGAGACGCAATGCCTAGTGATTCTGCTGGTTTCCGGAGCCGTACTGCTGGTTTCCGGAGCCATACGAGTCGCCGTATTGGCCGCCCGCCGATCCGTACGAGTCGGATCCGCCGCCGCCGCCGAACTGACCTTGCTGGTCTCCGCCACTCAGTACGCCAGAGTCACCGCTGTATCTGTGAAGGGAGAGTGAGTGTGAGCAGAGGGTTCTCGGAATTATGAAGAGGAGGAAGGCCTCACCCGCTCGTGTTGCCACCGAGCCCGCCCTGGTTGCCCGAGCCGGAAAAGTCGTTCTGGCCATCGCCGTCTGCGTAAGAGAGAATTGCGGAGATGTTCAACTCTCGGGTATCGACGAAGAAGGAGAGACGGCGGCGGAGGACCAGCCGTGAGTAAACGTACAAGCGCTGCCGCCACCGGAAGCTTGGAAGTCAGTTCCGGGGTTGTTCGAGTTGTAACCACCGGCGCCGTCTCCTCCCGAGGGGAATCCAGTGTTGAGGTCGTTGCCACGACCGCCGCCGCCGACGCCGCCGCCGTACGAAGCAGACTGGTCACCCGAGCCGAGACCGGTCGTTCCGGCCGAAGAACCGAACGTGTCGTCACGTCGGTTGTCCGACGAGCCGCCAAAGTTGTCCGAAGACGACGGGTCGGTCGAACCGAAGGTGTCGTCGCGGCGGTTGCCCGACGAGCCGCCAAAGGCGCCCGAGCCTGAATTGTGGTCCATCCCGGTTCCGGACGAGCCAAAGTCGCTGCGGCGGCCCGCCGAGTCGAAGCCAGTCCCTCCTCCCGACGACGAGCCGTAATTGCCTCCAGACCCAGAGCCGTAACGGTCCTTGTTCGAGTCGTCAAAGCCTCCGGTCGCGCCGCCGAACGAGGTCGAATCGTTCCCGCCCGAGAACTGGTTCTGGTTCGAGCCGTAGTTGGACGAGTCGGCGTTGTAGTTGTCAGACGCGGTGCTGCTGCTGCTGCTGTTGTTGTTGTTGCCGTCGTCTTCTGACAATCTCTCCTGCAATCAGCTCACGTCGGGCTGCGGGAAGAAGGCATCCGATCGGAATGGTCGACCCACTGTGCGAGTGGAGCAGGTCCTTGGCCTACAGAGAACAGCAGAATGACGGTCAGTCGTCTGCTCTTGTCGCTCAGAAGGGAGAAGGGTGCCGTACGTACCTTGTTGATGAGTCCGGACATGATGATTCGCTGTTTCTGCACGTGCCGTCGCGTCAAAGCGTCAGACCCTTTGCAGCGCTTCCAGTTCTCTGACACTCGGTCGCTCACCTGAGGTTGGTCGTCCGGAGAGAGTGAGTGAGAGGGAGGCAGAGAAGCGGGGATCAGGAGCGGTCTACTAGACTTTTCCGAACGTGGAGGCGGTGCGAGTGTGCATGACGCAACGAGCTGGCCCCGCAGGCGTCGGAACGAATGTGGCGCGCCGCCGTTTCGGACTGCGGCTCCGATTCAGCTCTCTCGCAGCTGCGCAAGGGGGTCACGTTCCCTCTCGTGCTGGCCAACCATAGGTTCAGAGGTACTTAAATTAGGAGCTCGTATGCATGACAAGGCCTAGGCGTGTCCCCACGCGGCCGAATCACTCAAGGAAGGCTGCTGCGCATCAGCTTGGCTTGCGTCGTCTCAGGCTTCTCAAGAATGAGCTTCTCAAAGCGGATCCGCTTCGCGCCGTACAGCCGTATAGCGCGAAGGCCTCGCACATATTCCGCTCCATTGTAGAGGACTACTCCGTGCGGTGATGAGTGCCGGGGAGACGGCGCAGCAACTGGGCAAGCTCGAGGATCCGTGCTATTTACAGAATAACGTCTCAGGTCCGTGACTATTTTACGTCGCGCGCCCGGGCATGATCCCAGCTCCGAGGTTGGGAGGGTCGTTGGCGCCACCATCAAAGGACCCGGTTGCGTCTCGTCCAGTCGCGCTGTAAGGCGCCCTTTTGTTGCGGGGCAAGGTGGAGAGATGGGGGGGTCAGTTTCATTCCGAGTCTGGCGGGATTGACCTTGTTCTTGTCCCACTTGGCTTGTGCCTCTTGATACAGACCAGACCTGAACTTTCAACTCACCCTTGAGAGTCGACACCTCCCTGCACACCGGCGTCGTGTTCGATCGAGGCAGCGCCTCCGGTCGGGCCGAGTCCATCGACCGCATCGGGCGTATCACTGAGCTGCGCAGCCTGAGAAGTACCTGACGGGTGGGTGGTAGCGTTCGAGTCTTGTTGGGCGGCTGAGCCTGTATGCGCGAACGGATGGATGATGAGCAAGTGGGGCGCGCGGCGACCAAGTTGATAGGGGAAGCAGGAGCTCTCTCTCGGGGTTTCGGGGGAGGGGAGTGTGGCTTGCCGGTGTACTGGCCGATGAGTTCCTTTGCCTGGTCGACTACCTGCAAAGGAATCTGCTCAGTCCGCCGACGAGAGGAGGTCGTGATGGCCGGCCAGAGATGACGTCGGAGGGATGGGTTGAGACGCACCTTGTTGAGCGATTCCATGCTTTCGGGGGGCCAGTTGATTGGAGTGATCTCTGTGCGTGTGTAGCTCTAGCTGATCAGAGAAAGACTATCTCGAGTGTAAGGTATGAGAGGAGCGAGACCAAGTCGAGTCGCTCGTCTCGTCTCGTCTCGTCTCTGCCAATCACGCAAAGGTGACGCAGGCTAGACGATGGTGCTACTCGAGTTGACAGGCGAATTGCGAGATCGCCTAGACGCCCTCTCGCCGCACCTCCCGCTCGAACTGCGCCAAAGCGTCGCAACTCACCTGGTTCCAACTCACCCCGACCACCACCGTCAACAACCGACCAGGCCGGGCGATGCTCCGCACTCGCAGCCAGCAGGCACCATTCCGCATCCCTTGCTCGTCGACGTCAGCGCCTGGGCAAAGTCGCACGGCGATCTAGAGCAGAGAGGTGAGCGCTCTCGATGGACCTCGTTGTCGGATGGAAAATGCAACATCCCCGCTCACGCATAGATCACGCCCGTACAGACAACTACCGACTCGCTAGTCTCCTCCGCTTGACCGATGTCTATGCACCACCGTTACCAGAGAGGGTTAGAGTTAGTGCAGTCCGCTCTGGAACGAGTTTCAGAGGAGGTGCACAAGCACTAAACTACAACAGCATCTCACCAGTCTCCCGAACTGCTCGCCATCCTCGCCGACATCCAACTCCGCCAAGACCGCGTCGCCTACTCGTCCATGACCTCGCTCGCGCCCGCACCTCACCCGTCCCTCATCCCCTTGCACGACCCACACGATTCGGCTCAGAACGGCGGCCGGACCAAATCGGTCGCGGAAGAGTGGGCCGAGATTAGGAGAGAGTTGGGCGCGATCGTCAATGTCGGCGCGAGTATGTTGGCGGTCGGGACGGCCGTCTGGTGGGTCGGCGGAGGACGCAGCTACGCCGCGGTACGTCTCAAGACTGCCCTTTAACCCTTCTCTTCTCATCATGTGGCGGCACGCTACGTTCATCCACTGACTTGCACCCTTCCATCGCAACGTGCAGCGCCTCTGCCTCGCCCTCGCCGGCGCCGTCGCCATCGCCGCGATCGAAGGGTTCCTCTACTATCGCTTCTTCAAAGCGTTGTCTGCTAAAAAGACTCGCGAAGCAGCGTATCCTCCGACGCTCTCGATCTCAAAGAATCGAGCTGTGCTCTCTTCGGGGGCGCTCAAAGAGAGGGGCAAGACAGGTATGCGCGCTCGGCAAGGAATCGGGGCACCGAAGACGGACTAGTGAGAGCAGGACCTGTATCGTCGCTGCATTTCTTGTTGTTGTTGTATGGGAACGTAATATCACAACAGTCTTGAGAACGAGAAATAGGAATCGCGGCTAGAGAATGAGAGAGATCGCCGTCGAGATTCAGGCGACTTGCGACTTTCGCTGCAGCGTCAGAGTGTTGAGGTACTCTTGCAGCCTGTCGTCGTCCATCTTGATGCTAATCGTGGGGCGCGGATGAGCGTCAGCCGGGCACGGGGAATTGATTGCGGGCAAAGGAGGCGAAGGGGGACGGACCTGGGAATGAGCGCCTTGGCTTCCTCGGCCTCCATCGGGCACAGGTTGATCAACTGCACCTGCTCAAAGTACTCGAATTCGCCTTCGCCTTGAGGTACCGTCCTGTTGGAGTGTGTATAAACCAGACGGCCGGTCAGCTTTTCGCACAGGGCTGGTTGCCTCCTCCTGGCTGAAGGGAGAGAAACGCTTTGGCCTCACGTTCGTGCCGCCGCTGCCATCTCGGCTCCTTCGAACCGCGAAAAAGTGTTGACGTATTCTTTCGTCTTGTTGAAGACCCTGCGGCCAGTATGAAAGAGGGGTCAGTCGGAAGCTGAAAATGAGACCGCGACCGAGACTCGGCGGGGGGCTTGCACGCTTGCGCGCCTGGTGCGGAGACCGACTCGTTCCTCATCGCGTCACGCCGCGCACAGCCATACCGCGCTGCAGAGATGGAGAATGGACAAACTCACGGGTTGTCCGGATACCGACCGCTGTCCTCGATCCGACTCAACAGCAACTTGACCTCGGCGAGCGTGAGCATATTCTGCGCTGTATCGGCATCGCTGAAGTCTATGATCGCGTACGGTCCTGGGGTCAGCGGGGTGGCCAGTTGGGCGACGGGAGCTCAGAGGCGGTGCGCGAGGTCTTGGAGATGAAGTCCGCCGGTCAACGGTCTGGACGGCGCGGACGTACGAGGGCCCAGCTTGAGCAGAGCGGCGTCCTCGTCGTCGGGTTTATTTCGGTCAGTCACGCGGGACATGATTCGCGGGAGTTCCTTGCGCGGTGAGCAAGAGGTGTCGTCTCTATCTCACGTGCGACGCGAAGAGGACTCAAAATCGTATGCACAGTTCGTCTACAACTTTGGAGACTACTTCAACTTGCATCATGATCGCAAGATGCGGACACCGGAGGAGGCCACCGAAAGCCATAGGATTCAAGTCCGGCGATACTCGACTTGTGGCCACGAAATTTTGGTATTTCAGGAGGGGACGAAGTCCACGATCGGCTTCGGCCCATCAGAGGATCCTTCCGGTGGAGTAGCAAGGTAGTTACAGAAAGAGCGAGCGAGAGGAGCCGACCCTCGCCTATGAAGAGGACAGGCAGATCGGACCAGCGAGCCGCCACTCGATCCGCTGCAAGCTGGGCAATAGACTCGGTGAACGGGTGGGGGTCCATCAGACACATACAATCAAAATTCTGGATCGCCATGGCTTGTGACGCCCGAATCAGAACTCGAGCTTGGCCCCGCGCAAGGCAAGCAGCAAAGCGATATCGCCTGCACGCAATTCAAGACGGTCAGTCGCTGGTCTCGTATATGGATGCTTGTCGTAACCATGGTCGAGTGTACAAAGGCGAGACGCACAGAGAGTCTTGATTCCGCCACTGATGGGGAACGACCACTCGAGGCGGCGAACTTCGACCAAGCGGCCAGTAACGAACGGGCCTGGCGTGGCAGCGAGGGTGCGCGTCACGTCGACGACTGCGCGCGGGACGGAAGGAGTAAGCTAGAGTCCGTCGTCATCGGCACGCATAAGCTTCCTACCACCGAGCAACCGCGTGCGGGCTTCCGGCGGAACCATCGCGGACAACAGCGTTCCCTGAAAAAGTATGTCTGTTAGCCGCCGTGCGCTACAGATCAGATCGATGGAACCGCGTGAACTCACGCGGATGCTAGCATCCATGGAGGAGAGCGAGGTGCGAGCGATGAACAAGCTGATTGCGGCCGGAAGAGTGGGAGCGAACGCCAACCCGCAAGTGATCAGCTGCGCAGGAACTGATCATTTTGGGGTCAGAACGTCTCACACCTAGTACCTTATCTTTCTCTGAAGGGAGCCGACAAGGACAGACTCACTGTGAGTGGTGACCATGACGGCCACGAGCCCAGCTCGCTTGACGAGAGCGCCAGTGCCGAGGCTGAAGACTACGGCGCTCAATGCTGCGCCAGCCAGGACTGTAGTAATAGTCTCGATAGAGGCCCCATAGAGCCGCTGCAGGAATAAGGCGACATAGGAAGCTGGCGTGAAGGAGGAGGCAAACGCGTCAACGCCGAAGAGCGCGATGACCAGACCGAGTCGGAGTCGCGGGGGTGACTTTGAAGGGCGGCTGTTCGGCGAGACGAGAACATCGATATGCGGCGAAGACCTCGACGGACGAATCGTTGGTGTCGTCGGCAAAAGCGGTCGCCGCTCGTCCGAGGGATCACTCACGCCCTGGTCTCGCTTCTCGAGCTCGGTAGCATCGGTCAGACAACCCGACATTAGGATCTTGATGAAGCCAGCAGAAGCATACATGGCGAAGACGGTGCGATAGGCTGTATCAACCGAGCTGTGAGCTTGAAGGTGAGCGATTGCGAAACCGGATCCGACGGAACCCAACGCCAAACCGACGAAACCGAGCAGCTGATAGTGCATGAGGATCTGGGAAAGCCAGGAGTGAGTGTTTCTGAAACCATCGGGAGGCGCGAAGAGGACGAACAAAGACGCGGTCTTGAGCCGGAGCGAGTTGTCCGAGCATCGCCGTCTCGAGCGCATTGAAAGGCCCGACCTCGTTACCGGAACTGCTCGTATCTTGCACTCAGCAGGCATGGCGAAATACGTGACCGATCGGGCGCCGACTTACGGGGAAATGACGCCTAGCGTAGCGGCGACAAGGAGCGCCGCGTAATTCCGGGAAACGGCAAAGGCGAGCTGTGCGAGGCATGATCAGAACAGGGATCCCGGGACGGACCTGCGAGGGACCATGGAGATCACCCCGCTCCCAGCGATCGCAGCAGAGCCGACGGCCAACATCCTCCGGCGACCCAGTCGATCCGCCGTCCATGCCACGCACAAAGATACGACGACATCTCCAAGCAGCGTAAGCGACAAGAAGAGTCCGATCTTGCGCCCCGAGAAGTCTAGTTGCTCGAGATAAAGAACCAGGATGGGCGCTGTAAGCGTGGTCGCGTGGTCAGGCTCGTCCGCATCTGATTCGTCCCTCACCAATGGCGCCAAAGCTGACGTCCGGGCACAAGGTACAGGTCAGCTGGATGACTGATCGACCGGTTCTTTCCGCCAGGTGTTGAGAGGAAAGAAGCTCACCCGAGCATGCGCACAAAGCGGCTGGCGAGAAGAAGCGCAACGTCCCACGGGGACCTCGCGCTGCGCAAGTGGTTGAGGCCCAACTCGTCGGAGAGCCGTTTCATCAGCATCATCACGCAGTACCAATGAGTTGGAGGTATGCGTAGAGTTGAAGTCAGCAAGTCAACAAGTGCCAGCTCGAGAGAAGAGAAGCCGTCCTCGCGGACGGGTTTCTTTAAGCTTCGTGAGGTCTCCAGAAGGGCGCCAAGCTTCGATGACCGAGGGCGGCGAGCAGTGTCACATGGCTCTGAAGCGCTATCTTTTGCACTAGCGAAGGGCGGTCCAGGCGCCCGTACGGAGCGTGGGCGGCCAGGGGTCGCCGAGGAGAAGCCGGATAGGAGCGTCGAAGCACGTCCGTCCTTTGCCAGCGTGAGTGTCCAGAGCTGTAACTCAAGATGACTTGCCCGATTTTCTGCCGCGGTGAATATCGATTGGCAATACATGTTTTGCAGCCTCTAGTGCTCGAGTCGGGCCGTTTTGAAACCGATAAAGAGCGCGATATCGTCTGCGTTTGGCACCGTTAGCACGACCTTGTACAGGCGGAAGACGCCGAATTTGACTCACATAGGATCTTGATGCTACCCATAATCACAAAGGAGTAGCGAATATAGCCCATGCTGACGAGCGTGAGCGACACGGTCGGGCCGGGCGTCGCGGCAAGCGTCTTGCAGACGTTGATGACTGCAGAGGGCACTGTACCGTGAGCGCAGGTTTCGCCTGCAGAGAATACATCACGACTTACTGCCCAGGAAGCGCGTCCGTGACTCTTTTGGGATGACAGCCGCCAGGAATGCGCCTGAGAGAGGAAACCGGAAAGTTAGCTTGGGATCGAACATCAGGCTGAAGGGCAGTAGCACTCACCCCGCACGCTCGCGTCCATAGTCGCAAGAAAGGAGCGAGCGACGAAGAGAGTCAAGGCGACGGGAAGGCTCGGAGCGAGACCAAAGCTGATCGTGAGAAGCTGAGCTGGGGCTGAAGACAAATCGGGAGTCAACGGGCGGGCGACCTATGGAGACCCCGTAGCGAGAGGCAAACAATGCATACCGTGCGTGCCGACCATGGTGCCGATGATTCCAAGGCGCTTCGAAATCGAACCCGCTGCAAGCTGACTGAGGCATGCGATCACGGCGGTGATCGAAAAGAAGTGCGCGATGAGTTGGACCGGCGCGTTGTGTACAGTCTTGAGGTAGTACGAGATGAAAGACAGAGGGCCAAGCGCGCCGGCGAACGAGTCGAGGGAGAAGACGAGGCAGAGTGCGACGAGGCGACCGATTGGAAGCGGAGCGGGAACTGGCAGGTCCGCTGGCGGGTCGAGAACCGGATTCTCACGCAGGAGGGGCTGTCGTTCTCCGTCGCGAGTCGTCTGCGGGGTGGCATTCGCCTCCGCAGCACGTGCAGGTACTGGCGGATGGTCGATTTCCGAGTGGCGAGTCATGGCGAAGGAGAGCGCAATCTTGCAACCGGCAATAATGGCGTACGCGAGGAAGACGCCTCGATAGGCCGAGAGGATCGATTTGCCCTGCTTCTCGGTCAGGCGGACGATGATGCCAGTCATCGTATTGCCGGCGCTGATTCCGACAAAGCCTAAAACCTGTCCAAGTCCTCGCAGTCAGAGAGACGTCCTCGCAGCGGGTTTTTTTCGGGAGTGGACACGCACTTGGTACCACATCAAAAGGCTGATCCGGCCTTCTGGAACTGTGAGTTGACTCATCATGGCCTGCTCAAGGGCGGCAAACGGTCCCGTCTCGTTCCCACTTGGCGAGATGATTCCCACGATCGCCGCGAGGAGCAAAAGAACATAGTTCCGGGACGAGTAAAACACGAGACCCGACATAGCCATGAGCGTCGAGCCGAGCGCCAGCATCCTGCGACGTCCGAGCGCATCTGCGGTCCAGGTGACGAAGAGAGACAGCGCGACATCTCCGAGGAGGGTCGCCGAGAGGAAGAGCCCGACGGCGCGGTCGCTGATGCCGATGTGGCGCAGGTAGAGGATCAAGACCGGGGCGAAAGCGCCGAATCTGCGTTACAAGCTGTCTCGGGTCAGAGCTGGTGTATGCATACCCGGAAGGAAGGAAGAGTACCGACCCAGCCATCCGAATGAACCGTGAGACGAGCAGGAGGGCGACATCTCGCCGAGAGTGCGCATCTCGGATGTGCGTGAGCCCTAGCTCCTCTGCAATCACGCCAAAGACACCCATGGTCACTCCGTGGAGGAGGGAGGGAGGGCAGAGATGAACGTTCGCTGCGTCGCAGCACCACATCAAATTTCTTCCCGATCCACATTTAGATCATGACGCAGGCAGGGAGTTGAGCTTGAGAACTGCATATGTATTGACACTTTGCACCCTCCTCGAGCATAACCCCATACGAGTACCTCGGAAGCCAGAGAGATCCGCCGAGGAAGGAACGACAAATTGGTTCATGCGCGTCGTGGAAGTGTACTACAACAGGGGAGGAAGGGAGTCCAAACCGGGGGAAAGCAGTGAGGAGGCGAGGCGAAGGAGAAATGGCCAAGACGAAGAAAGAGGAAAGAGAAACGGGACCCATTACCTTGCAAGGAGGTTTTCTTGACGTCGCCTCGCGCGCGCTCGATCAGATCTGGCCCTTGAGGTCCGCCTTCGACATCTTGCCCATGACTTCGTTCAGCGGCGTGAATGCAGCCTTGCAGTCGAGTTGCCGTTGACCGAGCGGTGGTGCGGGGGCGCCCTTCGGGTCGGACGGTGACGCCTTGTACAGCGCGGCATCGTTGGCGACGAGGAACTCGTGCGTCTGCTCGTCCGATTCGAACGCGAGCTGCGAAGTGATGAGGCTGATTGGGATCTGCAGATAGCTGTGAGAGAGCCGTCCCAACGTATGCAGCATATCAGCGCCGGGGTCTGAGCAAGAAGAGCGTTTGACATGCGATTGCGGGGGTTTCAAGCCAGCGACTCACGCCTTGCACATGGTGACGAGTGCCGAGACGCGTTCTCGCGGCACAAAGTGATCCATGACGTAAGCGCCCATCTTTGGTGCAGCATTGAAGAGCCGGAACAGTTTCGTATAGTTGCCCTGCGAGACCGCGAGCCGGACCGCGAGCGCGTGAGAGACGGACCGATCCCGGTACTGGTCCGGCGTGAGTTCCGCGAGCGTGTTGTTGAGTTCTGAGAGAGAGAGACGCAGAGCGCGTCCGCCAACTTCAGTCAGTACTAGCGCCTCTTGCGTTTGTGGAAAGGCAAAGATTCACCTGCGCGGTTGCGGGAAAAGAGGAGGTAGAGGATGCGGTAGCCGAGGAACTCCATAGGATGACCGTTCAGACCCAGGCGGTAGAGGTGCCGTAATCGACTCTGGCACTGATTGAACTCGCCGAGATCTCCCTGCAGACCCGAGAGGCGATATGAGCCCTCCAACGCGGTGCGGTGCGAAAAGAGTGCGCGCAGCCTGCCGCACCTTTTCCAGCGCTATCCGGGCGTGGATCTCGTAGACCTGCACTGTGAAATCGTTCTGTATCCGCTGGACCTGTCACCGCAGAGGATGTGAGCTCCCACGGCTCGAGACGCGACGCGAGGCAAGAAGAGAAAAGGCGCACGATGAGGTCCTGTCGCATGCTCTTGAATTGGTCGCACACCCAGTTGTAGTTGCTCTCCTCCCGCCACTTCCGCTTCAGGAGTTCGAGAGTCTGCTTAAGGACCTCGAGAGGTCGGATCGTGTTCGGGTCCGGAAGCTGCGGGAAACCGAGATGCGGATCGTGAGCTCCTGGACGACTGCGTAAATAGACAAGCGAGGGCTGGGGCAACCCTGCTCTGCTGCGATCTAGTCAGCGCAAGGCCTCTGAGCTTACACTTGTCAATCGCAAATACGGCTTCTCGAGCTTGGTGCTTCTGCCGACAACGGTGTACTGGTCCCAGTCGATGACGTTCTGTCGAGAAGCAAGCGCCGCGGTCAGCTACAAAGCTCGCTTCGATGGGAGATGGAAGAGAGCGCTCACCGGATCATACGTCGCATCCGGGTCCGGCGTCGACCCTCCACTGAAATCTCCGTACGAGTGCACGCCGCCTTGCACGAGCCTGCCCGTGGTCCGCGCCGCCGCATTCGGGTTTGCGCCTGAACCGGTACCACCTTGCGGCTGATCAAACCTCCGCGCTCGCTTCGCTCTTCGATCTTGCTCTTCCGAGAGGCCGGGCGTAACCCCGTTGGCGGCGGGCGTGGTCGGGACAAACCCTCTGAATCGAGAGCGGCGAGTCTTGTCAGGAAGGAGTCCTCTTTTACCCCTGGAACATGGCACCCGAGTCGACTTACTTTCGCTTCTTCGCCGGGTTCAGACTGAAGATCGAGCACAAAAGCGAGGTTAACTGCATTGCCACGGTCGAGAATCAAGCGACGACAGACGCACCTGTCGAGTTTGTACTTTGCCCAGTCTGTCGACCAGAGGTCTCCGGCCTGAAAGGCGTGGTAGATTGCCTGTTTGAGTTCAGTCTCGACGGCCTGACGGTTCGCATCGGTACACTTTGCAAAAGTCTCGTTCACGAATTGCCTGCCCGATCGAGGACGTGCGGTCAGCGTCAGCCCGCGGTCGTGCTCGGCCGGGCAGGTCGGTCCTACTAGCGAGTAGGAAGGACTTACTTGAGCGCTGGTGGCCAGTTTGACTTGTTCGACATGTTCGTGATTCGCGGTGCGATGTCGTCGCGAGATGAAAACCTCTGAGGCGGGGCAAGGTCAGTTCCCCCGCACGAAGCGCGCTCGTCTGTCTGGACTCGGTCGAGCAAGGGCGTAGGAAGGCGTCGATGATCCGCTCAGTCCGGCAAGCGCTCAGAGTGGAGTTGGTGGACGACCAAAAGAAGCGGAGGTTGTCATCTTCTCGGCTTGAGCAGCTACCGTACACGCTCTCATTGCAGCTTTGCATGCAAAGGGTCATATGTTGACCTGTTCACACATGCTTAGCTGATCGCCAAGCTCGGCTCACTCTAGCAACGGCTGCCAGCGGTACGGCGCTTCCAAAGCCCCTCGGCTTTCCGACAATGTCCCTTGATACAGCACACGCTGTGCATGCTGCCCGAATCTGACGCTATTTGACGTCGGTCCCTTGATTCGAAGCGCTCTATAACGTCTGATCGTGGTGGCCAGGGACGGCTGGGACTCCGGCCTGCTCTTCACCCTCGAAACATAACCCGCTTCTTCCTGTGCTCGTGCCTGGACCCGATACCTGACCTGACCTCACCATCTCTTCGGCTGCCTAAAGGTGCCTCGCCATGTCACTTTCACAGTATCCGCCGACGCTTTCCCGCTTGCGAGGCGTCCACCTCATTCCCTGTGCTTTGGCCGTCAACATTGACTCGCTCCTAAAATCCGACATGGCCAGGACGCATTGTCTTGCTAGCATGCTAAGCTGATCACGGGCGGGCACTACTCCGCCTTCAGTCTATAGGCTCCGAAGGGCGGAGGGCCACGCGTGCCATGCGTTTGTCCGTGCTCCATGTCACCCGGAGACTTGTCCGGGTCTTTCCACAGAGAAAAGACCACAGAGAAGGAGGAGTCTCAGGAGCCACTAAGGTGACCTCCTAGACTGACATGGCAAGAGGTGGGATTCCTTGATCCTGCTTTCTGGGGTGAGGGGCCTTTGTCCTCATTTTTGCCCCTTGAAAGTCCGCCATTCGCCGGATTGTTCCGGTTGCATGGTTCGCGATGTAAAGCTGTTCGGAGTAGAAAAGGATCTTCTGCAACAATCCCTACATTTCTTCTTCTCTTCGCACACGACTCGGCGAGTGCACCGCCTCCCCTTGCCTTCCGTCATCACCAGGGGTTCGGAAAGGCTGCGCTTCCTTGGTTTCCGCGTACAATAGCGCCATGGCACAAGGTCGTAAACGCGCTGCGCCAAGCGAAGCTTCCCCTGACCGCGCCAGCGGGGCGTCGTCGCCGCCCGCTCCCCGTCGGCGTCGTCTCGCTGGCGATGACGGGAATCCCGTCAACGCCGTCGCTGGACCGGCGGATCTGCAAGTCCAGGCGGCGAAAGGCAACTCTGCTCTCGCTCAGCTCTCGACCCGCATCACCGAAGCCGAGGAACACGACGTGCGCGAGGTGACGTTCTCGTTGCAAGAGGCCCGTGACCTCCGCGAGACGCTCGCTTCGACCGTGTCCACGTGTGCGTGCCATTCCTTCGATTGAGACGTTTGTATACGTACTGACACGTACGCTCATCTCCTGGAACAGTCTACGAGACTCCGGCGACCAAAGGCGACATCCTCGCCCTCCTCCGCGCGATCGAACACATCGGGCCGGGGCTCTCTGCGCGCGGCTCTGGCGTCGGCACCCAACAGCAGCGCCAGCTCCTCTTGCTCGAGGCTGACTCCGAGCCCGAGAAGCCATCGCCGCTCCAGACGCTGCCTTACGACATCCTCCGCCTGATCCTCGTTCAACTCCGGGACCTCTACCTCGACGAGATCGCGACCGATAGCATCCTCGAACGGACCGGCATTGCCGCCTGGTCCCAACTCGTACGGCGCTTGCAGTTCTGCTCGAGCAGTCTCCGCGAAGTGTGCACGTCGCTCTTGGCGTCCGAAGTGGTCATCACCGGGCTCGACGGCCTCAAGCGCGAAGCGAAACGCTATGCTGCCGATCCTGCGGTTGCAGAGCGCATCACGCGCTGGACACTTCTTCCCGTGAGCTACCTCTTGCACGGCGGCAACCGCGACACGGGCTTCGTCATCCCCGACCTCATCTCGTCCATGTCCAACTTGACCTACCTCAACATCGGAACTGAACGTCACTCGGGGTCGCTCATGGAATCGGTCATCCGTGGAGGCCGCAGCGTCGACTTTGACTCGCTGACAGGCGGTGTCAGCGTGCCGGACACGATCGTCTCCTCGCTGCCGAACCTCCGCCAGCTCGTGTACGGCGTCCCGACTACGTTCGATTCGGTCGTCAAGTTTGCGACCGCGATCCCGTCTCTGCGCGAGCTGTCGGTCGTCGACGAAGTCGAGCGCCTGGAGGAGGCGGTCGTCCTCAGCCGTGCTCCGTCGTCTCTGCGCCGCCTCTGGCTGCCGACGACCCTCTTGACGCCGAAGGAGCTCGGCAAACTTGTCGGCGTCGATGTAGATGCCCTGGACGCGGGCGGCGATGACTGGGCTGATTCGCCTCGGCCCACGCTCGACGCGCTCGCGTTCTGCTTCGACGCCGACCAGTTCTTTGTCGAGCCGCCTCCGCCGACTCAAGAAATCGTCCAGCAGCTCGCGCGCCTCGAGAAACTCTTTACCGTGATCGGTCGAGACCTCGTCGAGCTGCAGCTCTCGACTCCCGGCGCGGACGAGCCGCAAGCTCTGAGCGGAATGCTGTTGTTCCAAGCCGCCGGTGTACAAGGTGTTCGCCGTCGTCGCGCCCAGCACAGGATGCTGGGCGGTGGGGGAGGAGGAAGGGGTGGCGGCGTTCTGCCTGGCGTGACCATCGCTTTCGCGCTTGGCGGACCCAACCCACCGGGGCAGAATCCGCCTGCCGGTCCGCCTGCCCCGGCTCCCCCCGCCGCCGCGCAGCCTGCCGCCGCTCCGCCTGCTCCTGCTCCTGCGCAGCAGCCACCACAGCAACAGCAGAACGCCGTTCTTCCCGTGCTTGGAGCCGGTTTGCGCCATCTTTTCGGCCTCGGCGGCGGTGGTGGCGGCGGCGGCGCAAACGCCGGACAAGCTCAACCCAATGGCAATGCTGGACAGGCTCAGCAGAACGCCGACCCCCGGCGAGCCCGGCAGAACGCCAACGCTGGTCGCGCTCCGCCGCAGAATGCGAACGCGAATGCCAACGCAAATGCCCACGCAAACGTCAATGCCAACGCCAACGTCAATGCCAACCCCCCAGCGGGTCCACGTCTGACCGCTCGGCGTACGGGGCCTCAGGGGTTAGGTCCTGGCGTAATGAACGCCATGCCAGGTCCAGCACCGGCACCAGCCCCGTTCTTCGCCGACATGCTCGTGCACTGCCCGAGGCTCGAGCGCCTCGAGCTCTTTGGCCGCCGTTACGACGCATCTCTGGTCGACCTGCTCAGGGATCGGCCGCTCCGGCGCCTGGCGCTCTCTGTCCCTCAGGACGACGTCCGCGAGGCTGTCGTCAACAGCTTGCTCTCGTCGATCAATGCAGGCGTGTGGCCGGACCTCAATCGGTGCGGCAGGTATCACATCTCTTCCGTCCTGTTTCCTCCCCCGGCTGACTCTTTCACGTGTGCAGCCTGGAACTGAGCTCTCGCGGCGGCGAATGGCCGCCGACTGACCGGCGCAAGTTCATGCAGGCTGTCTCGTCGCGCCCGAAGCTCATGTACAGGTCGACTGACGACTGAGGAGGTGCGGCGGAGACTCGCTCGGAGGTGTGAAGGAGTCTCATTCGAAGAGAATCGCTTGGGCGTTGGCCATGGGAGGAGCGGTGGCGCTGGTAGCAGTGAGCGCGCGTTCCCTTTTCTGGAAGTCTTTCTGCTTGTTGTATCTACGCCTTTGCAATGCTTGACCTTTTGTAGCTATCCTTTATTTTGGCACTGAGACTAGCGAGAGCTGCTACAGCCGTCACGGGTGGTCGTGTCTGCGCCAGCCATGCACAGGTTCTAGAGGAGCTCGGGACTTTCTGAACCGGTTCACACTCTCCGCGTCCGCGGCTGCCCTAATTAGGTCGGCGATGTACGGGGACGTGCGCGGCGTCAGGCTGATCGGGAGTCCAAAAAGGGACCGCGCCGCCCCCGAGCCGACAAAAAAAGAATGGACTCTCTGGCCGGGAATTGAACCCGGGTCTCAGCCGTGACAAGGCTGGATACTAACCACTATACTACCAAAGAAGGCTTGCATGTTCGTACAGCCTTTGTTTGTAATATGATTTAGCCTTGCAATTTATCTTACGTTGGCTGTGCTCAATCTGCGGTTGTTTCGCTTTCAGCCTGTCTAAATCGCTTCAATCGCACGAGGCAACCCCAAGTGTCCGCAACCGACTTGCAGAAGCTTGGTCAGATCCGAGCTCAACCGATTCCTGAGAGGCATCCGCGAAGGTATGTAGGGAAGCAAGTGAGGACTCGAGCACAATTTTGCCCCTCATGCCCTCGGAAATATTTCTAAGTTGCCTGGATTTGTCTCCCAGCTCCTGGGTACATGGACCGTCGCTCAGTAGCGCTGGAAAGCAGATCCGGAGTCGAACGCGAGCTTGACCGAATTCGGGCTTGAAGTCGAAGGCAGCGGCGCCAGCCTCCAGAACCACGCAGCACGCGACAGGGGCGCCTGGAAGTGAGCGCAGCGTGTGCCTAGGCTCGACTTGGAGCTTCTCTCGCATCGGTGGCCAGGGCTCCCAATTTGAGACGAGCGGCTCAATTGAGGTCTCTTGCATGCAAGTTTGGGCGAGCGACCCGACGCTTTTGCGGACAGTATCGCGGTGCAGCCATGCTTCGGGGATTGCCCCCACGTCCTTTAGGTTCGCAAGAGCCGTACGTATCACGATGCGTGTGCACGTTTTTGGTTCGGCTTGGATCGTGACTTTCCCCCCATCTGCTCGAATGGTTTGCTCAGCAGCCACCGACTTGGCTTGACAGATACCTGCCACAACCATCGCACCAGCTCGTCCATGCTACTGTTGCGGTATCGGCATCCAGTCTGACAGACACTTGTTTCCATTGCATGTACTGCCGTTGTCTGTCAGGTCCGCCGAACAGTGTTCACAATGTGGGCTTAGCCCGGACTCGTAGCCACCCTGTAACACCGCTAGGGCAAAGCGCCCGGCTTTGCCGTAGTAGAGACTGCTCAACAGAACAGGTCCGATCTCTGCGCAGTACTCAGTCAGCGCAGCGACAAGGCAGGCTTGCCACTCTGGCGGCCTTCCTTACTTCAAGCAAACATCAGTCTCTCTCATCTTGAGTGGTAGACGCCGTCAGCTGGTCTGTCTGGCTTGATGGGAAGCAGAATAGCAAGAAGCTGCAGTAGCGAGTCGCATTCGCATGACCTTCCCAACTCGACGGTGCAGCGTCGTCGCTGCTGAGTCAGGAATCAGGGATCCCTCGTGCGAGCATATCAAGCGACAACAGTGAGCAGTGGTGATAAGCCGGCCGCGAGGCTGCCATTTTGTCCAGGTCAGTCTCGCTTGAACCGCACAACAGCTGACTGGGCACGCAGATACGCCCTTGACCACGGAACGCAAACACACGGCGCATATCTACGACAATTTCAAGTAACTTGTGACAAATATGTATAGCAACTTTAGGCCAATCATCAACAAGCCCGGTTAGCTCAGTCGGTAGAGCACCAGACTCTTAATCTGGTGGTCGTGGGTTCGAGCCCCACATTGGGCGTTCCTTTTTGCGTCTGCGGCGTTTCGCAGCCCTTCTTTCTTTTTTGCTCCTTTTTCACATGCCCGCTCTATATAGAAGAACGGGTCCAGGAAGCTTCCACTTCTGTGCTTATGTCTCTCAGTACGAGTGACTCTCTCCCCAAGATTTTCTTGGAGCTGTCCGTAGTGGCGAAGGCTTCTTCTTGAGAAAGACCGGGCGAGTTTAGCCTCAAGGCCGAGACGGGGATCAAAACTCTGTATAGGGGTGTATCACAGGTCTACTAAGAGCAGAACTTGAGAGTGGAATTCGATGGCTTCGCGAGGGTAACTGCCCATTGATCTGGCCGCTCAACCGATGCAGACGGAGATGGTAAACAAAGATGCCCAGTACAAGAGCAGTCGGACAAAGAGTGATACAAAGGGCTGAAGGGTGGGGCGAAAGATCATGATATATAAAAGTGAGGGCAGGCGACATCTGCGGCCTTAGCTGCAGACAAAGGCGTCGGACCCCCCGGCCGGGTAGTACCAGAACGACACGGCAATGATGACGTACACCTTGCAGACACGACACTCGTCAGCTGACTCGTAGCAAAGAGGAAGCGGAAAGCGGCTTTTCCAGACTCACCATCATGAGAAGGAAACCCTCGACTGTCGGAGGAAAGGCGGAATGAGTCAGACACGCTCACAAGGTGCTGCGCAGAGAACAGAAAAAGTAGACATACGCCAGTTCGATCGGCCATCCTGGATGGTGTAGTTGACGATGAGGACGGACAGGAAGAGAGTCTGTAACGCAGCGGAGCATCTGTCATGAAATCAGGCCCAGACAAAGAACCAGAAGTACGTACCACAGACTCGAACGGGTCAAACAAGAGCGAAAGGGGTTTGTCCATGATCCAGCCGAGGATGGTCATAAACGGTATGACGAAGAGAGCGATCTGGATACTCGAGCCCACGGCGACGCCCATCTTCGGGAGTCGTTTGACGGTCAGCCATGCCGATCCCTCGCAAAGCTCGAGTCCGCAGACGACTTACAGAGAGATCAATCTTGTCGTGTACAGAGACCGAGACTTTAAAGTCGCGCGGGTACCCGAGTTAGCGACCAAGTGCCCGAATTTCTCAATCAGGGAGAGAGTTTACGCACCCGCCGTAACATGCTCAGCGGCATTGCCGACGATGGGAAGCAAGATCAAGCCGACCCATTCGGTCGAGATCTCCGGATGCTGCTCAGTGAGACCGTTGATCGAGTCGACGAGGAACTCGGCAGTGACTGCACGGACGGAAATGTAATCAGCTTCAAAGACAGGCGCACTCGGAGCTCGACTTTGCCGACTCACGCGCAACGAGAACCGTCACAACGACAAGCAGACCAAGTGCGACCCAGACATTGAGTTCTGGTAGCTCTTCTTCTTCTTCCTCTTCGTCGAGTCCTTCTTCCGCCCGGCGCTCTTTGGCGACACTCTTGGCGGGTTTGAACGCGCGGTGGCGTTTCATGAGCGGGATAGCGCGACCCTCCCGCACGTTCACGTCGTCCGGGTCGGCGTCACCGTCCGCGTAGAGATGCGGGTGCGTAAATAGCTGGAATGCAACTGAGGACCGGAAGACACGGTGAGCGGATGGCTTGTTCCGTGAACGAAACGAGGCAACGGACGTACGATAAGCCAAGTAGATGACGAGAAGGATGACAGCTGTTCCCCTGCTCATCTTGAGGATGCGGTCTTGCTCGGCTTGCGCGCTCAAGTTGTCCGAAAACGCGGCGTTGAAAGCGGCGGGAAGGAGGACGGCGATGACTGAGATGACGAGCAGAGACGAGTTGAGTTGCGCCGCCTGCATATGTTGACAGTCATTAGTTTCATGCTCGATTCTTCCAAGCACAGCAGTAGACTTCGAGGGCCGGACACGCACTCCGATCTTGAAACCTTGCTCCGAGTACTTGATGCCGCCAGCGAAGAAGCACATGCCGAGAACGAGCAGCAGGTTACTCAAGATAGACCCGAGGAGCGAAGATTGTACGACCTGCGTAAAACACCCTGTCGTCAGGCTCTAGAGAACAGTCCAAGCCGAAACCTGGCGACGCACCTGGATTTCACACTTGGCGAGAGCGATGATGGCGACGATGAGCTCGACAGCGTTTCCGAGTGTAGCGTTCAGCACTTCATCGGCCGGTTAGAGGGTCAGTAATAGCTTACAGGTAGAGAGCACATGTGCACGCTCACAGCCGCCGAGAGTCTGACCGACACGAAGGGCGAGCTCTTCTGTCCCGAAACCAAGGAGCTTGGCGAGCGGGATGATGGCAAGGAAGGTGAAGATGAAGATGATCGTGTCGTTCGCGTGAACGAAGTGTAGCGCCCAGCCAACCTGTGTTTTTCCCAACGCGCTCAGCATTAGTGGCGATTCTCAACATGGGAGGGCGTTCCGGTCTCGAGCACTCCAGTCCCACGCGTTCGAACACTCAGACTCACTGGAATAAAGACGAGCAAGAGGTTCAACCAGCTCGCGAAGACGATGGCTTTCAAAGACGCCGCGATCGTCGGTTCCTTCTTGATCGGCCGCTCTGCCACAAACAGCTCGGTCTGACAGCGGGAACGAGTCAGTACATCAACACGTGCTCAAGGAGGGGCAGACAAGCTCACGATACGTTTCTTGAGCGGCGGTTTCTGGAAGCTCTGCCTCGAAGTTTGCCTCGAGCCTCTCCTGCTCGCGCGCCTTTCTTCACGCCCTTCAGCGTCGTCTGCTGCACCCTCAGAAGAGACGGTCGCATCACGGTCGCTCATCGTGCGTTTCTCGGCGGCAGTCGAGCGCGAGACAGAGGTCGACACCGCCTCGTCTTTGGCGACGTCGTTGAGGAGTCCGGGCGAGTCGACGGTAGGGATCCACGCGTGATCGCCGGAGGCAGAACGCTGCGTCGACACGGCTTCTTGGCTGATTGGCGTAGACATTGCCCGCTATGCCTTGTTCTCGCTGACTGCTGGTGTAGGAGGTTCAATGCTCTCTCGAGCGGCGGTGCTGCTGCGGGATCGAGTTTCTGGTTGAGCGTGTCGGTGCGGCGAGTAGTCCAAAAGGTGCGAGTTGACGAGAGAGAGGTGCCGTCTGCAAGATGGCTGTACAGGAGTGACAGCTACACACGCAGACACGGTGACGGGAAGGGCGATCGAGAAAAAAACGACGTAACGAAGACGGCTTCCAAATTTGGGCGAGCGCACCCGCAGTGCCAAGACCCAATCGGAAGTCGCTCAAGCTGCGGAAATGCACTCGATTGGAAACAGGAGCGTCACGTATAAGCACTATAGTACGTACAACATACAGAATCACGTTATTCTCTAGTCCCACCCGCCACTGCCAAACAACCCACTTCCAGTCCCTGCCTTGACGTTGTTGAGTGCGGCGAACGGATCCGACGTCTTTTCCATACTGGACGGCACCTCTGTCGTCGAAGCAGCAGGTGCGTCTCCCGTAGCAGGCTCGCCGCCGCCGCCGCCGACAGTAGGAGGCGCCAGCCCGAGCAGGGCGCCGACGTCGACCTTGGCGGCTTCGGCCGCCGCCGCCGCCGCCTTGCTCTTCTTGCCCTTTTTCTTGCCGCCCGCGTCCGATTTCCGCACGTCGATAATCTTGGCGACCGAAGTCTTTTGCTTGACCTCTTCGGGTCGCAGTGGCTCCTCCTCCTCCTCCTTCTCCTTCTCCGGTACCGGCGCGGCGCCGGTGGCGGCCGGCGTGTCCTCCCCTCCTCGGAGAGCGTCGAGCGCACCCCCTTTTCGCGAGGCGGCGGCAGCTGTCGAAGACGACGAGGCGTCGGCGGTAGTAGAGCCGGATGGCACGTCCGCAGAAGACCGCTCCTTGGCGAGCGCTTTCCGTTCCGCCTTCGTCCGCTTCTTTGGCTTCTTCGGCTTGTCCTCTCCCCCGGAGGCCGCCGCCGTCGCCGAGCCCTCGCTCGCGTCGTTGTCGTCGTTGGCGTCATCTCGAGCGCGCTTCTTGCCCTTGTCGATGCCGGCAGCCTCGCCTGCCGGCTCTCGCTCCTCCGCCTCCTTCTGCCGCTTCTTGCCCTCTCCGACTTGCTCCTTGATCCCCTTCTTCGCCCTTCTCCGATTCTCACGCTCTCGTTCACGCTCCTTGAGCAAGTCGTCCACCTTGACAGGGGCCTCGCTCTGCTCGTTCAGAGCCAACGCCATCGGACCGGCGTCGAGGATCTTTTGCTCCGCGGAGCGAGAAGAGCGTGCCGCTTTGAGTTCTGCGTGTTTCGCGTCGAAGCGGTGCGTGTCGAGGATCCGAAGGGACGGCAAGAGGATCGTGAGCTATTTGCAAGGGCGGGCAGCGGTTAGCGCGTCGATTTCTGAGCAAGAAGACGCCGTGGCTAACGCGTGACACGCACCTTTTCTCGGAAACTCTCAAACCCGTTCGCTGCGACCGCCTCCTCGGCAACCTTGTTGCCTTTCAGGCCGAGGTTGACGATCCCATCCTGCTTGGCGAGTTCCCGCAGGCCGAACCAGCTTTCGAACCCGCAGTTGCCGAGGTCGAGGATCTCGAGTCCGCGTCTGCTGCGCGGCTTGTTCTTCTGCTGCTGGTAGCCAGAGTCGGGTACCGGACCGGCGGAAGAAGGCGGCGGCGCCTTGCCCCAGGAACCGAAATGCAACGGGAGCGACGACAGCGAGCGGTTGTCGTTCAAGCGGAGTTCGTGCAGGTGTGAGAGGGCCGAGAGGTCCGGGAGTCCCGGAGAGGTGAGTTGATTGTGGGCGGCCGAGATCTTTTTCAGCGCGGGCAAGGTCGCGAGGGAGCGAGGGAGGGCCGTGAGCGAGTTGTTCGAGACGACTGCGGAAAACGAAGTCAGTCGCCAAACACAATCCGACAGTTTCTTCCTCTCCATGCGGCTAGTACGGGTTGAGCCTACCGATGGTGTTGAGGTCCGGCAAGTTGGCGACGTGCTCGAGCTTGGTGAGCGAGTTTTGCGAGAGGACGAGCGCTTTGAGTGTCTTGAGCGATGCGACGCAGCGCGGCGTCTCGGTCAGCTTGCAATGGCTTGCATTCAAGACTGCGCGATTTCAAAGGAACCGTGTTAGCTTTACGATATGATTCGGGTAAAAACAGGCAGGGCTTGTTGTTGCCGACGAACCGAACAAGGTCGAGAGCGACTCGACGCCGTTCCAGGCTCCGTCTCGGCTGAGGTCGTTGCCGGTGACATTGAGCCAGGTGAGGGACCGCGCAGCATCCTTGACAAAGGTAATCTCTGTCAAACCGCAGTTGCTCAAGTTTAGCTTGGAGAGCGCGGCATAGTCGGCGAGACGAGGCAGCTGCGTGAGCTGCTGGCCCGACAAGTCGAGCTGCTGCGACCTGGTTGCGCGCGCGGCCTCGGCTACGGGCGCCTTGGCGTGTCTCTTGGTCTGGTCGGACTGGCCTGGCGTGCGAGATCGAGGCGCGTACGGCTTGCGGTCTGAGCCTGCAGGCTGCGGCTGCTGCTGCTCGTCTCGCCGCCGAGCGTACGGTTTGCCTTGGGCGGGTTCCTGCTGGCCCGAATGCGACAGCTTTGGCATCTCTTTCTCGACGCACAGAAGCTCGAGACTCTGGCTGTAGCGCGTGACGGCGGAGAACGAAGCTCTCTCTTCACGCGCAACTTTTGCGCTGTCGCTTGGACCCAGCAACTGCACGCAAACATGCTCCGAGCTGCACCAGCGAGGCAATGGACGCGCTGGTTGACTTGCTCCAACTCGTTTAGCTTGCTACCTCGGCGCTTCCCCGCTGCTCGCCCCAACTCGACTCTCTCGCCAACACAGCAGCAACTCTTGACGACCGAACGGACTCCGCCTCCAGCCCTTCAGAGGCCCCAGAAGCACAAGGCGAAAAAGGCAAAGGGCCACCACAAGCAACCGTCGCCGACAAACAGTCCGCACACGCTCAACTTGAACTCGGATGCGTCCCTCTTGCCCGTCGGACTGCGCGCGCCGACTCCGCGGAGGCGTCCCGCAGACGGCAAGGTCATCGCTCTGACCACGGCAGAGTCGTACGATACCGCCGAGCTCCTCCAGCGCTTGCAGGCCATGGGCTTGCTCGAAGACGCCGTCAACCTCGTCGGCGAGGCAGTCCTCTTGCCCAATTGGACCCCCGCCGCCGCGACCTTTTTCGACCCCGACATGGCAGCCGGAGGTGTCGCGAGTGCTGCCACTCTGCAGGAGCACGGCGAAGTGTACGTCTTTGAGAGCGGGACCGTCGTCCTCTGGGGCCTCTCGATGGACGCCGCCGAAGTCTTCCTCCGCAAGGTCATCCGCGGCAGCAGCAACACGGCGAACGGGTTCGTAGAAGTCGGGCGATATGCAGAACCAGAGACCGAGGTCCTCGAGTACTGGGTCGCCGACGGGTGAGTCCCCCGCTTTCCCGTGGAAAATTTCGCTGAAAGGAGGAACACGCTGACGCTGCCTTTGCTGATGCCCGCTCCCGCCGACAGCCCCACGCACATGTCGGGCGACTCGATCCACCTCTCTTCACCCCCATCGCAAGTATCCGTCCCATCCGCCGCCGCCGACGGCGGCCCCGCCCCAGCGCCGAGTAAAGCGCTCCTCGAACGCCTCGCCTTTTCCGCCGGCATGGCCCGCGTCACCAAACTCGGCGTCTACGAGGAACAATTCGACGCCTTTGCCGAGGGCGTCGCCGGGATCCCGAAACTGCTCGAATCGGGGTCCGAATCGCCCGTCAAAAAGACCGACATCATCAAGCGCGTCGGGACCCTGCATTCGTTCCGGCAAAAGCTCAATCTCGAGGACGAGAACTTGCTCGACGAGCCAGAGTTCCTCTGGGAGGATGCAGACCTGCATGGTGCGTTCCGAGACATCCCGAGGGCACGTCTGAACTGCGGAGTGCGCAAACTGATCCGAATGCCTTCGCCTCGCGGTGCAGGACACTACACGGCCGTCTGCAAAGCCCTCGAGTTTGAGAACCGTCTCACGTGAGTCCCACACAATGTGCACGCATCACAAGCAGGGCTCGGCTCACGGCTTGTCACTGCTAGGACTCTGAACGACCGTGTCGATTACGCCTTTTCGCTCCAGACGACGCTGATGGAATTGCTCAACACCAAGACGAGTCATCGGTTAGAGTGGATCATCATCATTGTAGGTCTGAACTCCGTCACCGTGGCACTTATGAGCGGGCGCCCAGGATCTGCGATCGCAGCATGCTGACTGTTCTTTCCTCGCCGTTCTGAACAGCTCATCTCCTTTGAGATCTCGCTCGTCCTGATCCGCGAGGGTCTCCCCTTCTTGAGCAGCAAGGAGGAGAAAGACTCCAAAGAGTGACACAGGCTGACGCCCAACTCAGAGAGAACCTTTCAAGGGGCCAACTGCTTGTCTCGCCGCCAATTCGCAACTCTTTTTTTTGAGTCTCTTGTTTCTTTGTTGTACGATCAAGCGCAAATCCAACCTCGCATCTTTCCCCTAAAACAAGTCACGGACGTGCGAATCAAGGATGAGGATGCTTGAGAATGCGACCCAAGAAGCCATGCAGTCTATCGCACGCCGCTCTATAACAGCGGGCGCGGCGGGGAGGGGAAGATCTATCAATGCCGTTATATAGAGAGTGGCGACACACACACGGGAGGGTCTAGAGCCGTCCCCACCGGTCCTCATCTCCTCCAGTGCGGAACGAAGTCTCACGACTCCTCATTCCGGGCCTCGAGGCGCCCAGCACGCCAGGGCTCGACTCGCGCACCCTCCTCTCGATACGCTCGATCGAGCTGAGTCCGTCGAGCGGAGCCAGAGGGGAAGCAGCGACGGGCGACGAGGAACCGTCCGCGCCGCCGGGAGTCCGTACCCGCGCGACGTAGCCCGAGAACCCGGGCCCGCGAGGCGTCCCACCGTGGCTCCTCCGCTCGCTCAACGGCGTACCGAACGCTTCGCCGCTGCTACCGAAAGACGAATCGCCTGCTCCTGCACCTCCGAACGCCGAAGAGGAGTGCCGCATCGCGCCAGAGTGCGAGCGCCGTTCGTGGTCGCCCCGTCGGAGCGAATGGCCGCGGCCACCGCTCGACGGAGTGAGGGGCGATTCGCTCCCGTTCGAGAGGTCTTGCAGCCGACCGTGGGAAGAGGGAGTGCCGCTCGTGACGGGGTGGGGCTTGTAGTCGAGCTGGAGAGCCGCGAGCGAAGTCGCTGTCAGGAGGGGAGTGAGGGCCGACCGCAGCGAGTCCCTGCGAGGTGGAGTAGAGCACCGTCAGCACCTATCAGCCATGTTCCTCGCACAAGTAGAGGTCATGGAAACCGCACCGGATCGTGTCGCGGTCTGCTCGCGAGCTCGGCGCCACCCAGAGGGACAGGATGTCTTCGTCACGCCGCACGCTGAGGACTGCTCCGTTGACTTTTTCACCGACGCGTTCGTCCTCCCCTCCGATTCGCTCACTGACGAGCGCAAAGACGACCTCCTCCCAGATCCGGTCCGCGACGCCCTTGCGGAGGCGGAGGACCCACCGTCCGCCGCCGGCGTTGGCGGCATCCTCCCACGCCGGAGCAATGCTGGAACGGAAGACGTTGTAGTCGCAGACCGTGTTGGAGGGGGAAGGGGCCAGGTCCGGCGAGTCGGAAGTGAACAGGGTGTGGGATGAATGGAGCGAGCCGGGCAACTCGGATGGCGGAACGAGGTGCGCCAGCATCGGGTGCAGGGATTCGATCTGTCCGAGCTAGCACGGTCAGCTCTGCTGGTATGCACTATTGCACCCGTAGAGGCACTCACGGTGGAGAACCCGCCCAGCTTGACGACGCCGCCTTCCCAGTCCTCGCGCGACTCTTTCTCCTTCTGACCAGCCGCGCTCTTCCCTTCGCCGTCCTTCTTGGCCCCCTTGACGGCTCCCTGCCGTTGCGAGAACCAGACGTCCCAGGTGTACTTAAGCGGGTGCAGCCCTGCCGACGCGGACCCGTCCTGGTGGCCGTTGACGGTGGCGCCGGTTCCGTTGGCGAGCGAGAGGACGGGACCGCCGCTCTTCTTGCGCTGCGGCGGGGCGACGTAGCTCTCTCCGGTCCCTGCGCCCGTCGCAGCGCCGGCGCCACCGACTGATCGAGACTGCAAGCTCGGCGAGGGGACGCCGTTGGCGCGAGATGGGAAATTGCGGCGCGAGGAAGGAGTCGACGACGACGACGAGCCCGAGAACGGCGAAGGACGGACAGACATGGCGGACGCGGGGGATGATCGGGCAGAAGAGCGATCCGGTAATGGGTATCAGCGAGGGTATCAACCTCCTGCTGCTGCTGCTGGACGAGGTATCGAGTTTCGAGAGAACGGCGAGAAGCGATTGCGGTGTCGGGCGTCGATGCGGGCGCGAGAGCGTGTTCCGGGCGGGAGCAAGAGACGGGTAAAGTGCTTGGTACGGTAATCTAGCGCGACTTGGAGGTGTGTAGACGTTACACGCCGGAACCGCTCCTCTGCTCCGAGCGCTGAGAGCGGCCGGAAATTTTGCGCACGTGCGTTTTCCGCTCGACGGCACTGACGCGCCGGATTACATACCGCGCGCTTTTTTGCATTGAGTCTAGCCATAACTTACTCGGTTTCGCTGTAGAAGAGTGCATAAACATGTACGGAGTTAGGCGGAGATTTTCGGAGATGGCTGCCGACGGATCCTCGGCGCGCGATGAGGAGATGAGCTAAATCAGTAACCTTTCCCTCCAGAGCTCTCATCAGCCTCAGACCACACGCAGTCGAGCATGCGTGAATCGACAGAGGCAGATAACGACCCTCCGATCACCTCTAACGAAGCAGTGGACGTGCCCCAGGACACCGCGCTGGAAAGGATAACCTCTGCTCGTCTCTCGGCCGAAACGACCACAGAGCCTGACAACGCCGATACAGCCACTCTGGCGGACGATCAGAGCACGAGGGACATCGCAGAGTGCACTCTCGACGGGGCACCTGGGAGCGCTACTCCGGATGTGGATGAGGAACAAAAGGCAAAGGGTCGACTCAAAGTAGGCGTCGACGCACGCGACATGGACGACGGCGACATGCCTGCCGTAAAACGCTCTACGACCATGGCGACGACAGTCACACCTCGGTATTCAATACACTCTCAGAGAATGCGATGGTTTATCGTCGGTTTGGTCTCGTTTGCCGGTTTGATGTCGTGAGTTCAAACATCCTCCGGCTGACGCAAGCCAAACTCCCTACGGCCGCTGACTTGCAAATGCTGTGCTCTGACTCACAGGCCCTTAACAGCAAACGTACGCCTGTCGCCGGCACATGAACACCTCAGGCTACTAGCTGATCAACGTTTCCTGGTGGCCCAATTTCACAGATCTTCTTTCCAGTCATTCCATCGATCGCCAGCGACCTCGGAGTTACCGTAGAACTGATCAATATCTCAGTCCTAGCGTACATGATTGCTCAGGTCAGATTTCTTTCTCTTTCGTAGTATTCTGCGCGCGTCGCTGACATTTACCACCTTGACCACCAGGGCGTGTCGCCTTCCTTCTTTGGTGCGATCTGTGACGTCCTCGGACGACGACCAACCTACATCGTCAGCTTCATAATGTGAGAAGCTCTCAGCGTGATCAGCCGCAGATTGTCGCTGTTGCGCGTTCCTGCGCTGACACCTTCCGATAACTTCACCAGCTACATTGGGGCGTGCGCCGGTCTCGCCAACACGCACAAGTACTGGCTTCTAGTCGTACTCCGCGTCATTCAAGCCGCAGGCTCGTCCTCTGTCATCGCAATTGGCGCCGGGTCCATCGGCGACATCGCGCCGCCCTCGGAACGCGGTCTCTTCATGGCGATTTTCGGTCTCGGGTACGTTCATCTCTCTCTCCCTTTTACGAACCATAGTGCTCAAAGCTGACATGACTGTCTTTTGCGCATGTTTTGACGGTGTGCAGACCCATGGTCGGGTAAAGGATCAAATTCCCCGAAGCGTCTACAAGCCTTTTCGCCGCAACTGACTCCTTCGCCTCTCCTCGCGCAGGCCTTGCATCGGCCCGATTGTTGGCGGCGTCCTCGCCGAACGCTACGGCTGGCAAGCCCTCTTCTGGTTCCTCTTCGTCCTCGGCGCTCTGGTTCTCCTCTCCCTCTCCCTGTTCTTGCCCGAAACGCTCCGTTCCATGGTCGGCGATGGCTCCATCCCGGCTCGCGGGATCAATCGGTCGCTCGTGTCGATCTGGCAGCAGCGGCAGCGCAGGAGAAGGATGGGAAAGGAGGCGCTGGCGGAAGCCGACGCGGCGAGTTTGAGTGCCAAGCCGCCCAAGAAGGGGTGGAAGGATGTCAAACCCTTTGCGCCGCTCAAGATGTTCCGCGAGAAAGACGTCTTTTTTGTCTTGACCTTCAACTCGGCGTGCTATACGTGAGGTGTTCCCCTTCCCGGCTTCTGATGACAATGAGCTTACTTTTCCACTCACAGCCTTTTCTACACGGTGACGACTTCGACTGGAACGACTTTCAAAGACACGTACCATCTCGGCGAGACCGAGCTGGGACTGTGCTTCATTGCGAACGGCGCAGGCTGCCTGCTAGCGACCTTTATCGTGCGTGCCACTTTTTGCCCAATGTCTCCGCCCCTTACTGACTGACGGGGAGAACGGGTGCAGAACGGGCCACGTATGACTCACGACTATGAAGTGGTCAAGCGTCAAGTTGAGCGGCGACGGGCCGAAGCCGGATTCTCGAAGGAGGATGAGGCGCTCGAGCGCAAGAAGGACCTGAACGACCTTTCGACCTTTCCGATTGAACACGCAAGGCTCCGTTCGGAACCCTACTTCTTCTTTGTGCTCATCGCTTCGACAATCACCTACGGATGGGTGCTCGACAAAGGCGTGCACCTGTCGGTTCCCCTGATCATGCAGTTCTTCAGTAAGCCGTTCTTTCCCTCAGATCAGGCCTTACATGAGCGAAGTTTGACGTTCGTCTGCCCCTTGCGACAGTCGGCGTTTCCGTCACGACCATCTTCAACTGCACTTCGACTCTGCTCGTAGACCTGTATCCAGGTCAATCCGCTTCCGCCACCGCCGCCGTAAGGAAATGAGCTTTCACGCGCAAACGTTTGGGCCGTATTGACATTCCGACTGTTCGAACTCGGACAGAACAACCTCTACAGATGTTGCGCGGGCGCCGCTGGCGTCGGATTTGTCGAGCCATTGCTCAACCGTCTCGGCGCCGGCTGGAGTTTCACCTTCCTTTCGCTGCTGTGCTGTTGTTTCTCGCCACTCATGCTTCTTGAGTGGAAGAACGGCATGCGATGGCGGGCAGAGCGGGCGGAACGACTTCAACTGGAGCAGGACCAGAAGGCGCTTAAGGCAGTCGAGAAAGGCCGCGAGCTAGAACGCGCTCGCGAAGGCGCCAAATCACAAGCTTAGAAGGTGGAGCTCCCAGAGTCCGTTGGATTTACGTCACTCCTCATGCTAGAGCATACCCCTTTCCGTTGTTGTTTGTTCATTAATCCGCATCACTTCATCGTAGATTTTGCATTGACCATCCTCATCTCGTCTTTATCACTGACTGTACGTGAGGTTCCTACCAACCCGGTCACTCCGGTGTCTGCACAGACTTCTCATCCAGCGACAGAGTCTCCTCCGCTTGCGGGGCTTCGACCGCATTGTCCTCGTGCGTACTCACCTGCACCGCAGCTGGCCGAGCTCGCAAAGCTGCAACCGCCTTACGATACTCGAGCAGGAGATCCTGCACCTCGCTTAGCTTGAGATCCTGCGCGCTCTCGACGTCGAGGAAGCGCTGATGAGGACGGTATTCTTCCCCGAGCTCGTCGCCTGCCGGTGATGCCGGTACGGGCGCGAGGCTCGGCGTCGTACCAGCCCAGCCGGTCAAGGGATTGAGTAAGGTCGCCCGACGTGCTGAGGAGGAAGCGCCATCTGCTATACGGCCGAGCAGCCTCCCGCCGAGAGAAGTCGACGAGGGCGAGTTCTCCGGCGAGGCAGCTTCCTGTCGATCGCTCGCATGCCCGCCCGTGTGCGAGGCAATCGCCCGACCGATAGTTGAGTCACGGAAGCCGAGGAACGACGAAACGCTGCGGACTGAGCGAGCGTCCGAGTCGTCGCCTTCCTTGATGGGGCTTTGAGGTCGCGGCGGCAACGGCGGAGGAGCGGTAACGGCGTTCGCGGCTTCGGACGGGGACTCTTCTAGTGTAGGGCCTGGTGGCACCTTGTTGCTTGCAACGCTCGTAGCACGTCGGCGCCCTGCGATCAAGGTCGGGAAGTCGCGAGCCGAGTTGCTCCGTCGAAAGGGGAGCTTCTCACGTGCGCGGCCGCGAGCCCCATCAAGAACGTTCTTGACGTCGTCGAGAGTCCGAGGGGCAGAGCTTGCCAATCCGCCGGCGCCGAACAGCAGACGGTACGAGGAATCGACGACGCCGGTGAGTGCCGAATTGGCCGAGTCGACGAGCTGATCCGCCGTGAGCGAAACGCGCTCGCGCAGGAACGTCGAAGGGGTGGTGTATGCGCGAGGACGGGTCAAGGACGGCGTGCCATGCTGCTGGCTCGGGCTCGCTGCGGCTGCGGTGATGACATTGTCCGACGAGAGACCCAGGGTGGAGAGGTCGACGTGCTGAGACCATTCGATCACGGCGTCAAAGTTGGTCGCTGCGTAGGATGCTTGCCCGCGCAAGAGTGACTCGGCGCGGAAGCGATGGATGTAGCGTAGGTGAGAAAAAAGGTGCGGCGGATTGGCGCGGACGACCGAATAGATCAGGAGAGGCAGGATGAGATCGGCGCTCGACGAGTTCGAGGCTGACGGAGACGCGCGGCCGCGCGAACGGGACGTTTCAAAAATCGAGGTCGGAGGTGACGGCTTTGCTGGGAGCATCGAAGATGAAGTTGCCTCGAGGACCGACGCCGACAGGCCCTGCGCTGCTTCGGGGAGTCGGATCTCGGGAACGGGACGCTCCTCCAGGCTCGGCGGTCTCGGCGTCCTCAGTAGATCGTCTTCGAGAGTTGTTTCGCCAGTCAAATCGTTAGGAGTCGGTGATCGCGGTCTTGAAGGCGGGAGAGAGCTCGATCGGGAGGATGCGTCGTCCATCTCGACCACGGTTGGACGGTCGGCAATCGAACCCTTGTCGTCGGCGGTGACTTCCTTCTTCAAGCGGACTGCAGGCAGGTTGCTCAATCCGTCGACGATGATCTTGTGACATTCCACCAGAATGGCGAGCTTGGCCACTGGCGTCAATTGCGACGGGTCTTCAAGGCGATTGAGTTCTGACCGGCGGTCCAAAGGCAGAGTCAGAACCGTTACATCCACGCACCAGATGAAGGGAGTTGTTCACACACCTTTGCCAACACGGCTAGCGATGGCCTCGAGGCTATCGCGTGGACCGGTATTCTGCAGGTGCCAATCCTCCTCCAGCTCTTGATCGGGGTCGAGGTCGATCCCGAGATGCTCGAGATCCAGACCGAGGACATTCAGAGCCGCTATCCTCGAGGCAAGGTTCTCGTCTTCCTGCAAATCGTGAGAGTTCGAGGGAGCGAACAGGCGGTCGTACATCGTCGACGTGACGGCCGCTTCGAGTTTCTCGAGCGAGGCGTCGATCCGCTCTTCGAGCTGCGCAAAGTCCTCAAGCGAGGGCGCATCGGCGCCCGAATCTTTCGCACCGGCGGAGCCGAGGTTGCGCGCAAAGTCGAGTCGGACATCGTGCATCATCTCCTGGTACGCTTCTGTGAGCGTCTCGACATCCGAGTAAAGCAGACTCGTGCTGGGCGCGAGGTCGGTGCTGTTGAGCGCGATTCCGCCACTGACCGTCTTCGATGGCTCAAACTGGCGAGCGAAGTCGTCGACGACAACGGCGACATCAGTCTCGCCTGCGGCGCCTTCGATACTGCGGCATTGTTGGCGGAGTTGAGCCAGGAGAGCAGAGGTTATCGTGCTGGCGACGTCGTCATGCCGAATGATCTTGCCGACAGCGAGCACGGGAATCTCAACGCTGTGCAATGCACGATTGTGCGAGGTCGAGCGGGCATCGGTGGCATCGGCAGCCGAAGGCGAAGCATGGGAGTCGGGCGCGGCTGCACTACTCGCCAGTTCCGGCGTCTGCCCAGCCGGTTTGGCAAAAAGCGCCGCTAGACGACTGGTTGTCCGACTCGTGGGAGGCGGCGATGCGACCGTCGGAGAGCGAGTTTGCGGGATCGACAGGGTGGTGATGGCCGAGATGAGCGTCGAGGATGGATAATGAACCGAAGTAGGGGGTGTTGACAACAGCGTGACCCCGCGCAAAGATCTATTGCAACAAGGCTGTGTCAGTTGACACGGCATATGAAGACTGCTTTTCCGGAGTTTCTTCGCTATTCACACACCTCTGAAGTCCTTCATCGTGAAACGCTGGAGAATCCTCGACCCTCGGTGCAGCCACACAGGACGTGAAGACGAGTTCACCGCCACTCAGTACTCCACGTAGACCACTCAGCGTGACGAAGGGTCGTTCAATGGCGAAATAGGACGTCTCCAATGCGGCGGAAGAAGGCGGATCGAGAAGGACGAGGTGATCGAGCAGGAAGGGTAGTCCGAGCCGCCCGTCGAGATCAAGTCGCTCGGCCGGCAGGAGCATAGTGAGCTGTGCGACTCAGAGGAATCAGCGTATGGCCACGGGGACACGGTCGCGGGTCTTGTTGACGAAACTTTCGCTTACTTTGCCACTGCGAATCACGACCGAGAGGCTCTTCAAGTCGGCGTCGTCATCGAGGGTACCGAGGCGAGCCACCAGCGCCGCGCCCGCTGATTCGGCAGACAGTCCGAGGTCTCGCAACTCGGCCTTGAGCGCTTGTCGCTGGAGTTGCTCCTTGGCTTCCGAGACTGAACGCGCGTATTGTCGGCCTTGGGCCGGTGGCGGCAGCTGAGTACTTGAAGGTCGCGAGATCAATGGCGGTAAGGAGTGAGTCGAGCTGGGAGCGAAAGGCGACGTCGTCCCTGTACTCGAAGACGGCGACGGTGCGAGCGGACCTTCGTTCGGCGAGAGAGTGGAAAACGGCGGTGATAGCACTGTCGAGCTCTGCGAGTTGCTGCCTGCTCGTTTGCGACTACTCTTGTCGTACACCGCGTACGCTCCTGGAGCATTCGAGCCGCTGCTCGTCGGGTCTGTGAGGAGCGGATGGGCCGAGGTCGGGTCGGATGACGACGGCACCGTCCTGAGCGTCCTGCGACTTGACGAGCGCGAGAGGGAAGCTTGATCGCTTGAATCTGCGTCGGCATCGATGCTGGGCGAGACAGTCCGCGCTGTGGCCATTGCGAGCGTAGTTTTGACGGGTGACGACGCCGAGTGGGGAGAATGCTGCGAACAGGCCGAACGAGGGTCTGCGATCCGTCGATCGAGGCTTGCACGGTCAGGGGCGGGTCCAGACTCGGTATAGGATCCGCGAATGGCAGCTCTGCGGTCTAGCTTGCAGTGTGGGGTGAGAACAGCCCCAAGTTCAGGCAAGTTCTTCATCTCGCCGGATTTTGCCACCGTCCTCTCAACTTACCATAGGCGTCCGAGAGGCAGAGCAGAGGATAGAGTGTGAATCTCACGGACTAGAACAAGGCGACGGAACAATAGGGATTAAATGCTGTGCGAAGTGCAGATTGAACGACAAGGGTTAAAGAGAACGACAGCGACAACATCAGGCAGGACAAGGAGACCGGCGCTCATCGGTACCCGTCCGGACTGAGCTGCTCAGCCAGCGCAGCATTGCAAGTCCTCCGCATCTGGTCCCAGTCGCCTTCTCGAGGCGTGACGAGATCTGTAACAGGCACGGTCAGTCGAAGCCCTTCGCGAATAGTGTCGTGCGCCGAGCCAAGAACAGGTGGGCAGCGCACCGGGACTGATCTCGTAGACGTAGACTTTGCCGTCCGAAGAACCGACGGCGGCTCTCCGACCTTCTGTCCGCTCCCACGCGAGCTTGTTCAGCCCTCGGGGTCGGGCAGTGTCGCCAACGGCGGTCGAAACGATCGGAACCTGCAGAGTGCCAACGAGGTGAGTGAGTACGAGCGCACTCCTTCCACTCCGAGTTTTGTGGCGAAAGCCCATTCACGCACCTCGGTGTCGACGTTCAAGTTCCACAAGTTGAACTTTCCCGCGGCGTCGACGGTTCCAAACACGGCCGGATGCAGAGGATGCCACCGCACATCATAGACGTGATCACCCGCTTCCTCGAACGTAAACAGTGGCGGTACCGTGCCCGGAGGAGGCGGCCCGCTAGTCGAGCTGCCCAATCGCGACGAGGACAAGCTCGACCGACCGCCGCCCGCGGAAGAGGTGTGCTGACTGGCCCCTCCGTTCTGCGACAACGCCGTGCCAGTGACGCCAGCACCTCCTCCTGCGGTTCGCGCGGGGTTGGCACCTCCCGCTCGCCAGAGTCTGACGGTCCAGTCGACCCCCGAGGTCAAGAACAAGTCGCTCAAGTCGACGGACCCTTCCGCCGGGTGGAAGTCGAGCCCCGTCACGGGTCCCGAATGTCCCCGATACACCTCGTTGTGAATCAGGCCTGCCTTCGCTCCCGCGCGGTCGTACCGATGCGCGGCATAGACGTTCCCTTCCTCGGTGCTGCACCAGAACGTTGCCGTCTCGCCGAGCGGGAACCCGAGCGACGTGATCGAGACCTCATCCGTCTTGCTGTGCGCAGGATGGACGAGCTCGAGCGTCTCTTGCGGCCGCGCGAGCATGTCGAGTGACCACGCGCAGACGACCCCGTCCGTCGAGGCCGAGACGAGCGAGTTGGCGTTCTGGGTGCCGAGCAGGGCGAGAGAGTACACGGGATGCGTATGACCCGAGGTCGACAGCGGCGTCTTTAGCACTGCGTTCGAATGCCGGGATCGCGTGTCCCACAGGAGGATCTGACCGGAGTAGGTCCCGCCAACGACTAGGTTCGAATTGAAAGGCGAAAAAGCTATAGACAGGATATCGGACTGGCGACAGGTGCACGAGTCAGGATGTACTTTCGGACAGCCTTGTACAAAGAGGCGGACTCGCCTGAGCGTGAAAGACGTATTCTGGCCGGTCTTGCAGATGCAAGTTCCACACGGCTGCGATCCCGTCCGGCTCGTTTATGGACAGCGGTTTCTTGTTGTAAGCGGCGACAAAGAGCTCGGGGAACTGTATGTGAGGATTGAGAAGTAAGTCGGCTTGGCTGATGAGTATGTGTCGGGAGGAGGGAGAAACGTGCCTTTGGACTCCAATCGACGCTCGTCACGCTCCTACCCCTTCCCCATTGCTGGTCCTGCCACGCACCCAGCAGCCGGACTCGTGCCTTCTTCCCCTCTGCTGCCGCCGCATCCTCGTCGGTGTTGATCGAGTAGTCTCTCAGGTAATCGTACGGGTCGCTCAACGCCCGCTGGACCACTTTGGTCGACTGCTCGAGGAACTCTACGAATCCCGGACTGGCCAGGACGGACGACAGTTGCTCGCCCGAGAGGCCGCGCGCCCGCTCCGCTTCGAGTTGTTCCTCGGCGATGCGTTTCTCAAGTGCGATTTCGGCGTCGAGGCGTTGGCGTTCTGCTTCGAGCTCAGCGACGATCCGGGCGCGCAGTTCTTCGGCGGTTTCTCGACCGGCCCCACCGGTTGCAGCAACACCCTCGACTCCGACTCCGAGACCCGACGTCGACGTGCCCGAAGTGGTGGCTGTTCTTGAGGAGGAAGAGGGTGTCCCTCCGATCGCGGCAGCGGTGAATGACGATGCGGGATCGAGCTCTGCCGAAGTTTGGATCGCCTTGTCGTAGACGATACGTGGTTTCGGAGGCGGCGGAGTGGCAGGGAGCGCCGGCGAGGTCTGCGTTGGGGTCGAGGTGGATGCGACTGGTGGCGGCACAAAGTCACTGCGGGAAATTGCCCTCGGGATCAACCACTACGATCCAGTCTTCACGGCCAATGGAAACACTCACTTTGACTCTCCTCGTAGTGTCACTTCCTCCTCCGGGGCAGTCTCCGGCCTATCACTCGAGGTCCCGACGCTTCTCCTCCCGGCCGCTTCTGTCGCTTCTGATTCCTTCGCCCGCGGGGAGGCAGAGCCATCTTGCGCTTCCGCTGCCACTCTCACGGGTGTGGCGCTTCTTTCTGCCGTCCCGCCTGGCGAAGAAGGACTGGACGGGGTTGCACGCTCTCGTTCACGGCCGACGACGCCGACGCCTCTGAGCAAGTTTTCGATTTCGTCGCCTCGGGAGGAAGCAGCGGCAGCACTGGCGCCGAGACTGGCTCTCGACGTCGTCGTCGATCGATCGAGCGCTGTGTCGGTAAGGCTTGCGGCCTGGCCCGAGGCGTACGAGTCGGCGGAAGGGGACGAAGCGGCGGTGCGGGCTGCGGCGGCTTCCCTCTGTTCGCGCGCGGCCCTGAGCGCTGCGAGCCGCGCGCGCTTCTCTGCGATCTCTGCGCGTCTCCGCTCCGACACTGCGCGTGCCAAAGACCGTCAGTGTGTTGGTTGACGACGCGTCGTCGTTGTCAACAGCGGGCAGACGCACTGGTTCGAATCGCTCAGCCGACTGAGCAGGCGTGTCTGGATCGAATGCGAGTACAGCCTGCGTGTCTGAACACCTTCTTGACTCTGTATAGCCTTGTTGCAAGCAAAGCAAGAGTGTCGGAATTCGCGGTGCTTCCGCGTGAAAGTGCCCGGGCCCCTCGTCGCCGCTCGACCGTACGCTTCCGCTCTTCCGAGCTGCTCCAGCGTCAACTAGGGGAACCAGCGATGGCGAGTACGGCAGAGGCGACGAAACCGCGGATCAACGCGACTAGACCCGAGAACCTCCACTCGTCAGCGAAGCGGACCAGTCGAGCTGCACTCCTCGAACAGTACTCGCAGCTCTTGCCCCTCCAGCCAGCGACCAAGCAGTCGTACACCCAGACTCTGCTCTCTCGCTTCGGCCTCGGCAGCCATGCGCCCCTCGCAGCCCGCCACGTGGCCGCCGAGTGGGACGACATCACCCAGTCCGTCTGGGTCAAGGACGACAACGACATGATGCGCTTGTGGAGGCAGGGCTTCTTCGGCAAGGGCTTTCTCAGTCGATCGGAACCCAGCTGGAAGCGCCGCGCAGAAAACAGGAGGGCAGAACTCGAAGGCAGGGAAAAGAGTACGTCCCTCGGATGGAGCGAGTTATCAAAAGGGCGTATCGCTCACCCGGACTCTCCGCACCGCAGAACTGACGGCAGAAGAGATCACGGCACTGCGACGAGTCGAACGCAAGGGCGCCAAACTCGCAAAGAAGCTCGAACGCGACGCAGAGAAACTCGTCGCCGCTTCCGCTTCCGCTGCCGCCACCGCCTCCGCCTCTTCCTCCTCTGCACCTGCCCTTTCCGGTTCCGCACCAGGGACCCCTACGGCGACAGCAACGGTATCCCTGAAAGGTGGCGAGCCAACCAACGAACGAGGGGAGGAAGGGAGGACAGGACCGACTGCGGCGGACAAAAAGGGCAAGGCGAAAGCGGACGAGATCGCGGATGCAGACCGAGGAGCGGCGGCGGAAGCGGACGCTCTGGAAGAGACACAGGAAGCACCTCCGGAAGCGTGGCAACTCGACGCCGAGCATGCGCAACTCCAACCGGAGGAGGCGTTCTTCCTCTCGTTCGCTCTCGGAACACTCGCCCTCGTCCGGCCCGATCCCTCCCCCCTCTCCTCCTCTTCCGATGCGTCACCTTCCAGCAATTCAGCGCGACGACTCTCCATTCTCGAAACTTTCCGCCTCTTCCTCGAGTCAGCAGCAACCGCCGCCGTCCCACGCTCTCCGACCGCTCTCCTCGATCCCCGATTGAACCGACTCGACTCGCCCTTCTTGCTCTCGTATGTCGCTTATCACCACTTCCGAAGTATGGGCTGGGTCGCACGGAGTGGGACCAAGTTCTGCGTCGACTGGGTCCTGTACGGACAAGGTGGACCGGTCGGCGGACACGCAGAGTACGTCACTCGGGGGGTTGCACGTGGCTTCTCTCCGGTTGCTTCGGTTCTCGAGCGCGATCATTGACGGAGCGCTTGCATGGCTCTACAGATTCGCCGTCCTGATCATCCCGACCTATGTCGACCCGCGAGACGCCCAGTCGAACCCATTCCGATCGACGTCAACTCTAGCCATCGATTCCGACCCGGAACTGCATGCCGAAGACGACGGGGAGCACTTGCAAGGGGAAGGAGAACGCAAGAACAGCTGGCGCTGGTTCCATACCGTAAACCGAGTCTGCAGCGGCGTGAAAAAGGTTCGTTACCCCTTTCTTTCCTTTCTCCCTCCGCATCTTTAGACCTCAAGAGACTGAAAGCGATCCCTAAACCTGCAGACTCTCGTCCTGCTCTACGTCGTTATCCCGCCACTGTCTTCCCTCCCGCCCGAGCCCGACTGGGTCGCCCGTCATCCGGCTCAAGCCCTCGCAAAGTTCGAGATGCGCGAAGTCGTCGTGCGACGATTCCTCGCCGGCCGGATGCGGGATTGAGGCGAGCGGGATTGAGATCTAGCGTGTGATCGTCTCGCTGGGCGCAGATTGTTCCCCTGCGCAAGCAAATGTTGTCTGCAGAGTTGATAAATGCATAGATATCGCGTTGCAGAGGAGAGATTAAGAGGAGCTATAAAGGAGGCGGAAAGACTACCGCAGGCAGGACGCTATTCGCGAAGCTGGGTGGGTTCTATCGCCTCAACTCGTCGAGGCTTATCCGGCCGAGAATCTGAGCAAACGGGTTGACGCCGTCTGTCCGCTCCTGCTCCCTCGTGTGCTCAGCTTGGGTCGTCGCGCCTGGCCCACCGACGCCACCACCACCACCACCACCACCAGTCGCATACTGCGATCCACTCTGCGGGCGAGTCATTCCCGTTCCGATCGCGTACGCGGGCGAGACGGGAACTTGAGGCTCGTTGCCGTTCTCACCAATCTTGGGGATCGCGTTGGTGGACGAATTGCGGCTCGAGAGAGTCGGCATGAGAGGCGGTGGCGCCCCCTTAACGCGCGAGTTGCGCCGAGGGAGTGCACGGCGCGGGTTGGACGGGCTCCCCCCTGGTGCGAGGTTGGTGCTTTCGGATCTGGCGTGATTTGAGGCACCACCAGCGGCAGCCGCAGAGGAGGAAGTAGAAGGACCGGCTTCGACGGGTCGGTCGGACGAGTCTTCCCACAACGTCTCGGCGAGGGTCGTCTCTGTCCCGTCGAGGCCGTCCATGCTCCCTCTACTACCGACTCCCGCCGTCGAAGCGAGCGAGTTCCCGCGCAAGTGACTGTACTGCGGCCCTCCGCTCGGCGAATCGCGCGTCGCCGCCGCGCCGCCACGACTGACAGTATACCTCCGACCGCGCGTCGGGTCCGAAGCCGAGGTGAATTTGGAAGACGGGACCGTGTTATGGCTCGAGGAAGGGAGGGAGGCGTAGGTTCCGTGGCGCAGGTGTTGCGCGAACGAGTACAAGATGGCGACAAAGTAGGCCTGCCCAATTCAAATTCGCTCCTTGCGCGTCAGTCTTTATTTGGAAACGGTCACATCTCCCACGAGACCGGGAAAGAAAGGTGCGAGGGGCGCACCTTGAGCAACCAACCGATGACGAGCACCGCAGCGCTAAAGACCCTCTCGCTCTGCCAGACGCCCATCGCCGCCGCCGTCCTCGCCGCATCGTCCATGATGATGCCCGTCTGCGACCCGCCCATCATGGCCTTTTGCGCCGCCGAGTTGGCGATCCGCTTGCCGTCGTGCGGAACGTAGATGTACCAGACGACGGCGAAAAAGGTCGTGTAGACGGTTCCGACGAGGTGATCGATCGCAAAGAGGTGGGCATAGCGGAGGGTCTTGTCTCCGTTCTCCTGTGCAAAGGAGGCGGCCCGTTATGGGGTGAGCGGAGAGGGACAAAAGAAGCAGAAAGCCGAACGTGAACCTCGAAAGCAATGAACCCGCCCGACGGACCTCGCTGATCTTTTGCAAGCCCCAGATGAAACCGACGAGGCTGACGATCGAGTATATGTACATGGTGATTTGTCCGAGCGGTTGGCTGAGAGCGGCTCCGCCACTCAGGACGACGGCGAGCATGCCGTACGCGCCGGCGACTTTGTTGAGCAGCGCAAACAACGACACCAGAGTCGCGCCTGTGGACGGGAGCCGGCAGTCAGCAATGGTCTCGTCTGCAATTGGACCGGCTGGACTCGGCGGGCCGTGCGAGGCAAGGGAGGACTTGCCGAGTTTGAGATCCATTCCGCAGAACGAGTCGAGCAGCGGCGTCGTACGTAACCGCATCGGCATGCTGGCAGGTTGGGGGCCGGAGCAAGCCGGTCCGATCGGCGTGCTAGGCTCTTTGTCGTATGGTTCCGCGGACTGTCAGCTGCGAGTTGTGGAAATGGACCGCGCAGGAACGAGAAAGGCTGCCGGCCGAGTTTGCCCAAGTCCGATACTGTCACTCACTCCAGTCATGCTCGAAATAAACGTACTACAAGAAATTGCACAAAAGGAAAGACGCAGGCTACACAAGAGGAGCGGGGCAACACCAATCAGAAATCGGGGCGAGCCGCATAGAACGGGCTCGCGTACTCCCGCTCCGGAACCCTGCTTCAAGGGCAAGTGATCCCAGAGTATTCATCATATTAGGCGTATGTGCGCATCCACGCGCGTAAAAGGTCCAGTCGCAAGAGTAGTCCGAATCGAGTTGGGAGCGAGGAGAAGAGAGAGGTTCTTCTCCTCGCGCCTACCGCGAATTGCACTCAAGCGTCCTTCTCCCCCCCGGCGCCCGGAACCCGCTAGACCCCCGGTCTTGCGAGCACGACGAGAGCTCGAGCATGACAGAGAGTCGCGAGAGCGGATTCGCGAGAACTGGGAGAGAGAGAGGCCGCGCCAACCTCGCGCATATCCCATCTTCACCCGATCGGACCTCCGCCCCTCCCCCTCTGGAAACCCTCGAGCTGATGATCCCTCGCATACGCTGCCCGTGTTGTTGAAGAAGGAAAAGGGAGAGCTCTGGCTCCCACTGGATGGTCCCCTCTTCCTGCTCGGTCCGGCTCCGTGAAGAGCCTACTCGACTGTCCACCGCCGACAGCCGAGATCATCCTCGCAGATGATGGACAACGAGTCGAGGCCTCTTTGGAGAAAAGCCATCTCGTGACGACGAGCCCACCTTGAGTGCGGATGTGGTGAATCGAGCCACTCCCTCCCCCCTCCCCAAACAAACGATGGGCAGCGATCCTCGCGCAGGGAAACTCGAGAGCAACAAGGAGGACAGGAAGGGACCGACCGAGGTGAAGTTGTGTCCTTCAGAACAAGAAGGCACTCTTTGTTGCTGGTGGTGCGCGCCGTCGCTGTGAACGACTCGTCCGGCTGGGACCAGCTGGAAGGCGGTTGGTAGAAGACTCGGACCTTGACCCCGTCGCGAGAGGGTGGACGAGAGACACGCTGCTCCCTAGGAGAGAGACATGTGCTCTTGTGTGTGCGCAGCGACGAATCGCAGTCTTTGCCGCTGGACCGGCGTGGATGCTTGGGGCCAAAAGGCGAGGCGGACGCGGCTCTCCTCGTCGAGCGAGTGTCGACCTCCAGAGCCTCCCCTCAAACACCCGGAGCCAAACAGTCGCTTCTCCCCCTGTTCTTCCTTGCCTGACTTTCCCTCGATCCAAGACCGACCACTTTTCTGGTGCAAAACATATGCGAACAAGACGATAGTTTAGGAAACGAATGCGAGAGAGAGAGAGAGAGAGGAGACGGGGGAAGGAGTGTGTTAGGAAAATAAAATTGCGCGCTGACGAGCTGCGGCTTGAATGTTTGAGGCGGGCGGAATAAACAAGAGGGGACTCAGTCACAGACTGAGGAAGAGGAGGCAAAGTCCGTGACGGACAATGGCGGGGATTCGCACCATGTCGAGAAACGGCGGGTATCGTCGAAAAGGAAATCCGGAAGGTGAAGAGGTCGTCGGGCTCCGGAGGAAGCCTCTCGGCGTGCACGAGGGGAAACACAAGAGGAGAGCAAGAAGAGAAAAAGAAAGGGGGGTATAGGTGTTTCGGATCGTGCGTGTGGTGGACCACAGCAAAAGAGGCCTCCTCTGCTCCCCGAGAGACCGGTAGCGCGGCGAGGGCGTTGGGGTCGCAGTTCGTTTAGAGGTAGAGTGCGAAGGCGACGAGCGACGCCAGTCCGACGACGGAGGCCCCGCCGACGCGCGAGACGCTCGCGAGCGCCCCACCAGCGAGGTTGGTCTCGCCGGCCTGCTGCGTCACGGCTTGCAAGAAGCCCGTCCCGCACACCTGACCCAACCCGGTCCAGAGGTCGCCCTGGCCACTCAAGAGGGGCGAGTTGGCCAACCCGAGCGCGTACGGCATGCGCGATTCCCACGCGACGTAGGCGGCGAGGATCTGTTTCGTGCAGGACGAGCAGAGGACCGAACTGGTCATGTTGGGCGAGAGGAACAGGAACGGCAAGTTGGAGGTGGACCAGGTTTGCGCGTCGGGGAGGATGGAAGGGACGTCAAAGGCGTGGACGCCGGCTTCGTTGAGCGAGACGACGGGGGCAGCCGACGACGACGACGACGACGACGAGGGAGCTGCAGCAGCGGCCGACGACGACGACGAGGAGGAAGCGGCGCCACTCGACCACTGACGACGGAGCAGACGGCGCGCTGCTGACGAGATTTGGATGTAGAGGCTAGGCGGAGCCGGTACGGGGATCGAGTAGTCCGACTCGGTGTTGGTGGCGGCAAGGACGGCAAAGTTTTGCTTGGGCGCCGCCGGAGCGGTCGCGTTGTTGGTCGAGTTCTTGTTCGAGGAGGAGGAGGAGGATGCGGAAGCGACGGCCGACTTGGACGAGACGATGCTGGTCGCGTTGGCGCCGGTCGACGAAGCGGGCATGGATCGCTGGGCAATGTCGTCGAGGCAGAATCCGCCCGACTCGTCGCGGGTGCAGACTGCGTTTCGGAGCGGGGAGAGGACATAGAGGGCGTCGTACGAGCCGAGGACGACCTGGTTGGCGGCCTGCAACTCTTGCGAGCAGTTTCCGTTGAACTGGCCGAGGAGGGAACGGAGGAGGGCGTCGTCGCACCCGGGAGCGCTGCACAAGTCGGACAAGGCGGACTGGACCTGACTCGACGAAGCCGAGTACGAATTGGCGGCCGAGGACGAGGACGAGGCGTGGAAGGCGGCGACGGTGGTGAGGAGGGGAGCGGTGCACTGGGCGATCTGGTCGTTCGAGTTGAGCGCAGTGAGGAACGACTGGCACTTTTGCGAGACCGAGGTCGGGATCAAAGGGTTAGCAGGCGAACCGGTCGCAGCTGGTGCAGCGTTCGAGGCTGTGTGTGGTGGGGTCAGCCTGGAGCCCAAACAAACGGACGCGTGCGTGCCTCGATCGGTGGATCGGGGGGTTGGGTCACGTGAAGGAGAGGGGGCCAGGGCTGAAGGGACTGACTAGATGATGATGATGCTGATGCTGCAGTTGCGGATGAGCTCGACCTCTGCGCGCTGGACTGAGCCGACGAGTGGGCGGACGAGGACGAGGACGAGGACGAGGGGTCCTGAGCGAGGACCGAGGGAGCGACGCCGACTGCGAGCGCTGCGACGGCGACGGCCCAGGCGGTGGACAGAGAGGGCATTGCTTCGTGTCTTGCAGAGGGTCTCGCTGTGACTGGGCGAGCGTAGTGTCGTCGAGTGTAGAGATCCGAGTCCGAGTCGACGCGCTGCGCTGGGCGTGGAATCGTCACTCAACTCGGAGCATTTGTATTCTCAATTACAACTCGCATTACAAACTACTCGACTCGCCTCACCTCCCGACTGCTTCAGGCTCTAGCCACCCTCTGAGCGGGTCAAATGAGTGCAGCCAGGGGAGGTCTCGAACCTCTCGTGCTGCCCTTTCTCGCCCCGAGGCTCTTATGGCAGCAGTGCCGCGCTGCGTCGTCGCTCGTCGCCTCCTCGACTTCCAGTGCAGGTTCGCCCGCAGCTGTCCCTCGGACTAGAGCAGCAGCAGCACGACGCAGAACAGCTGCCACGCAAGCGCAGGTCAAGCACAGAGGCGACGTCGACTGGACGCACGACTCGTCGAGGTGGGAACGATTCGGACCTCTGCAGGAGCAGCAACAGCAACCAGTCGCTTCTACGAGCGGTCAGTCGTCTCGCTGGGAAAGGGGCGAGTGTGTAACCTTGACTGATGGTATTCCTCATACGCTTCCGCAGCTGTCCGCGTCGATGCGATCCCGACCCCGAGCCCGGCCCCGTCAACCTCGTCCTCCTCTGGCTCGGCGTCTGCTCCATCACCAGCATCACCACCGCCCCCGTGCCTTTCAGACGAATCCCTATCTAACCAGCAAGCCATAGATGCCCTCGTCGCCGAACTCGAACCGGCTCTCGCACGCTTGCGAGCAGCGTACCTCGCATCGCCGTCGTCGTCTCCGCTCCACCTCGTCCGCTCGACCCTGTCCGCACTCGAGCACGTCGCCGCTCCCTCAGAGCCACACACGGATCACAACCATCAAAGTCCACCGATTCCACCCCCGCTGATCAGGCTCGATCCACAACCGCACGCCGGCCCCAACTCGCGCTTGTGGACACCGTTCCTCTTGCAAGCTCTCTTCCTCGGCGCGAGCGCACTCGGCCTCCTCGCTCGCCGCAAGGTAAACCAACACGCCGTCAGTGGCGTCGGAGATGGAGGACTCGCGAGTGAACGAGGAGGTCGAGGGACACGCGAGGCACAGAGGGCGAGGCAGGAAGCAGAGGACCGGATCGAACAAATTCAGGCGCTCAACTTGCTCGTCGTCGCGCTCGGTCGACCAGACCTCTCGACAAGGAATGAACAATCGCCGGCGCTGGCGCCTCCGCCAACGCCCGGCGAGCGATGGCACGACGAGCTGCAAGCGACCAAGAATCTGGCCGGGCTTTTGCACCGCGTCGAGCGACATCGGCTCCCCATCGACCACTTTACCGTTCTCGCCGCTCTGCGCGTCGTGGCCACCGCCGGCGACGTCCCCGGATCATCGCGGGACGAAGGCGTCCAAGTTTACCGACGAGAGATCGGCCTCTGGGCATGGAGGGCCGCACAGCCTATCGATAATTCCGCCACAGAACCCCGTCCCGAGCTCTCTGCGATCGAGGACGCTGCCGGAGAGGGGGCCATCACTCGCGCGTTCCTCGCTCTCCTGTACCCTTCCTTCGAAGCCTCTCAACGCCACTTTTTCCCTCGCTCGACGTCTTCACATCTCACAGACCGACACATCCTCAACTCTCTCTCTGAGCTAATCCTCCTCACATCCGCGCCAGGGACGACTCGCACGAACTCGGTCTTGGTTCGCGAGTTGGCAGAGACGGCGTGGCGCGCGAGGAGGGTCGACATTTTGGGCTGGATCGCCATGCATGGCGAGGGCGAGGTCGATGCGAGTGTGCGACTGTTGGCGACGAGTCGGGCGCTCGAGCTTCTCGCGATGGACGCGCAGCGGCGCCGCAAGGCCGAGATTGTCCTCCCTTGGGCGGCGGCGTTTGTCGACTCGGTCAAGGCGCTCGCAGCGGTCGTTACCAACAACAACGACAACGGCAGGGACACGAGCGGACAGCGACTGCGACCTGTGGATCTTGGATTAGTGCGAGAAGGTCTTAGTTGCCTAACTCGCGACCGCGCATTCGCCATCAATCGTCCCCTCGCCCCCTTCGTCGCCGAGACTTGCCTCGCCCTCTTGCGCAATCCGATCATCGCGACTCAGCTTGCGCTCGCCGACCACAAGTCAGCGAAGCTCGTCGAGCGCGTAATGCGGTATCTCGTTCGGTCGCGCCATCCTCGACTCGCCGAGGAGGTATTTGAGACGATCCCGCGAGACTTGGTCTCGCTCAAGTATTATCGAATCCTCCTCTCGTCCGATCATGCGCCTTTATTTAAGCGCGCGTGGACTTCTCTCGTCGAGCATCCAACTCTGCGGCCCGACGCGGCGACAGTCCGAGCGGCGTTGGTCCCTACCGCCAACTCTCCAGACCGGACCGTCCTCTCGCGCGCCTTCAGACTTTTCCGCCGCCTCGAGAAGCCCACCTCGAAGGATTGGAACCTGCTCCTGAGCGTCGTCTCGCGGCACGGGTCGGACCGGCTCCTCAATCGTGTACGGCGCGAGATGGCCGCTTCGGGACTCGTCGCGGATCGGTACACGGCTGCGGCTTTGGTCAGTCGCGACATGAACAAGACGGACGTGCAGAAACGGACTATCCTCGACCAGCACACGCCTGCTTCTGATTCCGATTCTCTCCGCGCGACGAGGCGCGCTGTCGAGCAACTGCGGCGAGTTTCGGGCACGGTGCAGATCCGCCGAGTCCGCCTCGCGGCTCGAGAATGGGACGCCGCCGCCGCCGCCGCCAAGTCGTCATCAGTGGGGCTCTCGAAGAGGCAAAACGAGCAAGCGGAAGAGATCTTGCCCAACTTGCTACTCAAGAACGCGGCGCGGTGGCCGAAAGAGTACGGCGTCAAGAAGCTCGTCCTGCTCGCCAAGGCGCAGCTCGGCGTCGACTTGCACGAAGGCGCGGCGCCCACTACCGACAACAACAACGTCGACCTCACGGAGACGCGGAATGTTCCGGCAGCAATCCCCACCTGGAGGCACTTTGAGCAGGTCCGCCGACCGGCGTTCCGCACGCTCGCGAAAGCGCTCGAGAAACGCGGCAGGGCCGATCTCGCAGCCAAGCTCCGGAAAGTCATGAGGGAGGAGGAAGCCCGAGTGCAGCGGCAGGAACGACGCGCTCGGCGGGAATCGGCAGTTCACTCGTAGTGCTGACCTGTGCGAACCCATTCGATCCCCTCTCCTTGATTGGACGGCGCATATTTGCATCAAAGACGATTGCATTTCCACAAGAATCTAGAGAAAGTGTATCCAAACAGAAAGCGTATCCATTCCGAGAATACAGGCCAAAAAAGGAAACCGTTCACGTTCCTACTTCTGCGCAATGGCGACGGCGCAGGCGACGTCGTCCGAGTGCGACATCGAGAGCTCGAATGACTTGATGCCGGCCGCGTCCGCAACCGACTTGGCTTCGCCGTGCAGCTCGACCTGCGGGGCGCTCGAGGTGCTGACGATCTCGATGTCCTTGAGCGAGGCGGCGGCGCCCTTCGAGACGGTCTTGAGCGCCTTGAAGACGGCCTCCTTGGCCGACCAGCGGGCAGCGAGCGAGGCCTTGAAGTCGGAAGCCTTGCGGACGTAGGCGATCTCGGCGTCGGTAAAGTTGCGCTCGAGGAACGAGTCCGAGGTCGGGATCGCCGAGATCATCTCGGTGTCGACGCCGACGCCGTGGACGCCCGAAGTCGCCGATGAGACCAGCTTGGCGGCGATGGCGGCGTTGCTGTTGTCACTCGGGTACGGCGACTGCGGGAGCTCCTTCGGCATGCTGTAAGAGCCCTTCTTGTCCTCGACGGTACGAGCGAGCGGGTTGAGGAGAACAGGCGTCTCCAGCTCCGGCGTGAACGGAGCTCCTTCCTTGATGATGACGAGCTTGCCGTTGACGAAGAACTGCAAGAGGTTGGCGGCATGTCATCAGCAAAGAGCCTTTGTGAGCGGTGCTCTAGAAAAGACTCACGTCGTTGAAGCGGCGGTACGACCACTTCTTGCGGACATCGTTCTTCTGCTTGTACGCCTCGAATTGCTTGGGCTCGAGCGAGCCGATGAGGTAGCTCGGGTGGACGATGAGCGCCTGTCCTCCGACCTGGCCGAAACCGAACGACGTGAGGAGACCGGCCTTGATGCCGTCCGTCTGGATCGACTTGGACGGGTACAGGAGGTACTCGAATGCGCGAAGCCTTCGGCAGCACGAGTCAGTATTCGCATGGACTAAGTGTCTCGAAAACAAAGCGAGACTCACTCTTCTCCGATGTTGTCGGCGTTGCGGTTGCCGGGGACGAGACCGCTGAGGATGACCTGAGCCATACCGTTGAGCATCCAAGCGGCAGCACCACCCTTGGGGCTGTCGGGAGAGCAGAGAGGTCAGTTGCGAATCGGGATGCGCGAAAACTCGAGGGCGCGAACGCACTGTCCGGTGAGCCATTTCTGCGCGATGACGGGGCACGCGTTGCCCTTGGCACGGCCGAGGTGACGGAACTGCTCGTTGTAGGCGTTCGACTCGTTCTTGTCGTTGGCGACAGTCGAGGTGCCGTGGAATGAGGCAACACCGACGTCGTCAATCGTGAGACCCCAGACGGCGAGAGCGCGACGAAGCGGCGCGATCGACGGGTCCTGGCCGGCGAGCATGCCGTACGTCGCCAGAGCCTCAGACTCCTGTCGCTTGGCCTCGCGCTCGATGGAGGCGAAGCGCTCGGCGACGTAGTCCTCCGGAAGCTTGTCGGCGTCGGAACGCGATTCGATCTCCATCTGGAGAAGCTCGGTCTCGTTCTCGAGCCACTGCGAGATCTGGCGGCGGCGGAACTCGAGTTGACGGCGACGGTAAGTGACGTCGAGGATCGGCGACGGGTACTTCGAGGACAGCTCGCGAGCGGTACCGACGACACCGCGACCCGGGGCAGGGATGGAACGACCAGCCTTGTCGGTGGCGGTGGCAGTGTAGGCGACGACTCCGTAGATGGTGGCACCCATCTCGATGGCGGTCTTGGCCGACATGAGCACCTGCGCACCGCAACCCATCGACTCCATGAAGCCGGCACGGGTGCTGGTGGTCGGGCGCGACATCTCGTTCGGCTCACGGCCCGCCGCGAACTCGGTCTCGCTGTTCGAAGTCGCCTTCATGTTGGCGAACTCGTACGAGCCCTCCTCGGAGAAGTCGTCGTAGCCGCCCGCAACCATGATCTTGGCCTTGCCGCTGAGAATGGTGTCGCAAGCGATCTCGACGGACTGCAGCGCAGTGGCGCAGGCGCCGACCGGAACCTTGATCGGTCCGGACGACGAGAGGAGGAGCAAGTTCACCCAACCGGCGACGGTGTTGATGAAGGTCTCCTGCAGGATGTCCTTCTGGACGTCCTTCTCCTCGCGGCGGTCGCGGAACATCTTCGAGATACTCGTGATTCCGCCCATACCGGAGCCCAGCGACGAGCCGACTTCGCTCGGGTGCACAAACTTGTAAAGCTCGTACGGGTCGGTGATACCGGCCATCATGAGCGCCTCGGCGACCGAGACGAGAGCCCAGAGCGACGTGCGGTCGACCTGCGAAGCGATGTCGTCGGGGATACCGAAGGCCTTGTGCGACCAGCCAGTCGGGATCTGGCCGGCGACGAGGCGGTCGAACGCAACAGCCTTGGGAATGTTGAGCTTCGCGCCCTTCTTGAACTTGACGAAGAACTTGGAGCCGTCCTCGGTGTAGACGTCGACGAGAACGCCGTGCTCGCGCTTGAACCGAGCGGCATCCTCCTCGGAAGCCTCGATCGGCTCGAGGTCGTGCTGGATCTCGATCTCCTGCGTGAAGCCCTTGCGCTTCGGGTCGTAGCCGTTGAAGATCTCGGGCTCGATGAGACGGATGCCGGTGTGTGCGAGGATGTGCTTCTCGTACGCGGCCTTGACGTCCTTGTCGTCGAGCGGCTCGTTCGTCTTGGCGTCGACCCAGCCAACGTAGAGAGTGCCGTCCTTGAGACGTCCCTCGAAGTGCTTGATCAAGCCCATGACGTAGGCGAGCTCGAGAGTACCCTGGATCGAGAAGGTTCCGTTCGCCTCCATCTCCCAACGGGTACGCGACGAACCGAACGGTCCGACTTCGGCGTAACCGGTGAGGACGACGACCTGCTCGAGGTCGATGAGACCGCGCAGCTTGGCGAGCTCCGAGGTCGCGTCGATCGGCTTGAGCTCCGGGAACGGCAGCGAGAAGTTGGCGCGCGGAGCGACCTTGACCTGCTGGTGGATCTGCTCCTGGGCCGGACCGTGCTGAACCTTGTAGTCGAGCGAGTGGTCCTTGGCAACGGCACGGCGGTTGTTGGCAGTGAGGTTGAGCTTCGTGCGGATGTCGGTCGTGAGGGTCGCGAGGTCCGGGAGCTTGTCCATGCCACCATTGAGGTCGGCCCAGACGGGCTCGATCTGCGCGACGTCGAAGACAAGCGGGTGCATGAGACCGAGGATGTTGAAGGCCATCTCCTTGGCGGAGAAGGTGCGGCAACCGTGAGCCTCGATGCCTTCAGCGACGGTGTTGGTCGCCGACATGAGCCCGGTGCCGCGAGTCCATCCGATGATGGCACCAGCGATGCAGAGGTACTCGCCCCACGACTCGGAGCTCCACCTGTTGAAGAGCGTCTCGAGCGAGATCTTGGACTCGGAGTAGAGGCCGTCGTTTCCGAAGAGACCGTGGTTCGGCGAGAGCGGGAGGACGACCTCGGTCGGGCGGGTGGTGAGCTTGAGCGCAGCCTTCTTCGACTTGACGGCACCGAGGAGGCGGAGGACGTTGGTCAACATGATGCGGTGAGCGAGCTCCGAGCGGTCGTCGATACCGTCGATCTCGCGGCCGTTCTCCGGAAGAGCAGCGAACGGCAGGATGTAGTCGAGGTCCATGCCGAGACCCTTCTCCTTGTTGTAGATGTAGTCGACGAGCGCCTCGACGTCCTGCTTCGAGCCCTGGTTGAAGGGAACGACGGTGAGCGACGAGCCCTTGGCTCCGACCTCCTGGTAGATGGCCTGGTAGTACTCGACGCTGCAGGTTGTAGGAGTATTCGTCAGCAGAGCGATCACGACAAAGCCAATGAGGATAGGACGCACGTCGAGCGCGAGTAGCGCGAAGTGGTCACGACGACGCGAGCACCACCAGCAAGGAGACCCTTGACGATCTCGATACCGATCGAACCCTTGCCGACACCGGTCATGAGCGCGTTCTTGTGCTCGAAGGTGACGCCCGACGTCGCAATCTCCTTGAGGATGTCGAGGTAGAGCGAGGTGAGCTTGCTCGAGTACTGCCACTCGTTGCCGATCTTGCGCTTGAGGTGCAGGAGGGGAACCTTGTCCTCGGGAAGGTACGTAGCTTCCTGGACGGCGGCGGGCCGAAGGAACTGGCTCGACGGGCGACGAGCACGAGTACCGGTCTTGTGCGTGGTCGGAGGCGGCGCATCTTTTCCGAGACCGCGGACGACCTCGGTATAGAGCGACTTGATGGACTGCATGTGCGTCTTGGAGATCTGCGGCTGCGACTTGACGAGCTTGTAGAGCTTCTCCACCTGGTCTTGGACCTTGTCGAGCTGTGCGGCGAAAAACAAAAGATGAGCTTGTCGTTTCTGAACAGGGTGAAGGGATACAGACTCACGTTGACGCTCTGGACCGTGACCTTGGAGCCGGCCGCCATCTCGGCGACGTACTTCTCGAGACGCGAGACGCCCGGACGGTTGACTTCCTCCGAGAGGATCTCGCCCTTGACAGTGACGGTCGTCTTGGGTGCGGTCGGGAAGGTGACTGCGGGGAGATTGTCAGCATGGTTTTTGCGACGACAAAGACTAGGACGAAAAGTAGACGCACCGTCCTTGTAGAGCGGAGCCTGGCCGACCATCTCGCGGCAGTTGTCGAGCAGAGTCTGACCGAACGCCTTGGCAAGGACGTAGGTCTCGCCGCGCTCCGTAGGCGTGTTGTCGATGACGTACTGCATGTAGTCGAGCAGAGCCGGGTCGGCGCGGTTCATGATGACGAGGCAGCGAGCGGTGATGTCGCGGTCGACGGTGGTGAGGCGACCGAAGAGGATGTCCATCCACATCATGAGGGCGTCTTGACGGACCCAGTTCCACGACGAGTTGAAGTGGCGAGCCTTGAGCGGGTTGAAGACGGGCTGGATACCCTGCACGTACGCGTCGCCATGCTCGCGCGAGATGGCATCGAGCTTGTCCTGGAGGCTCGCGACTTCGGCCTTCTGGAGGTCGGCGAGGCGGTGGCCCTCACGCGAGTCCTTGCCGAGGTAGCGGAGGAACAGGTCGACCTGCTGCGAGACAAAGTTGTCCTGCTTCTCCTGGAGCTTGTCGAGCTGCTCGGTGTTGATCATCATGCCGCCTCCGACAGCTCCGCCACCGCCACCACCGCCGGCGGCGCCGAGCGAGATGCCGGCCTGAGCAGCGTACGCCGAGGCGACGCTGTCGAGCCACGCCTTGGCGTCAGCCTCGCTGCCGAGACGCTTCTCCGGCTCCATCGTGAGGGCGACGAGGAGGGCGCCATCGGTACGGCCAGGTCCGAGACCGTGTGCCTTGGCGAGGTGGGCTTTCGCAGCCGAGAGGCCGAAACCGCCGGGCATCTTGCCGCCCATCATGCGAGCGACGAGGCCGGTGGTGTACTTGCCGAGCGACCCCGGGTAGCCCTGGTTGAGCGCAGCGCCGAGCTCCGAGAGCGGCATCTCCTCGCCCTTCTCCGGAGCGGAGGCGAATTCGCCCTGAAGGTCACCGAGGATCTCGTTCTGGAGGGTCGATTTGCCGCCGACGAGATCCTTGATCGACTTGTTGAGGGGTACCTCCGCGATCGGCTTCTTGAGCTTCTGCGCAATAATGGCGCGGAGGGTGTCGACGGCCTGGAGCGGCGCATCCGGTACGGCAGCGGGAGCGCCACCGCCGGCAGCAGCGGGAGCAGCGAAAGCCATGGCCGGAGCCGCAGCCGCCGCACCGCCGCCGGCAGCGAGCGAGATGCCGGCCATCGACGCATAGGCAGACGCGACTTGGTCGACCCAAGCGCGCGCCTCTGCTTCGTTCGCGACACGCTTGGGCGGCTCTTGCGTGACGGAGAAGAGGAGGACACCGTCGATGCGACCGGCGCCGAGACCATAGGTCTTGCCGAGGTGTGCTTGGATGGCCGACAGACCGAATCCACCCGGCATCTTCGAACCGACGACGCGCGAGACAAGGCCGGTCGTGTACTTGCCGAGTTTGCCCGAGTAGCCCTGCTGCAGAGCGGCACCGAGCTCGGCGAGGGGCATCTCCTCGCCCTTCTCCGGAGCGGAGGCGAACTCGCCCTGGAGATCACCGAGAATCTCGTTCTGAAGAGTCGACTTGCCACCGACGAGCTCCTTGATCGTCTTGGTGAGGGGAACCTCGGCGACCGGCTTCTTGAGCTTCTGCGCGATGATGATGCGCAAAGTGTCGACGGCCTTGAGCGGCTCATCGGCGACGGCGGCGGCCGGAGCGGCAGCAACGGGCGCGGGAGGGGGCGGCGCAGCGGCGACGGGCGCGGCAGCCGCCTTCGGAGCCGGGGCAGACGGAGCGGCGGCAGCGGGCGCCGGAGCATCGTCCGCCACGTCGTCGTTCTGGTAATAGATCTCCTTCTGGTTCTTGGCGATGCAGTAGATGGCGCGCTTGATGCCGAGAGCCGAGTCGTGAGCGTCGTACTTGAGCCTGCGTGATGCATCGGCAAGTCAGTAAGACGGAGGCAGTGCGAGAAAGAGGAAGCGAAAACAACATACTTTTGCGTGCGGGAAGCCATGCCGGTGAGGGTCGGCGACGGGCCGAGCTCGACGAGGCGCTCAAATTTGAAGTCCTTGAAGAGGATGTCCTGGGTCTCGATCCAGCGCACGGGCGAGGCGAACTGGTACGCAAGGAGCTCGATGAGGATCGCGTAACCGAGCTTGTTGCGGTTCTCGGGGGCGCCCCACTGCTCTTCGTCCCACGCAGAGAGGATCTTGTTCAAGCGCGGCGACGAAGTCTGGGTGTGGATGCGCTCGGCGTACTCCTTGTTGACCTCGTACGGGACGGCGGTCAAGTTGGGGATGTAACGACCGACGAGAAGGTCGGCGTTGAAGTGCGCCGGGTTGACCTTCTTCGACAAGTAGGTACGGAACGGCATGACACCGGCCCAGAGGTAGCGCGAGTGGAACGGCACGTCGATACCGGGGAGCGGGATCGTCGCGAAGCCGCGCTCGAGAGTAATGAAGCCGGTCTTGGCCTGCAAGTCGCGCGCCTTCTGAACGCACTCGTCGACAATCTCGCACAGGTGCTCCTTGACCTGCTCGATCGACATGGTCTCGGTAAGCTTGACGAGGTCGATCTTCTGGACCTTGAGGAAGTTGAGGACGTTGCTAATGGAGGTGCAAGAACGGAAAAGTTCAGTCAGCTTTGCCGTAAGCGTACGAGAAGGAGCGGGAACAACACGCACGTGAGCGACTGGAGAGCGACAAGGTGACCGGCGACGACGTATTGCTGGCCCTCGACGTTGTAATTGACGACCTCGATAAGGATGTTGCCGCGGCGCGAGATGGTCTCGACGACCTCGCGGAGAGCGGCGTCGCCGAACGTCTTGCCGATACGGCTCGGGTTGGCGGCGACCATACCGTAGCTCGAACGGTTCAGGTGGTCGCGCTCGACGGCGCGCTGCATCGTGATACCGCGGTAGAAGACGACGTCGACGAGAGCGGAGATCGGGAGAATGTCGGCGATCGAGGCGAGCGCAGAGTACTCTCCGAGCGAGTGACCCGCAAACATGCAGTTCTTTTGGAAGAGTCCCTTGGCGCGCATGTCTTCGAAGGCGGCCTTTTCGGTCACGACGAGCGCGATCTGTGCGAACTGGGTCGCGTACAAGAGACCGGTCGGCGACTGGAACGTGTAACGCGAAGTGCGCAGGTCGATGTCGCCGAAGAGGGGAAGGGTGCGGACGTGACCCTCGGCGTCGGCCGAAGTGTAGGTCATGTCCATGTACTTCTGACGAGTCGCCTGGCCCTTGAGACCACCGAAGTGAACGGTCTTCTCCTTCGGGTTGTTGCGGACGATCTCGAGGATCGAGAAACCGTAAACCTCGCCGAGGTGACGGTCGGCCTCGTCCCAAACAGCGCGAGCGACGGGCGAGCTGTTGTAGAGCTCCATGCCCATGCCGGGTTCCTGCGAACCTTGTCCGGTGAAGACGTAGGCGGTCGGGGCCTGCGCGACTTCGGCGGTACCGCTGAGGACGACGTTGCCGGCCTCGACATCGACCGTCTCGACCTTGATGAGGCGGTCGCCGTTCGAGGTCATGCCGACGTGCTTGAGGCGGACTTCCATCTTGCGCGACGGGAGGCACATGGCCGTGAACGAGACCTCGTACTTGCGGACGCGCGGTCCGACGTTGTCGGCGACGACCTGCTCGACGTACTTGCGCGTGCGAGCGGACGTGTGCATGCCGTGCGTGATCGTGCCCGGAAGCGAAGCGAGCGACGCAAAGTACGGGTTCGTGTGAATCGGGTTCGTGTCGCCCGACGTGAGCGAGTAGTCGAGGTTGGACGCGGGGGTCGTGAACGTGCACTGGCCCGACTTGGTGAGAGTGTAGCCGCCGTTCTCGAGCATGTTCGGCTGGTTCAGCGCCGTTCCGTGCCGCTTGAGGTACTCGATGCAGGCATCGCCGATGACGACGCCTTCGCCCTCGGAGGTGTAGTCGATGGTCGCGACCTTGACGGCGAGCTTGAGTTCCGGCGTGATGATGTAGGCGCCGCCGGTCGTGTTCATCATGGTGTACGACGACTTGTCGTGGAAGCTGTAGTGCGACTCGAGCTTGAACTGGAGGGTCGTGCCGACTTCGAGCGGCTTCGAGTCGTCGTCCCACTGGAACCATTCCTTGGCCTGGAGGACGGCGAGCGCCTGCGGCGTGTTGATCGGGACCGAGTAGGTCGGCTGGGTGACGCGCGAGAAGGTCTGGGAAAAGTCGGTGAACGTTCCGCGGTAGAAGAACGACGACGTGACCTCGATGATCGGGATCTGGTCGTCCGACGAAGCCTCCTTGCCCTTGGCGTCAGCGGACGAAGTGAGGTAGAGGACGCCGCGAACCGTGACGGTCTTGCCGGTGTCGCTGTTCGTGATCGACTCGATGCGCGAGACGGTCTTGACGACATCGCCGACCTTGAGCGCGGGCGCATCGTCAAAGACACGGAAGCCGTTCGAGAGGTGGACAAGCTTGAGCAAGTCGCCATCGATCGCGGGCGGGAAAATGGGCTTCATAATCGACTGCGGGCGGACGAAAAGCCGGTGAGGGGCATGCGCTTCGGAAACTCGTTCCACCAGCCAAGAACACTCACCCTCCATCCCATCTTGATGGCAAAGTCGAGCGGGATCTGCATGCCGTGCTTGTACGATTTTTTGTACGCCTCGCCCTCGATGCCAACGACGCGGCAGAACGACTCGACCTCGTCAGCCGAGATGGTGGCGCCATCGTCGACAAATTCGTCGGTGACCTTGAGCTGAGTGAACTGCTCGCCACTCTTGCCTCCGAGGTTCCAGAGGTCCCAGTAATGCTGTTGGAACAGAGGGCAGAGGGCAGGTGGTAGTGGTTAGTTGCAATTTCCGTCAACAGCTGCGCCGACCGGAAAGGCCAAAGGAGCGCTGGCGCATCCCTTACCTGCTTGATCCTGGTGTTGCGGTCCTCGACGATCTCGTGAATGGGGGCGTACGGGGTCGACGGGTCGTACTTGTACTTGAACTCGAGCGGCAAGGCCGGCTTGTCCTGCTCGGGCTGGTCGTACATGGTCATCGAGATGGTCGATGACTCGGGCGCGAAGCTGATGCTCAGCGCGAGCGGGAGCTCTGGAGCGGCGACCATGATGGACTGGGGTCGTGCTTGGTGGGGAGAATTGAGTCTGTTTTCGGAAACGGATTCGACCAAGGTCAGCGCAACGCTCGGAGCGGTTCCTGCGCCGCCAGTAACACTTTGAAAGAGTCACTGGGACTTTTCTACGAGTGCTCGATGCTCCGGAAGTCGTGAGCGAGCGAGACGAGGTCGGTTGGGGGATTTCTCGGAAGTGGATGGGGAAGACGGAGGCGTGAGCTTCGTGACACTCACAGGGATGTATGGCAAGGCAAGTAAGGGCACTCCAAGACAATCTAAGGAGAGTCTAGTCGCTGCAGTCCCTCTCAAAAGCAAGCGTCTAGGAGCGAGGGAAGGGTGAAGTTCCGAAAGTGATTGAGGCGAATTGAAGCGGAGCAGCTAGCATTCGCCACGTCATCAGTCACGTGACCCATCGGACTTTGCCGGAGTTGGCTAAGCTTGACTCCCGTCGCGAGCTCGCTCAAACGAGCGCCTACAAGGCCGCGTGCTTAGTCGAGCAGCGCAGGCGAGAACGATTAGAAGTCTCTGCACCCAAAAGGGTGAAGAATCGCACGAAACAAATCATCTTGGAACTGATTTTACAAAGACATCCTGCAGCACGGAATCGTTATCAAGTCTGCTCCGAATAGATCTTGATCGTCTTGTCGGCGCAGCCCAGGATCAACCTCGAGCCGGTCTGGTCGAACGTCGAGGCAAAGATGCCCGACTCGGCTTCGAGTGATCCGGGCTGGGCAATGTCTTGCGAGGTCTGGAACGGCAAGCCCGTCTTGTAGTCCCACCAGGTCATCGAACCGTTGTCGCCTGTACATGCACACAAAGTGAATCAGCAGGCGATCGTGACAGCGCACAGCAACTCCGAGAACGACGTACCGCCCGAGAAGAGGACGCCGTCCGCGTTGACGCTGAGCGAGTTGATGATGGCGTCGTGTCCCGAAAAGTTGTGCACAAACGTCCCTTTCGGGCACGCCCACTTCTTGATGTTGTTCCCGCCCGCCGAACCCGTCGCGAAACTATACTCGGTCGGGTGGATCGCGAGCGACCGGACGCTCTTGTGATGGTGCGTCAGGGTCGTCATCGTCTTGCCCGCAGCGAGGTCCCACAGTCGGACGGTCGAATCCATGCTGCCCGTGATGACCTGCGGATCACTCTCCTGGCACTGAACGGTCGAGATGGTGCCGGTGTGTCCGGTCAGGACGTGCACTTGCGACTTTGTCCGGATATCCCACACCTGTTATTTGTGGCGAAGATTCCTAATCAGTACGTGACGAAAGCAAAGTCAACTCGACGCGGAGAGACTACGCACGCGAGCGGAAGCATCTCGACCGGCGGTGACGAGGACATCGAGCGTCGGGTGAAGACTGGGTGAACCGAAGTCCGTCAGCGCCGAGGCTCGGAGAGTTTTGCGTCGAGAGACCTCGGGAGAACGCACGCGAGAGAGTAGACGCCAGACAAATGACCGTGGTAATGCCGGATCACCTTGTTCGTCTCGAGATCCCAACACTTGACCATCTGCGCGAGGCGGGGGGAAGATCAGCGCAAGTCTCGCAAGAACACCAGAAAATGATCCTCGTCTCTTACCTTGTCCTCTGCGCACGAGAAGAGATACGGCGATCGGGAAGAGACGGCAAGGCCGCGGACGGTCGAAATGTGACCCGTGAGCGAGACCTTGAGCTCTCCCGATGCCAAGTCCCAGATCTGCGAGCCCGAGACGCAATACATCAGTGCTGTAATAATCTCGACAGTAAAAGAGAGAAACGGGGGGCGCACCTTGATGACCCGGTCTCCTGCGCCGGTCGCGAACCACTGGTTGCCCGGTTCGACCGCGCACGCCCGAACCCAGCCAAGATGACCCGAGATGACACGCGTGAGTTTCCACGGTGCGTGATAGTCGGGCTTGACTTGGCGAGCTTCCCGTCTCCGGATGAGGGACTGCGACAGCAGAGTCGGTTGGGCATGCGAGATCGGGACCGAGGCGTCGCCCTTGTTGACGGTCGTCAAGGCTTGCGAGCTGGAAAGAAGGTCCCGGTCAGGACACATTGTTGCCCCATGCTAATTGAGGGCCACGTACCTCAGCTGCTCGACAGTTGCCGCCATCGGACCTGCAGGTTAGGGGAGGTCCTCCGAGTCAGCGACCACCTCGCTCAGCGCCGTGTCCAGGAAAACACGCTCGCGCACCCTCGATGAGTTTCCTTTGCGGTTCGCTAGTCGCTGCCGGGGCAGCTGGTCGCGCGGGACCGACCCCGCCCTTTTGTTGCGCGACGAGTGCAGCTGGCAGGACTCGCGCATTCCGGTACTCTGATTCGATCTTGGTCGCCAGGCGGACTTTTGTACTGTTGGACATGCAACCTAGCGTGAGCATATACGCTCTCGAGAGGGGCGTGCTAGATTCGGACTCACCTCCTCGCATCGACAGAGTCGTCGAGGGTGAAAGCCTGGTCGCCCGAGAACAGGGCGTGCGCCCGCTTGGCCGACGTGCGCACGAGGTGATCGATAGGCGGTAGTGACTCGGCCATGGCTGCGCTCCTCGCCCAGGCTGCTGATGAGCGAGCGTCGAGTGTGCAGATGGCGCACCTCTCTCATGCTGCCGGATCGTGGCCAAGTCCTCTCAACTTTGCGCTGCAGCCCTCTGCTTCGATTCTGTTAGTTTCATAAAACTCAGTAGACTCTCACAAACTGCGTCTGTCTCTCGTTGAGGTCCAGCAGGGGGACGGCAAATTTTCGCTTACGGTCGCCTATTTCTTGGGCAGAGCGAATGGCAACCACCTGAGGAAGAATACGAAAGCATGATACAATTTCTGCAGTGCTCCGTGTACTTTATGCCAGCCTCGACGAGATACGCGAGCAGAGTGTCCGAAATCCGAACTCGGCTCTCGCGCCGGAAAAGTCGAACGACCTTTGACCTCGTCTCCATTCAGTCTCCTGCACACGCTGCTGAGCCGGACCTTGCTGCCAGAAGCTACAGACTCGTACAGCTTCGACCGAGCCGATTGTCCAGCCGAAAGCAGGTCCCTCGCCGCCTCGCCGAACTCGACCTTGTTGTTGTCCAGCACGCGCCCAACCCGACCTCTCGTCGCTCCTTGTCGCCGACTCTCGCCTGCGCTGCCAGGACTCGGTGAGTCGTCTGTCCTTCCAACACGGGCGAGGACTCGCACGCGCCCAAAGCGGATCCGGCTCTCGGTGTGGCGGACGCGAGAGGTGGTTCGATCCTGCGGTTCGGCAAAGCTGCTCGTCCTTCCGAACTCGCCGCGGTCCTTCCCTCCGAACTGCGCCCAGTGAAGCGGAGCAGACGGAATGTAGAGCGCACCGTCACCGCATCAAGTTTCGAAGCAAAGAGCGGCCGCTGACCTGTGATCCCACACCACCAGAAGTCCTTTCCAGTTCGCGCCACAGCAACCTTCCCAAAGAACCTCTCGTCACCACTGTCTCGAAAATCAGGATGGATATTCCTCTGCATTACTTTGACGAGTACATCGGCGACCGGCTCTATGCCGCCCTTGACAACCCGTTCGCGCACTACGCCGCCGACTCGGGCTTGACAAATCTCAAGAACGTCTCGTCGCTCGCCGCCGCGATCGACCTCTCTTCGACCTCGGCCGCGGTGGACTCGGTCGCTCGCCTTGTCGGATCAGTACCCGGGCTGTCGTCGCTCGGGCGGGATAGCATCGTGCGACAAGCCTTGTCGCTGTACGGGATCACCTACGTCGGCATCTTCCTCCTCTACTTCTCGGTCGCCACGTTCTCCTACTACACCATCTTTGACCACCGGATGGAGCAACACCCGCGGTTCCTCAAGAACCAAGTCCGGAAAGAGATCGCGTTCTCGCTCGAGGCGTTCCCGATGCTCGACTTGTTGACCTTGCCGTGGTTCGTCGGCGACGTTCGCGGCTGGAGCATGCTGTACGACACGGTCGAGGAAGGGCCGTTCGGAAAGCAGGGAGGCGCCTTGCCGTGGCTCTACATGGCGTTCAGCGCCGCCTTCTTCCTCTGGTTCACCGACTTTTGCATCTACTGGGTCCACCGGTGGCTCCACATCCCGTTCCTGTACAAGCGCCTCCACAAGCCTCACCACAAGTGGATCAGTGAGTCGTCGCGGTCCTCCACTCGACGTATTCGGGAGGTTGACCAGTTCCTTCTGCCCGTTCTCGCGCAGTCCCGACGCCGTTCGCCTCGCACGCGTTCCACCCGGTCGACGGCTACCTCCAGTCGGTGCCGTACCACATGGCGTGCTACATGTTCCCGATTCACAAGTACATGTTCATCGGACTCTTCTCGTTCGTCAACCTCTGGTCAATCTTTGTGAGTCTTTCACTCGCCAATGCGCACTCTTCTTTCCTCGCTCGGGCAAACCGGCTCACCTTCCTTGAAAATCTCCCCACTCCAGATTCACGACTCGGACATGCTGTGCGACCACCCACTCGAGCACTACATAAACGGACCGGCGCACCACACTCTCCACCACCTCTACTTCACGTGCAACTACGGCCAGTACTTCACCTGGGCCGACAAGGCCTTTTCGTCCTTCCGCGTCCCCGCCAAGGGCGACGACCCCCTCGTGGCCGTCCTCGCCGGCCTCGACCAGAAGAAACGCAAGCAGGAAAAGGTCGCGGTTCCGCCCGAGATGAAGCGCATCGATTCGGGTTTGGGGAGCGAAGTCGAGCCGGAATCACCCTCGTCTTCGACGGCAAGCGGTCAGTCGTCGGCCAACTCGAGCGATCGGGAACAATCTGTCGATGAGGACCGGACGGCGGGGGAGGCGGGGGTTGAAGGCGCCCAGCGACGCAGGAGATCAACAAGGGCGTCGATGGCGGCTGCGACGGCAGCCGACCAAGACACGCCGGCCTCGCCTACGCGTCCCGTTCGACGAGAAGGCCTCCGCGCGCGCAAGTAGTTTCAGTTCCTGTGATCGTTTCTTCCTCTCCTTTCATCTGTTCACTCTAGATCTCTCTTTTTACGTACATTCTCTCTATATTCGCACTTCGATTTATCCCGCGCATCATCACCCTCGTTCCATTATACCGTTCACTCTTTTTTCTCTTGCTCCGTTCACTCTCACACTCTAGCCGTGTTCGTTTTCAGGCGGAGGATCCACCCTGTGCACTATTCTTTTTCTCTGGCTCCGATCGTCTCGAGGGAAACAGTCGGATGCGCTACGAATGGCTCGCAGGGAACAAAGGTCATGAGTGGACGGACAAGTGATACAGCACGGGATGGCACTACAAAGCGCAGATTTGCTCGGAGGAATGAGTATTTAGGCCTTGGACTGGGCTTGTGCCGACTTGAGGACGGTGTCGAGCTTGGTGGCGAGCATAATGTTGCCCTTGACCTGCGCAAGAGGAGAAGCGGTCAGAATATCACGATGGTTGGCAAGGAAAGCTTCCGAAATGAGTTTCTCGCTGACCTTCAGCTGGCCGGACATGAAAGCCTGGGATAGGGACCCGATTAGTCTCAGCAAATGACTTCGTAGCATATAGGCGAGGCATGAATACACACCTTTTGTCCGTTGACCTTGCCGTCTGCGAGGTTCTGGAAAGTCTCGTCCTTGAGGGTGATGGTGACTGAAGGGGGACATACTCCATCAACAGAGAGTCGAGCGATTCTCGAGCCATAATGGACGCACCATCCGCCTTAGGCTTGGCCGGACCCTGCTTCACCTCTCCAGCCTATATGGACAATCGAAGGGGAAACGTCAGCCTGAAAGACCGGCTGATACCAGGCGACGAAAGGTCCGCCCTCGGGTTAGGGTCCGCGCACCTTCTTGAGATCGATGGTGTAGACCGACTCTTTGCCGTCCTTGGTGACGTGCATCTCAAAGATCCCGTTGACCTTTTTCATTTGGTCCTTCTTCTCGGCGTCCGACATCTAAAGGCCAAGTTCGGCGTGAAAGAGCGCAGAGTCAGGTACAGCCACCCCGGACGCCCGTCGGGGGCACAGCATCCTGCAATCGAGCCATGAATGGCCACCTCACCCCCTCGATCCCCTGCTTGATGAGGTCAAAGAGCTGTACAGGCGAGCCCGAGTCGACGACCCGTCATTTCATCATCAGCCTCGCTCTCACGCGACCTCGCAAGCGCAAGCCGAGGCGTACCTTGGTCGACGGAATGTCCTTGTTAGCGATCGACATGGTAGGTTCTACTCGCGACAGGTCGACGTGGGGTGAGGGAGAGCGAGAGAGGACCGGCGAACCCGGCACGAGGTGGTGCGCAACCGAGCCATCTCGCTCGGGCATCGCACCCCGAGTCTCTGTCATAAAGGAAGCGAGCTCATACGATGGACAGTATGCATGGCAAAAGCTACAGACGCCGATCCGTCTCATTGCAAAATATCCAGTCCACCTCATTTGCGAGCCGCCTTACTCGCCCTCGTCGTCCCAAAAATCGACTGCGATGTCGACTTGCCCGGCCCTGCAGCCTTCTTCGGGAACGGCGCCTTGAGCTGCTTCTTGCTCTTCTTGCTCTCCTTGGGCTTTTCCGATTCGGCCAGGCACTTGTCGACGTGGCCACTCATGGCCGCTTCGCTCCCTTGCCACGTCCGGTTACAGATCGCTGCGAGAGATGGGGCACGGTAGTCAGTTAGCGTGAGCAAAGGTCGTCTATGACCGTGCGCAAGTCGTGCCGACTTACGGCAAGTGAGCTCGCGGAGACCGGTCGGCTGTTTCGGCGCCGCCGGAGGTTCCGTCTGCTTTGCTTTTTTGCGACTCGGTCCGGCTGCGACCGAAGGCGACTCGCGCTTGCGTCCTCCGCCGCCGACTTTGTCCGCCGCCGCGAGAGTCTCGCTGCTGTCCGAAGAGGCGTAGCCGGTTTCGAGCTCGACATTGCGCGCGCTCTGCGTCGTGAGCGAGCGAGTCTTGCTTTCGAGCATGTTGTCCTGCTCGTCGTCGTCGTCGGCGGCCGTGTGCCCACTCGACTTGAGCCTCCGCTTCTCTTCTTCTTCGCCCTCGCCATCGTCGGTCGTGATCCACCCGCCTCGATAGGACATCCCGCCAGCGATGTACTGGTACGGGATCGCGTTCGGCAAGTCGGGCACGTCGTGGCCGTCTTCGGCATGCAGTTGCGCTTCCTCGACGAGGCGGTCGACAGCCCGTTTCTCAAAGTCGCCTCCTTCTTCAGATTCGGCGTCCCCCTCGTCCGAGTCGTGCAGGATGTCCGGATCGTCGTCCGAGTCGCTCAAGAGGTCGATGACGTTCGACTGCTTCGCTGGGCGTTTGACAACATACTGCAGGCGGGCGCAAGTGGAACGTCAGGCCAGGTTTACATGAACGAAAGAGAGGGTGTCCATTTACGCCATCGAGCTTGTTGCCTTTCGCAACCTCGCGATCGTCCCTCAAGTTGGTCAAGCGAAGGCCGAGCAAGCGCACTTTCAGGACGGGGTTCTGCCCTCCCTTGACCTTTTCGCCACGCTTGATCGCAGCGGCGCGCTCTTCGACCTCTTTGTGAAGGAGCATCAGGCCGTAGCGGACCATGTCCTGGTACGAGTGGATCCAGATGTTGTTGCCGGGCGTGAAGGCGCGAGTGACCCGCTGGAAATTGTCTGTTTGCGAGGACGCCGTCAGCTTCTCTCGAGCTCACATAGAACTCCCCTCTGACGATGGTACACTGACCGTGCTTGATCGAAAGGGTGATGGTCCGTCCGGAGAACTCGGAGCGGGCAACATCCTTCGCGAGCGACTTGGCAATCCGCTTGATCATGTTGTCGAGTTCGGCGCGGTCGCTCGTCGGGTGAAACGTCTTCTCGGCTCCGTACGACTTGCGGTCTCCACGCTTGGCGCGTTTGACGCTGTTCGAGCCGAGCCCGAGGTACAGGCTGAGGAGCCAACGGAACGGGAGGTGGTCCCGCATGAGGTACAACCTGCGACGGTGCGTGTAGATGTCGCCGACCGTCTCGAGTCCGATTCCGTTCAGGAGCATCTCGGTGACGCGACCGATGCCGTAGCACTTGCGGAGCGGCTGGTCGCGGATGAAGGCCTGGCACGCTTCCGGCGTCGGGTCGATGACGAATTGCCCGTTCGGCTTGTTGATGTCGGCCGCGATTTTCGAGAGCGTCTTGTTCGGCGAGACTCCAGCAGAGACGGTCAATCCCGTCGTCTCGAAAACCTCGGCGCGCATGCGAGCGATAGCCTCGGTCGGGGTGACGCCTTTGTTGGCGCAATAGTCGGTCATGTCCACGTCTGCCGGCACACACAAGCCCGCGTGAGTTGGGGAGCAAAATTTAGAGGCACACAGGACGCAACAGAAGCTGCTTACAAGCCTCGTCCAGACTGGCCGGCGCGATCTGTCCGTACTTGTCGAGAATGCCAAAGATCTCTTTCGACGCCTGGATGTAGAGCTCGGGCTTGAGCGGCAAGCTGAGGATGTGCGGGCAGAGTTTCTTGGCAATGAACAAGGGCATCGCGCTCCTGCAACCGTACCTCCGCGCTGTTTCCGCGGCGTGTCAGCCGTTTGGCGGTCATTGTTCAACAAAGAGGACGGGACAAGAGCGCCCCTCACCTTCGTAACTGGCTGTCGTAAGCATGCCGCCTCCGACGCCGAACGCTTTGCCTGCGAGAGACGGATCTTCGCGCTGATGGCAGGCGGCGTAGAATGCATCGGCGTCGATGAGCGCGATCACGCGGCCGAGGTCGCGCTTGTCTTCGAGCTGGGCCAGGATCGCATCGGCACAGGCTTCCTCGTCGCCGCGCGCCTCGAGGAGCTTCTTCGCCAAGATACCGCGCAGTTTGTCGACTTTGGCCTGCGTTTCTCGATCTCGGCGCTCTTGGTCCTCTGCAGATATCGGGGAGGAGGACCCTTGATCAGTCGCAACTTTTTGGGAGATTCTCCTTGCTTTGTACGAGCCGGAGAGGAGCCTACCAAAGTGCTTCGAGCCTGATAAAGATGCGCGTCAGCAAAGAGAGCATGAGATGATGGCGCGGATCCGACAGTGAAAAAGGGGAGGTTACCTTTCGATGCCTCGTAGATGATCCGGTTCGTCTCCGCCTTGGGACGGACGCCTCCGCCCAAGCCGGCTTTCCCATCGCTAGGTCCCCCCATGCGCTTCATCAACGTCTCGCTCGGGGCCTCGAAGCGCTTGCTCTCCTTGATCGGGACCGACCCGTGGTGCTGCGCGGTGGTCGCCTTTGCAGCGCCGCCGAGGGTCCATGCCGTTGCGCTAGGGGACCTCGACTTGACTCGGGGCGACCTTGAGCGCGCGCTGCTGCCGTCGTGCGCGTCCATCTCGCAGGCGTATCAGAGTGTTGACTGAGCACCGCGCTCTGCTTCGCGCGCCGCGTCTGATGGCCGTGTCCGCGTGCGCGCGCTTGCACGTTGTACACAGGTGAGTGTGTCCGAGTACGAGCGCTGTTTACAGTCCGAGTCGTCGCGAGAGAGCCAGAGAGAGAAAGTTGACATTCGACGAGCAAAGACGAAAGCGCGCCGTTGACATCGCGCGCAACTGGTCAACGCAAGGGACCGCTCATCCTCCACGAGTCTGTACATGCGAGAGGCTAGTACAACACGGTAGATTGCATGGAGAGAGACCTTTTTCACGCCAGAGTCTCCGAGGCCGGTATTCTCGAGTATCCCTCGCCGCCGCCGTTCTTGCCGCCCTCGCGATCCTGCATCGGGCTCATCTCGTGTCCCTCTTCTCCTCCCGGCGGCGGGTTGGTCGACCCGTTCCCTCCAGCGTGGCTGGTCGGACCCCCGAGGTACGGTGTCATGTCGTTCAAGGTGAAGCCGTCGCGCATCTCTCTCCGGACGCACAGTTGCTCGGCGATGACGATCTGCGCGACGGACGACCCGGCGACGACGAGCCAGAAAAAGATCGAGGTCGGGAACGAAGACGAGTAGTAGATGGTGAGGATCAGGTGAACAAAGACGAGGGTGAGCGAAAAGTCGAGGATGTGAGTCGGGCGGCGGACAATGTGATACAACGGAAAGACGCTGCCGGGGGGGGGGGGGGGGCATCAATACCAAAACGTCAGATCTCGGACATCAGCATGCAGCGAAGAGCGCCACGTGGGAAAACACTCACTCGGCCATGGACGCGACGATCCACCCGAATGCGACCGCCCATCCTCGCATCGCATCCTTCTGCACGAGTCTCACGACCCCTCTCGACAACCCCTGCTGATCGAGACCATCCGGCAACGTCGCGTTCGCAGCGTGCAGGGACGTCAACCCGGCGTCGAGGTAGGTCCGCGCCGGCAGGCCCGAGACGGTCCGGCCGGTAAACGCTCGCCAGTCCATCGCGAGCGCGATCGAGGTCGAGCCGCCTTCATAGTCCAGGGACGGGGTGGTGCAAAAGACGCTCAAGATAGGTGGGAGTACAAGCGAGAGAAAGAGGTAGTGCAGCGCTTGGAGGGCGACGATCTGGAGTCGAGGAGCGGAGCGTGTGTGAGTGAGGAAATTCCTGTTGCGCTCTCGGCACGAGAAGAGGGGGCGCACCTGCGAGATGATCAGGACGGGATCCCACCCTTGCACACGGAACCTCTGCGGTGGTGCGCTGGTCGTTATCGATATGCTCGGCGTTCGCAAGACGGACGGGAACGTGAGCCTCGCTGCAGGAGGCATGGTCGTTCACACGGGTCGCTCGAGGAGATGCCCCTCTATGCGTTCCGAGGGTAATTGAAGTCTGTGTCGATTTGCACGGTTGGTCAGTGCTGTAGCGTATGAGGCTGCACTGACTCGCCAGCTCTTGTTCGATCACAAGAAGAGAGGACGAGAGCCGCGAGACTACTAGGACTTACTTTGTGCCCCTTAGGAAGTTGACAAGTCACAGTAACAGCGTGCACGTTCGCTTGACTTTGCTCGTGAGGCCTGCCCTCGCCTCGACGTTCGACTGGCGGGCAGTCGGGCTTCTGCTGATTGTTCCGGAGGAGGTGGTGACGATACAGTACGACTGATCGAATCGTTGGGATTTCTGAACAGCGCGGTACTGTGCGAGAGATGTCCCGTAGCTGCTCTCGGACTCGCGCAGGGAATGCTGCAGGCGACAAGACGGCGAGAGAGGAATCCAACTCGCCTCTCTTGCGTCTCGTCCAACCACTCGAGCGCACAAAGACTCGCACAAGTCGGTCAATCTTGAGCTTCTACAAGGACCAAGCAGCCCGGACAACGCTATGGACGCCCTCTCACAACCGCCAGCTTCCCTCGAAGCGTTGCGGCACCTGAAAGCCTCGCTCGACTCGGACCTCGCTTTGCATGACGACCTCGCCGCCCGACTCGACGCTTGCCTGGCTGCTCGCGCTCAGGGGAATGGCAGGATGGACTTGCCCGTCGATATCGGAATGGGCTTCACCGTAGAGGGAGTCGTGTGAGTCGTCCTCAAGTCTCTGGTTCGGATTTGGTCGACTGAGTACTGACTCGCTTTGCAACCTGGCGAAAAGACACGATACGAGCCGGATCGTGGTCTCGGCTGGCCTGCACGACCTCTTCCTCGATCTCCCCATCGAACAAGCTCGCGACTTTGTCGAAAAGAAACGACAGATCTTGCAAAGTGAGCCAGCCAGAGGGTTCTCATTTTTGCAGGTCGAACGACCCGGCTGACCTACTTTGGAAACAGAACGCCTCGAGGCGCTGAAGAAGCCGCTCGTGCAAGCTGAAGCAGAACATGAGAGGGTGCGTGCGAGAATCCTCCCCTTTTTCCGCCGTCGTCCGCCTTTGGATTCGGAAACTGAACATGTCCGCCATCCATTGCGCAGGTCTCGAAAGCGCTCAAGGCGGCGCTTGAAGTCCCCGACCACGCGAGCTCGACCGTCGCAGTCTGAGAATGCCTGCGCTGTCCAAGGAGGGCCCCGGTCCTGCGTTCACGCGCCGCAGTAACGCCATCTCCGGGGAACCATACCGAGCCGTCTGCAGGACGCCCGAGATGAATCCGACTCCGATTCACCAGATACACCTCGACTGCGTGCGAGCTGGGCCCGCCCGGTCAAGCCGAACCTCGCCCTATCATGGTTGGCCAGCCACCGGCGCGCGCGCATCACTTAACTCTTTCGCGACAAGAGTCGTCGGCCGGAGATGGATCAAACAGCGCAGAGAGGGGCCATCCATCAATTTGTAGCCCATCTTCTTGTGTCCCTGTACGTGAAGAGTCCGACAGCTTGTTCGGCTTTTCCCGCAGTCGCGCGTGAAAGCGTCTTCCTGCCCGTCGGTTCATCGGTTCTCTCGCTCGTCTCTCCGGTCGAGTCTGTGCGCTAACTGCGAGGGGAGCCAACGTGCTCCACACGTCCGCGTGCGCTGCACTCTCGCTCGCTGCTCTGCACCGTCAGCGCTGCGCCATTCACCACGAGTGATCGCCGACTCGGTCATCTCGATCACCGCTTGCGACGCCGCTACACGTCTCTAGACTTTGTGACAGAGGCCACAAGCAAGGAAACGAGCTAGCCTACTGAGGGTCTCGCTCCCGACCTGCGACCCCACGCGACCGCGTACAGTACACCAACCCTAGACCCGACCAACCCACCGCCCGCCATGCCGCCCGCTCGCGACTACTTCTCGTTCGGCATCCCCGGCAGCGATGATCACAGCATGCGAGGCATCGAGAGTGATCATCTTTTGACCCCCTCGGAAGCGCTCGGCTACCTCAGTCCGCTCGACTCGCCCCGCCTCGCCGCCGCCGGCTCTTCTTCCTCCTCGAGCGGTCATGGCCTCGCAGCCCTTTCCAAGGAGATCAGCGAAGCAGCCTCCGAACCGATTTCTTCCGAGCAACTACAAGCTCGTCTCGCCGAGAGGGCACACGCGAACGAGGCAAGGACTCGCGGCAGGCAGTTGTCGCCGTCGCAGCTCGCCGCCGTCCTCTCGCAGGATCCGTCACCCGCTCCCGAACCGCAGGCCCGCTTCCTCCACGGTGGACCTCCTCTCAGCGACCTGAAAGCACCCTCGGCTGCATTGCCGAATTCCGAGAAGCGCAACAAACCGATCGCCAACTCGGAATGGCGCGCCTTTTCCGACGAAGAGGAGAAGCGCCTCCAGGTGGCGTGGCGCGCTCTCCAGACCGACACCGAGGCGCAACAGAGGCGGGATCAGAAAAAGGGTAAAGAGACGGTCAAGGGGGAAGGTGGCATACGGCGAGTGAACGAGGATGAGGCAGATCCGGGCGACTCGCCGTACCTCGTCCCGGTCGGACTCGACAACTTGTTCACTGTCTCGCTCTTGCATCACGTCCTTTATCCCGCCTTCTGGACCGGAACTCCCGTCCGCGTCCTCCTCTGTCACTGGTTTTACGCGCCGCCTTCCCCTCCTCCCAACGCCGCTTCTCTCCCCTCGCATCTCGTCAAGCCGTACCCCGTCGATCCTTCCCTCTCCGCGGCGCTCGATCAAGCCTACAACTCAATCCGACCCTGGGACGAGTCGTATGCGGCGGAACTCGCTTCTGCACTTCGGGGCGGCAAAGAGGCCCAGCAACGCCTCTCGGTCGCGCTCGGAGTCATGAACGAAGCTGGAACCGAGGACAACCTCGGCATCGAAGTTATCTTTGAGAATGAGGGCAAGGGGAGGGTCTACTCCAAGGGGATGATGGCGAGCGTCTCCAAGGCCTTCTTGAGCAGCGGGAAGAGTCTGGGAGGCGGACAAGTCGTTCTTCGAGGTGCGCCGCCTGGCTGTCGCTTTTTCACGCTCACTTCCTTGGATCTGACGATTCCCCCATCTCATCGGTAGGGTGGGACGCCCTACGAGAATACCTCGCAGAGAAGACGCCCAAAAAAACGGCGGCGGCCAAGCCAAGTCAGTCATCAGAGTCGGCTGAACCTGCGTTGCCGGCAAAGACTTCTCCTCCGGTCCCCGAGAAAGATGCGACAACCGGCGCGACGAGCCCGGAGAAATCCCATCGGCGTAACGTTTCGGACGGCTCGACAGGTGAGCGCAGCTCGAGCAAGACCCGATCCGAATCGCCCGGTCCCGGCTTGTTTGCCAGCATTAGGAATCGCATCGTCGGCGCACCGGTACCTTCGGAGCAGCCCGGCCATGCACCGGAGGGTAAAGGCGCACTGCCGCCGACGACGGGCGCATTGCCGAACGAGACGCAGGAGGCAGTGCAGCTCCGGCGGGAAGAGATCGGCACGCCGGACGAGCTCGTCCTCGTCATTCACGGGATCGGACAAGGGCTCGCCGGCACGTACGACTCGTTCTCGTTCGTCTATGCGTGCAACGCTTTCCGTTCCGCCTGCACCACCCTCTCGACTTCGCCGACCCTTTCTCCTCTCTTGAACGGCAAGCGCGCGCAGTTCATCCCCGTCCTGTGGCGCGCCGAACTCGATTTCGATGAAGTCGACGAGTCAGCCGACGCTGCCGACGAGCACCTCGCCAATAGGTTCAGTCTGGCCGACATCGAGGTGCCCAACAGCATCCCATTCTTGCGCCAGGTCGTCTCGGGTCTCGTCCTCGACGTGCCGTTCTACCTCTCACCGAGCCACAAAACCAAGATGCTGAAATCTGTTGTCGTGAGTCCGTCTGCGCGATTATCCTAACCATGTGACTGATCTCGAGCTCTCCTCGCCAGCGCGAGTGCAATCGGATCTACACCCTCTTCTCCCGCCGCAACCCCGATTTCGAAGCAAAGGGAGGCAAAGTCTCGATCATCGCGCACTCGCTCGGTTCCGTCATGGCCGCCGACATCCTCTCGAGCCAACCCACTTTCGTCAAGCAGCCAGAACTCTCGGCTCGAACGCCCGGTCCTCGCGCAACACCAGAACGCGCCAACTCTCAAGTGCAAGAAGGGCTCACGTTTGCGTTCGACACGCGCGTGCTCATCCTCGTCGGGAGCCCGCTTGCCTTTTTCCTGCACCTCGGCAAGGGTCAGCTCATTGCGCGTAAGGGCCGGGAGCGCACCAAGAACGTCAGTCGCGACATTGCGCTCGATCGAGCAGGTCGTTATGGTTGCCTCGCTTGCGACACGGTCTACAACGGCAAGCCCCCCCCCCCCCCTTTCGAGTCATCAAGCTCTTACTCTCGCAAAACCTGACTTCTCGCGACTGCAGTCTACGCTGCGGCAGATCCGGTCGCATTCGCTCTCAATGCCGCAGTCGACGCGCGCTATTCCAAGCTCATCAAACCGGTCCCGATCCCGTCCACCAACCAAACCTTGTTGCAAAATCTCTCCGATGCGTACCACCGCGTCTCGCGCATTTTTGACATGTCGAGCCTTTGGGGCGGCGGCGGAGGTACCGCAGGGGAGGCCAAACAGACGGGCGAAGAGGCCAAGCAGCAAGCCGACAAGCAGGCCGACGAGCAGGGGGAAGCCAAGTCGGCCCGACCGAAAACTCGGCCCGTCGGAGCTATGAAGCGGATGCCGTCTGAACGACCTCGCTTTGGTAAAGGCACTTCCGATAACGAATGGGTCGAGCGAGCCGAGAAACGAATGAAGGCGCTCAACCCGAGCGGCTGCATCGACTACTTCTTGCCGAGCGACGGCATCAACCAATACCTCGACGCCTTGACAGCCCACCAGGATTACTGGGTCAGTTTCGAGTCCGCCTTCCGATCGCGCCACCTCCGCTGACAGCGTTCCATTTACCTGACAGGCGGACCCTCGTTTCAGCACCTTTGTGCTCACGCAACTCTTTGCCGACGAGTCGCACCTCGAAAAGACGGGACGCGAAGAGGTGGGCATCGAGGAGGAGGACGAGACCGAAGACTCGTAGGCCTCTTTCGACTCTCGACGAGCCACTCGCTTTCCATTGTCATATAATACGTATCGTGTTGGCCCGTCATGTGCTGAATGGCCAGGGGAGCTGGGGAAGTCGCTTCGGATTGCGGATACAGGAAAGAAGTGTCTATGATCACGAGAACTCTTGGAATACGATCTAATCTCTCTTTTGAGGTGGCGCCGGGACGAGGAACCAGAGCGCCATCTGGATCGCAAATAGGACGATCATGACCGGCTGCAGTGCCGCTGGGGAGAACCGCTGAGCGAGTGCGCCGACCGCAAAGGGAAACACGGCGGCTCCGATCTGACCAAAGCTGGCGCAGAATCCGATCGAGGTCGCGTGCAGACGGCGCGGGATGACTTTGGTTAAGACGCTGATGGCGACGGGGTAGCACGGTCCGATCAAGACACCGATGAGAGCGACCACGACGGCGTTCCCGACGAGTGAGTCGGCGAACCAGATTGCAAACTACGGGGGAAAGAGGAGTGAGCCCAGTTGATCGCTTGTGTGCGAGTTCGTGCTTACCTCGAGGGCGAGAGCGATCGTCAGATAGCAGTACAGGGCACGCTTCTCGCCGATTCGAATCGTCAGCGGGTTGAGAATGATCCGGCCGACCATTAGACCGAACCAGAATCTGTGAGATCAGTCGTCAGCGCCGCGGGCAAAGACCGCATGCGAGGCTGAGAAACCGACCCGGTCGCCACGTAGCCGGCGCTGGCGAAGTCGCAAAAGCTCGTCAGCAGTCTGGCGTTATGACAGTAGGTGTGGCGTACTCACTCGGCTCCTCCGTTGCGGTTGTCGAGCAAGAAAGTGACGATCCAGCCGCCTGTTCGAAGATGATCAGCGATTCAAACGGTGAAGACAGATAGCTGATCGATACCCACCCATAGAGACCTCGGATCCGACGCTGCAAGCGAGCTCGGAACCGTCAGCACTGCCTTTCGAAGAAGCCGGAGCCGGGACGAGTACGTACTAGAGCAGGACAAACAACGACGCAAAGACAGTCGCGCGAGTCTTGAGCGCGTCGACCATGATGTTGTTCTTCTTGTCCGGACGTGGCGCAGCGGGGCGGAAGCGAGTGTCGAGCACCTCGCTATCGATCCGGCCTGCCTCGAGCTCGCTGCGGTCCCACTTTTCAGTCGGCGTCGTGGGCTGGGTACGCTCGTCCATCTCGATCGATTCGCCGGTACGCTCGCCTTCGATGACGGTGATGGGAGGGACACCGGGAGCCTCGATGGTCTCCGAGACTGGCTCGCTGACGTCGACGACATACGAGAACTTGAAGCCGTACAGGAGGAGGGCAGTGTTGACCAGGGCGAGACCGCACGAGATACTGTAGAATCGAGCGAAGAGAATGCCCGAAGACGCAAAGGCGGTCGCAGCGAGCGGTACCACGGCGGCGCCGAGGCCATACCTGCGCGAGCAGAGAAGATCGTGAGAAGGCTGCATCTCTTGCCTGTCTTGGTTTTCGCAACTCACGACGCGTGCAGATAGCCCAGCTTGACCTCGGCATTCGGTTGACCAGCAATGTACACGTTGGCTTGAGCGTCTTGTAAGGCCATGCCGAAGCCGCCGATGGCGTAGATGACGGGGAAAGCAGGGAAGGGGAAAGCTGGGACCAAAAGAGCATAGGCAAACGCCTGGAGCGCCGCGCCAATCACGATTACCTTGCCCTGTTGGGTATATGCGGTATGAGTATGACCGTGCGGAGAACAAGTGAGCCTTCCGTTCGGGGACGTACGAGTCCGAATCGGTGGGTCAGCCACGAATTTGCGATCGCAGCGACGAAGAAGCCAGCGGCTTGTCCGACAAAGAGCATCGAAACGACAGTGTAGGAGATCTTATAGTGCGCTATTCGTCGGGACGGCCGTTCCGTCAGCCCGCGAGGTCGAAGACGATGACGCCGCGAGAAAAGGAAAGCTAGGAAGTGTGTCTCTGTGACAGGACGCACCTTGCATGTACGGAATCAACGGTCCGGCGGAGGCATCTCCCCAGCCTGCTATAGCGAGCGAAATATGACCTGCAAGAGAGACGGAAGTACCGAGTCAGAGTGGTGTCGATCGCAGGAGAGCGCAGTTCAAGACTGCTGACAGCTGAGTTCCTTGATGCGCATGTCCCAGTTGGCCGACTTGACTGCGTGGGCAACTCGAGCATCGTCGCGGGCTACGGTGCTGCTCTGCGATGCGGTGCGCTCCAGCAGATCGTTCATCGGCCGCGTGTGACTCGTTGTCTGGAACGGCGGCGGGGTGAGTGGGGGTGAAGGGAGCGACGAAGTGTCCCTGCCGCGTGCATGCTTGACCGGGGCAGGGTGCGCGAGGCCACTGCTGCTGTTGCTGTCCATGTCTGCCGTGCGTAAAGCAGAAAGAGAGACGAGGTCGGCCACGCGAACGAGCGGAAATGGACCGGCGCGTTTCGTAAAAAAGTGCCAAGGCCGGCGGCTCAAATTGGCTCCTGCTGCTGACAACGCCGCGGACGTGGAACCTTGAGTGCTGACGGATGCATTACTGTACGTGTCATCCCGCGGCACCTGCGGCACAGATTCATTCTTTTCCAAGCGGACCGTGACTCTATCTACAGATGATCGATCACCTTCATTTCTTTTCGTTGCCTTTCATGATCCATTTCGAAGACTCTTCCATGATCTTCTTCTCGAGCTCGGGGTCCTGCTTCATGCGCGTGAGCATGTCCTGCTCCGGAACCTTGAGCGCCTCCTTCGTCGCCGGGCGTTCCTCGACCCGCGCGACCCACGCCTTGAGCGCCGGGAACTCGTTGATATCGACGCCGGCCCAGCGAGCCGAGCGGACCCTGTTGCCAGCCACGGAGAGAGTTAGCGAGTCTGTTCGTATCCTCAAGCATTTAGTCGAGCGAAGCGAAGCCTACCAGGGCTGGGTGGCCATGTCGGCGAGCGAGTATTTGCCACCGACGAGCCAGTCCTTCTTCTGACCGTCCTTCTTGCCCGTCAGGTGGTCCTCGTAGACACCGTAGAGACGCTTCGTCTCATTCTGGTAGCGAGTGATGCCGTACTCGATCTTCTCCGGGGCGTAGCGGAAGAAGTGGTTCGCCTGACCTTGCATGGGACCGACGCCACCTTGACTGCAGAGGCGAGCGCCGACAATGACCTTGTCAACGTTGCGGTTCTCTTCGCTTCGGTGCATTCTGACGCAAGAGACGAAACATTGCACGCACATGAAAAAGATCCACGAGATCATCTCGGTCTCGAGGTCGTTGTCCTCAAAATGGAATTGGAACTTGGTGTCGTACTCCTTGGCGAGGTACATCAAGATGGCGGCACTCTCGAACACGCGCAGCGGACCCTTGGACTCGCGGTTGTCGAGAAGCTGTGCGCCGGGGCATCCGAATCAGCTGCTCGGCTGTGCGTGATTGACGGGAGGAAGAGGGTGCTTACAGCGGGAATGCGACCGTTCGGGTTCACGGCCTCAAACCATTCAGATTTCTATCGGCAGTAACAGTCTTGGTAAGCTCCCAGAAGCAAAGAAATGAACTTTTGCTTGATTTGACGACAAGGCAGAAGCCCGCGTGATTCGCCTTTGCGCACCTGTTCGTTTTCCTTGAACGAGATCGGGATCACAGTGTAGTCACTGATAGCACCGATCGCCTTGAGTTCTTCGAGGAGGTACGCCGGCTTGTTTCCTGTTTGCAGAGACGAGGAACGGCTCTTCGTCAGCGATGAGAGTCCGCGGGCGGTGGGGAGACAGAAAGCGAGGGCGCACCGTTTGGAGTCTGGGCGGTGAGGAAGACGAGTCCCTTGTTCTTGAGCTCCTTGGGACCCTTGTCGAGAGCCTCGGTCGGGAAGAGAGCGGTGGACATGGCTCGCGATTCGGATGCAGTGAGGTGCGAGGTGATGGATTTGAGGCGAGCGGCAGCGCGGAGCATGCGACGATTCCCTGGTTTGTGTAGGGAGTCGAGAGTCGGAAACCAAGGTAGCAGAGCTGCGCGGGAGACTTGGACTGGCGACCAGATCGGCCGAGAAGATGACGAGATCCGTCGAGTGTCAAAGATCGGAGATGTGGGGACGTCTCGGTCAGCACAAAGTCCGTCTAGATCCGCGTCAATCAGAAGCTAGAGTGTTGTAGATGGATCGTAGAGCACGAATGAAGAGGTACAGGACGGAGCGGTTGCGTAAGAGGGTGCAGGCACGATACGGCAGAGAGAGAATGAACCCAAAAAAAAAGGCGACAGAGACCCAAAGAGACCCAAAGATGAGAGTGCGGAGGAGTGCATAGATAGGAAGAGCTGCAAGGGAGATAGGGAGAAAGTGTCTGTAGAGGTGTGCTTGGAAGGGAGTGGTACAAGTGGCAAGCAGGCCGGTCGAATGGCGCGCTAGGCTGCTTGAGGCTGCGGAGCGCGCGTGGCGGGTTTGACGACTGGCACTGCTGGATCTGAGGTTGATATCTGATCGTCTTCGACACTCGTATCACTCTCTGCGCGCGAGATCGATGCTCGGTGACCGTCTTCGGTGTCATCGCCGCCACCGCCCGGAGAGCCGTGTCCGCCGGGGCTCGCGTACGCAAAGAGCTTCCGAGCGTCCTGCGAGGTAGACGATCGAGTCGAGACGGGCGAATCTGTCCGAACGCCTTCGGGCGCAAAGTCGTCGATGGCGATGCGCAGAGTACGCAGAACGGGAGACGGAGGTCGGATCGTCGGAGCCGTCACGGTCGAAGCGCCGGTCTCTTCCTCCTCCTCATGCGCCGCCGATCCGAGATTGAGCGAGCGAATACTCGGAGTCAGAGTCCCGTGCTGCGCACGGTATTCGGCGATGATTTGCGCGGCGGGAGACAGTTCCGGACTGCGCGGTCGCAGTGGCGGACGTGGAGGAAAGGAAGAGAGAGTCGAGGCGTAGACGACACGAGCGGAGGGAGAAGTCTGAGCTTGAGCTACGGGAATAAAATCGGCGTCCGAAGTGTAGGGCTGAGCGGCAAAGAGAAGGTCGGGATGGACTGCGTGCCGGAAGAAGGTCAATTGGTTCGCAGGGCAGTAATCAAACGGGAAACGGCTGGACGCACCTCGTTCTCGTCCGTCCCAGCAGACGCCGAGCGAGTCACTCCAGAAGTACGATCCGAGGTTTGAGTGTACTTCGGTGTTCCGTGGCCTTGCCTCCCTCGCTGCAGTCCGCTCGGCGGATCCACGCGACGATGTTTGCTCCCCTGTCGCCCGTCGCTGCAGTCGTGCGCCATCTCCTCTCAATCCTTCGGCAGCACGCGGTCGTCGAGTGTTGTTTCCTTCGCTCTTCGCCCGCCGCAAGGCGCTAACGTTGCCGACTCGGAGACTGCGTCGCAAACCGAGTCCTGACGACTCCCGCCGACCGAGCGGAGCAGCTGAAGCTGCACTCATGTCTGGCTTCGATCCTATGCATTTGCAGGGGGAGGCAGAGTCGGGCTTGTGCGGCTCGGCAAAGGAGACGCCGCGAGCCATTCGAGGCGATTCCGGTTCATCTTGGCGACGACTGCCCTTGCTGCTCGCGCGCCGCGAGAGGGACGACTTGCCAACCGAAAGCTTTCTCGACAGCCGGCTGAGGAAAGACGCGCCGGATGGAGATGCAGCTGCGCTGTTTGTGCTGCTGTTGAAGGGGTTCGAGCGGTCGAAAGCGGGCGGAGTCACCGGAGGCGTAGTGCCGAAGCCTGTCACTAGAAGACTGTCTTCACGCAGGCGAGGAGACGGAGGTACCGCGAACGTGACCGCTGTTGTTTGAGAGGACCAGGCGAAGTAAGGCGGTCAGCCAATGCAAGTCTCGGTGGCGACGAGAAGAGACGTACGACGACTCGAACCTGGTTGAGTGTGCGTCTGCACGCTCAGATGCATACTCATCGGCGACCGCATAGCGTGGTGGCCCGGGCTAAGGACGACTGTAGGCGGCGAGCAACCGACCGCGACGGTCAGCCGACCGCTCTCCCACGCGTCCCAATGCCGCTCACCTTTGTCTTCAGGCGGGCTCGCTCTTGCGCTGACGCCGGCTAGACTCTGACGCGTCGTACACTGTCTTGCGACTATGGAGCTGTGCGCGATGGTCGAGGGACGCGGGCTGCCGCGGCGGAAAGGCGCTAAAGCGGGTTCAGGGACGGCGGACGAACACGCTGGGCGCGGCGTGTGCGCGAGTGAAGGTCGCTTGGTACGCTGGTGCTGTCAGCTGCGGTCTCTTCCAGCTCTTATGCAGCACAGTCGCAGAGCTTGGGAACCGAGTACTGTGGCTGAGCGAGGTCGCCGACCGCGAATGTACTGTACCCCCGCCCATTTTTTCTCATCAGCGCGTTTTCGGTCCAGCGAAAAAGCGCGGGGGAACTCTCTCTTGGTAGGTCACGTGACTGGTAATTTCGACGGGTTGACACGTGCAAGTTGAGCTCGAGATCCGGGAGGTGGTCGACGAGGACCCTAGCGCGCAGACTTCGGAAATGCGTCTGTTGCTTGACGAGGAAAGCGGTGCATGCGTCTGCAAACCTTGCCAATGACTTTCGTTGGAGTGAGAATGTGAGCGAGAGGACCGAGAGGCAAAGTTTCAAGTTTGCTTTGCTCACGAACAAGGGAAGGTCATAAAGGTGGACTCGACAACACGCTAACAAAAATCAATACTGGACCGAGCCGAGGGCGTCTCTCCAACTCTGGGCGCGGTCTCTGCGGAACTGCGTGTACTTGGGCGACTCGGTCGTGTTCGCGGCGGGCTTGTTCGCTTCTTCTTCCGAATCGTCCTGCTCGCCGTCCACCGAGCTCGACGTCGTGTCGGAGTGATCCGTGTCGGAAGACACGCCGGCATCGAGGGCCGGCGCGACCGAATCGAGAGCGCTGCGGGTGAGAGGAGTGGCGGGGATTGACTTGGCTGTGCGATAGCCCGGGTCGTTCACGCTCGGCAAGATGCCGGGTAGTAAGCCTCGACCCTCTGCGGCTACCAGAATACCGTCCTGGTTGAGAAGCTGGAGTCCTTTGACCCGCCACTCGACCCGCTCGTTCACATTCATCACTTGATACCACTTGTTTGACTTGATGTAGTTGGCCATGTTTGATTCCGTCTCGAGTTGGAAGAGGAATCCTACGAGCGTGAGGAGGAACGAGTCGATCTGCGCCCTGACTGTGGAGACTGATGGCGCAAGCGGGTAGTCGAAAGTCGGAGCTGCGATGAGCGAATAGGGCTGAGCTCGCAACTTCTCTGGCGTGTCGTCCACCATGACGGTGTTGTGTGCGTCAAAGGGACCAAGGTGCAGCGTGTTGTTCTGCAAGTATTGTGTTAGGGGTACTCGGGCAAGGACTGAGGCGTTTGAAAGGAGACGCACCAAGTATCGCCAAAGCCGGCTCAGGTCTTTCACCACAGCAACGTAGGAGACGTAATCCTTCGGCGTCAGATTGAAATCCTCACGAGCCCAGAGGGCCGCCAGCTTTGGATGCAAGAGCTCGGCTTGGTCCTCGTGCGCTCCGACGAGCTTGGGCCCGACAAGACCGAGGTCGAGCTCGTACAGGCTCTCGACGGCAGTCTTCTTCTGCGAACCGGTCCAGATCGCCACCGCTGTATGCGGCGTCAGTACGGCGTACAGCGCGCAAGTCACGTGACAGTGACGACTCACTCCATGGCGAAGAGGGCTGGAGCAGCCACGTGAGCATCGAGCGTAAGTAAGGCCGGCCAGCCGGCTCGCCCGTGGGAATGTGCTCCAGATGCTGCGGCGGGCGACAGTACAGCTGTTGGCGCGTAGAGAGTCAGTTTCTGTGAGTTTCGCGACGCTGCGATGTGAAGGCACAAAGAAGAAAGACATACTGTGCCGTCGAGGTCGAAAACCACAAGCTTGGGCGTGCTCATGGACGCGGTGACGCTCTTGGGGCTGGCGACATCTGCGAGGTAGTCTTGCGTCGGGGCGAGCGACATGCCATCGGCGACTCGTTTTGGGATCGGCAGGAGAGGGGCTTGCGGCGTCGCCACCGGCGCGGGGTGGGTCGGCTCGGGCGCCGCGTCGTGTTGAGGACCGATAGGCTTCGGACCATGGCCAAGGGAGGCCATGACGACTGTACCGATTGGTCAGTCAATGCGATTAAGACTGTGGCGGCGATACAAGGTTGGAAGACTCACCAGGGTCCGGATACGGCGTGCCGCGCGACACCTTGATATGGAGTCGTTTGCAGACTGCTTTCCCGTTTGCTACGTACTCAAACAGATCCGAAGGACGACCGCCCTTGTACAGCTTTCGGCGACGAATAGCGTCGGCAAAGTTCGACTCGTGCGAGCTGCGGAGGAAGGAGTGGTTCGTGTCAAAACCCCCGGTCGGACTCGTCCTGGAGCAGCACTCACAGCTCGTCTAGGATTCCAATACAGGCGAGGAGAAAGTCATCGTCGTAGCATCTCTTTGTAAAGACGGGGCAGTTGACGATCGAGTCGGGCTGAGCTCGGCCGTTCGTGCGCTGGTCGTCCAGGAGGAGCGAGTCGAATGGTGACCAATCCGAGCCGTTCGCGATGTTGAGCATCTCCCACATCTGCACCGCCCGCAGGTCAGTCCGGGAACTGTACTAAGAATCAGTCTCGTGAGGTGTCAAATGCCTCGGAACGCACCAGGCTGAGGTCTTTCACTGCCGCTCCTTCAGGCATGGTCCCGTTAGGCAGAAAGCCAGAATCCTCGTAGCCCCAGATTGCTAGCAAACCAGGCTTTTTCTTCGGCGTGTTCCTGTCATCCGAGTCGAAGAGTAGCTGTGCACGTTACGACGGCCGGGCTTTGATCAGCGCCTTCTCGTCCTGCGCAGGGCGGGTCACGAGAGCCGGAAAAGAACACACCGAACCCATTCCGACTTGACGGAGATGCGCAATTCCATACATGCGACCGGAGAACGTCCAGATCGCGAGCGAGTAGGGAGATTTCGGATGCATCACATAACGGAGAAACGTCTTTAGGTAAGGTCGCTGCAGAGACGAGCACGGTCGGCATTTTACCTCAGATGCGCGAACGGAGACAGAAAAGAGAACATACCGCCACAACTCCGTCACCGCTTGGTCCGAAGAGGGTGTTGTCGAGGTCGCAGACGAGCAGCTTGCTGCCCCGGTGCCGGGTGATTGGCAGCGTCAGTTCCGCGGAACCCATACAGCAACATGAACGCCGTGCCGGGTCCGTCTTACCTCTTTGGCTCTACAGGATCGGTCGTGACCCGCGAAGGAATCGCGAGGTCGTCGAAGTAGGACTGGCTGCCTGGCTTGACGTATGTTGGCCTCCCGCTTGAATCGTCTCCGTCGTCACCATCGTCTTCATCCGTCTGTGAGTCGACATGGTCAGGAGCATGCTGCAAGTTCGAGGTCACGACACGCATCACGCACATAATCGGAGGGCGTCAGCGGATGGTACGGTTCAGGTTCATCATCTTCGTCGTCGTAGTCAGGATCGTAAGAGCGCGGCGTCGATCTCGACATGCCGATTGACGGTCGCTGGTAGGCGGTGCTCCCGGTTCCCGCTCCGGCCCCGGGGGAAGCAGTAAAGGCATTGATGTCTCGAGGGCGAGCTTGAAGAGCAGTGTTGCGAGCTTCGCGGTCAGAGCGACTCCGCATCCTGGCGATTCTTCAGCTCACTGACAGCTATACAAGAGGGGATAGACAAGCAAGAGCAACAAAAGGGAAACAGGCGAGCCAAGCGATGGCACCATGGTGGCCTGAGCGCTTATGGCGATTCCGCGGACAAGCCGAAGCGAGAGGAGTCTCGGAAGGGCGTGCCCCGGCGGGGGCGCGGCACAAACAAGCAAGCAGCTTGAGCACGGAATCAATATCCTGCCACATCGTGTCTGTCGGTTTGGGGTGTTCGGCGACGAAGGCAAGTCGCGAGGCAAGAAGCTGAGGTTGCATCGCGTTGGGAAATCGAGGTAGTTGTAATGATTGAATAGTGACGTGTAAAGCGCGCAGGTTGCGAGACGGCCATGACGGCATTCCCGGGCGGTTGCCTCTCGCTTCGCCCTCACAAGCTTAGAGACCTCTAGACGCGGACGCAGAGAGCGACAGAACAGCTCTCGACCGCGCCCATCTACCTCCGACAAAAGATCGCAGGACGGCTCGGTACGCTCATCCCGTCTGAACCAGCTTGGAAGCAACCACTGCGGGCATTAGAGACTGACCCAGGAGACTTGCTTACACAGTGTGTACTGTCAACGTTGTACCCTCGAATCCTTCAGACGAGACCGCCTTTGTCCAACGTTCAACCGACTCCGCCGTTGACGAGCTCACGACGACCACGGCAAGCCAGCGATGTCGGCTCTCCTTCGCGTCTACTCGCGCAGCTTTGAGCGGAGACCGTACCTCACGCTTTGCATCGCCAACGGCTTGCTCATGTCGCTCGGAGATTGCAGCGCCCAAGTGATGGGCCTGTCGGTAAGTCGGCATGTGCCCTGAGCGAGCGGAGGACGAAGGCGGCGCCTCTTTCCGGCCAATTGCTCACAGAATGTATACGCACAGAACGGCATGCAAATGGCGTACGACCTCGAGCGGACCAGCCGGTTCGCCATCTTCGGCGCTTCGATGGGCCCGCTCGGTGGCGCCTGGAACAGTCAGTCTTTTCTGCTCCTCGACGCAACCTCGCTGTCAGCTCCCTCCATCACTGCACGAGGAGCAGAGTGTTGACGCATATTGTACCTCTCAACAGAGTTCCTCGAAGTCAACTTCCCGCTCCGAGTCGGCGCAAAGCAGTCGACGATGCCCATGCAAAAAGTCAAAGTCGACGACGTCATGCCGGGCCTTGAAAAGGAGCTGCCGAAAGGAGCCCGCCTTGAACGAGGAGGGATTGCACCGGGTGGGGGAGGTGGAAACCCTGGCGGTGCGGCGGCGGCGGGAACGATGGGACCGACGGTCGAGGCGCCGGTCAGCGTGGTGCAGCTTGCGAAGCGAGTGGCAGCGGACCAGCTCGGCATGTGAGTCGTTCTAAGTGTACTTATGGCTGCGACATCGCGCAAACTCGGCTGTGGAAGGCCAATGCTGACAAATTTTGTCGACAGGGCACCGATCTCGCTCTTCATCTTCCTGTTCTCGATGAGTCTCTTGGAGGGTCTCAACGGCGAAGAGACGCGGGAACGCTTCAAGAACCAATACTTTGCCATTCTCTTTGTCAACTGGCAGGTCTGGCCGCTGTTCCAGGTGCGTCAGAGGGAAAACCCGCGTTTCTGGCCTTTTTTCGCTGTTTACGGCCTCTAACGAGCTCTAATCGTCCCCGGACGTAGCTTTTCAACTTCTCAAAAGTTCCGCTACGCTATCGCGTACCTGTAGGGTCCATTGCCGGCATTCTTTGGACTTGCTTCCTCTCGGTCAAGACGCAGCAGAAAAACTAGGTCAGATCCGTTTTACCGGGCCTTTTCCGGTGCGAAGCTGTAGGACCGCCTACCTACTATGTCACATAGACTGTATATACCTGTCTCGAGACTTTTGGCGCATAAAGAACGAGGATTGACGGTTATTCGACTCTTGGTGGAGGCGAGCTCGAAAAGCAGCACCGCCTCCTTCCGACTGTCCCTCAACTCTGGCTTGAACTCTGCATCCCAGCCGTCTGTGCAGGACAGAGCGAACGAGATGAGCTCTAAAGGCAAGAGCACCAAGCCAAAGGCGTTCGCTGCGCTCGAACCGGCGCTGCACCCTCTCCTCCTCCGCGCACTCTCATCGCTCCAGTTCGCTGTTCCGACTCCGATCCAGGCGACGCTGATCCCGCTCGCACTCGAGTCAGCGAGAGACATCCTCGCACGCGCACGGACAGGCTCGGGAAAGACGCTCGCCTACGCCATTCCGATCGTGCAGGGAATTCTCCAGCGCAGGGATCAAGGTCAACTCGAAGGAACGAGGGCGCTCGTGCTCGTGCCGACGAGGGAGCTCGCCGAACAAGTCAGGGGACAGATCGGAAGGCTCGTGGAAGGACTCGGGCTCGGTGACGCAGAGGGAGACCGGATCCGCGTCGTGAATGTCGTCGGCGAGCAAGGTACCCGCAAGAAGCGGAAAACGACGGGCGGAGAGCGCGTAGAGAGGTACGCCGTACTCTTCATCGCGCCGGCATACAGGAACTGGTCGCTGAACGGGTGCTGTACTGGCCTTTCCGGACCGCAGAATGCAGTTGGCGGATCGACCAGAAATCGTGATTGCGACTCCGTCTCGCGCTCTCGCCCACCTGAGGTCCGAGGTGAGCACCATTAGAGCCCCGTCTTCATCTGTATGGACTGTGCTGACTGAAAAACATCCCCTAGTCTTTGCACCTCGAGCACCTGGACTACCTCGTGATCGACGAAGCCGATCTCATCCTTTCTTACGGCCACTCGTCGGAGGACATCCGGTCGATCTTGTCAGGACCGTGGAACCTTCCGAAGGTGTATCAGAGCTTCCTGATGAGTGCGACGTTGACGGGAGAGGTGGAGGAGCTCAAAGGCGTGGTGCTGCGGAATCCGGTGAGTTCAGGCTATCAGTCGAGGCGGTACACCTACACTCGAAGCGCTGACATATCCTTGCCGATAGATCGTGTTGAAGCTGGAGGAAGACGAAGACGAGCTCGCAAACTTGAGCCAATTCAGTGTTCGGTACGCAGCAACCCCTTGCGCAACGAAGTTTCTCCAATCTGACTCTTCCCGTCCTGCAGGTGCTCGGAGGAGGACAAGTTCCTGCTACTCTACGTCATCTTGAAGCTCAAGCTCATCAAGGGCAAATGCTTGATCTTTGTCAACGATACCGATCGGGGTTACCGCGTCAAGCTCTTCCTCGAAAAGTATGGCATCAAGTCCGGCGTTCTCAATGCGGAACTTCCTTTCAACTCTCGGTGAGCAGCGCTCTCTGTGACCTCACCCTCCCCCAGCCCGCTCTAACGGCCCGTGTTGCAGGTACCACGCTGTGCAAGAATTCAATCGCGGTGTTTTCGACTACCTCATCGCGACGGACGAGAGTGGACTCGAGGGCCACGATCGGGATACGAACGAGGAGAATGCAGAAGAGAAGGGAGAAACGGCAGGCTGTACGTTCTTTTTTCCTCTGGCGGGGATCTTGGACGCGATCTGACGTTTTGACTCCAAAAAGTGATCTCGACTCAACCGGCTGGCGAGGACGCGGCAGAGACGGCCGACGCAGAAACGGCGCCGCAACCGTCGAAGAAGCGGAAACGGAAAGAGGCGTCCTCGAAGCCGTCGACGACCGAGTACGGCGTTTCGCGCGGTATCGACTTTGTCGACGTCGCCTGCGTCATCAACTTCGACTTGCCCTTCTCTTCTCGCTCGTACACCCACCGCGTCGGTCGAACTGCGCGTGCCGGCCGGACCGGCACGTCGCTCTCTTTCGTCGTGCCGCGGTCCCTCTGGGGCAAGCAGAAGAAGAACGACGTCTCGCTCGAGACGGCCAAGTACGACGAGAAGGTGTGGGCTCGGATTGAGAAGGCGCAGAAGGCAAAGGCGCAGGAGATCAAGGAGTACAAGTTCGACTTTAAGCAAGTCGAGGGCTTCCGGTACCGAATGGAGGACGGCTTGCGGAGTGTGACAAAGGCGGCGGTGCGCGAAGCACGGATCAAGGAGATCAAGAACGAGGTGCTGAACTCGGAGAAGCTCAAGGTGCGTGTTCCGGTTCGGAATCGTCAAGTCTAAGGCATGACTGACCAAAGACGTACGTCGCTAGGCCCACTTCGAAGACAACCCTCGCGATCTGGCTTTCCTGCGTCACGACAAGCCCCTGCACCCTTCGCGCGTGCAGCCGCACTTGAAGCACGTCCCGCACTATCTCATGCCCCGAATTGCCGCTGTCGGAGCTTCCGACGCAGCAGTGGCCGCATCTGCTGCAGCGGTCGCAGTAGGTGCGTCTGCCGACGGCGAGGGCAAAGAGAGCAACGTCCCGTTCCACAAGCCGGGCTCGCAACGCGGAGGGAGAGGCGGACGTGGCGGTGGTCGAGGAGGAGGAGGGCGCGGTGGTGGCCGCGGTGGACGTGGTGGCGCGGGAGGAAAGAGGCAGGATCCGCTCAAGGGCGGCAACTTCAAGTTTGGTGGCAAGAAGTAAACTTGGCTACGAACTGCGTTGCAACACGACATGGTTGCTGCTGACTTGTCACATGTACCGGACTGTACATCCTGCTGCCGTAGATATGCGCCTGATCTTTGCGAGTCCCGTCCGTTGCGTTTTGGATCCGCTCATGGCAAGGGAAGTTGACGATACCAGTTGTCGTCCAACCAGGCAGGGTTACACTTAGAACGACTATCGGAATCAGTCTCCTTGTCTAGGTGGGAGTTGGTTTCGAAGAAGGGCAACGTGTGTGTAAACTGTTAATTTGACGCGCACACTCTTTAGTCAGCGGTACCACCTGTCTTTGCGATTGCAAGCGACTGACCACTCTGTTTCTGATTTGTTCTGCGTTCCAGTGTTTCTGCAGAACCCGTCCGTGGCACCGATTGTCAGCTTCTGCGTCATTGCAAGAGGTAAAGTTGGCGCCACTCACAAAAAGCTGCTCAACTTTCTTGGGGTCCGCTGCAGTTTGGCGTGCAGCTGGATCATATGATGACTCCCCAGGAGAAGGTGTCACAAGTGTGATCAGGGCGTTGGAGAAGCGAATAAGGAACGAGCTGAGGCTGTCGCGCTCGATGTTTGTCCAGTGCTTGCGCATTCGATGGATCATTTCGGCCATGTCGTCGGCCCATAATCTGCACACATCGGTGATCCCCCCCTCAGGAAACTGCTGAACCGTGAACTGATAAATTTGGTCAACTGTAGACCCTTTGGCAGGTGCATGCGAGCTCGAGTTCAAATGCCAGCCCTCGAATGCCTTGTTGATGTCGGCGTGTCGCGCTTTAAGCTTTTTTCGATCTGTCTGCTGCATCTCAATGCAAAATTCAATGGATGCATCCTCCGCGGGGCGTGGAGTTCCACCCTGCAACACCAACCAAATGATCAGCTGTAAGCCTGTTCGCAGCATGGAGGTAGCGTCGGAAGATAGCTCACAAGATGCGTCTCTAATCTGAGGATATCAATCTCAAGCTGTCATACAAAGTCAGCGCCCAGAGAAGTGACGGAAGTCACAAGATGGGTAGTTACACACCACAGCATTCAGGACATCGACCTGCAGAATGTCTCCCTTCTTGAGCGCGTCTTGGAGTACGGCATGCTTACGAGAAACCCAATGATAGAGGTCTCCTTTCAACCACCAGATCGCGTTGCCCTGGTGCAGATGTTTATAATCCGTGATCGCATCATCCGCAACTACGTACCAGTTGAGGAGGCGTCGGAGAGCTCGAGGAGGAGAAGCTTTTCCAGGGTTGTTATACCGGCTCTTGTACTCGCTCCACGTCTGCTTCTTTTGCAGTCCCGATGCCAACCATGCCAGCGCGTCCACAGTTCGGGTCAGCGCCATGCCCTCACCCGCCTCATGAGTTGCTTTTAAGCTCGATTGCGGCATGCCGAGAGTAATACGCTTCTGCGTCTTGCCTAGGAGCGCGAAAAGCAGCTCTGACTTGGTGTTGAGAGAGGAAGAAGAAGACTGCATGCCTTACGAGACCAATCCCTTAGGTATCGCGCGTCGGGTGTCCGCGGACAAGCCGAGATAAACGAGTGGTCCGAGCGCGCGAGGGCCTGAGAGCCGTCTGCGGCCACACTGTTGCGCTGCCTGGAATTAGCTTAGTACGCAGGAGTCTAGCTTGCTAACTGATCAAACTGCACAAAAGAGTCTGCGCATCGCAAAAAGTGCCGCGTGCGGGCGGGCTGTTCGAAGCGGGTCAGCTACTGGAGTCGTCGGACCGCTCATTCGCAGATATACAGGAAGAGATCTAAGCGCAACATCTGTCTCTGCGGAAGCCTCGAGTGCCAGTGCTCGGAGAATGGCACGCTGACCGGACATCCGCAACTTAACCTTCCCGTGAGCGCTGGCTTTTCGGCGAAGTGGATAGTCGTACAGCAATGCACTCTTCGCCCAAGCCGGGGATTCAGCGCCGCTGATGCAAGACCACAGGAGCCTCGCAAATAGAGGAGTTGCTCCAGATTGGCGATTTCAAGTCCAGCGGCCAGAGACAACATCGAGGCAGGACTTCGGTAACTTGAATTGTCAATGCTCAAAGGGTACAGATCCTCTTGCAGTAGGTCTGGGTCATTTGTGCAAGTAGAACGCTTCATTCTTGCGGTAACGGGCTCACTCCGGCTCCAAGGACAAGATCCTGTCGCGCTGCGGAACCACAGACGGCAAGGCCAAACGGCGATACCAGTACTCATCCAGCCAGGCAGGTTGTTGATCAGCGGGGTTCTCCTCCTCATAGTCAAAGTAAGGATTGGTCTCGAAAATGCGAAGCCCGAGTCCGATCTGCCGCGAAACACGGATTAGGGTATCAGTCCGTTCCATCACTCGCCCCGAGTCCGTGTCACCGCAGCTCACCACCCTTGTTCTGATCACATGTGCATTCCAGCTGATCTGCATTCGCATCGCTCACATTGTAACGTCAGCCTCTGCTTTCCTGAGCTTGGGATAAAGGTTTGCGCCACTCACGAAAAGTTCGGCGGCTCTCGTGTGGGTCTCGGGCTGGCGAGCCGCAGGTGCATACACTGACCCGGCAGGAGGAGACTGCAAGAGGTCTTGTAAAACCGCCTCGAAGCAGTCGAGAAGTGAGAAGAGGCTCGCCTTTTCATCCCGCGTCCAGTGATTGCGCATGCGGCGAATCAGTTCGGCCATGTCCTTGTGCCACTGCGTACAGAGCTCGAAAGTTCGCGGATCTGAACAGTGGTCCGTGGCAAATTGGCAGATCCTTGCAAGCCTGACTCCTTCTCCGGTCGTGACCTCGTGATCGTAGGTCCTGTGAACCGCAGGCAAGTCGAGTCGATGTCGGATAGCGGCGTGACGTTCCTCGAGCTCCCTCTGATCAAGGTTCCTTATTGACTGGGCGTGAGTGATCGACACGGAGTTGTCCGCGTTTTCGTCGTCTTCGGGCCAGTGTATCCCCTGCGATCATGCAGCAACGTGTGCGTCAACAATGGACTGGGCTCATATCATGAACCCGCCAACATCCTACAAGGTGCTCTTCCAATTGCGGGACATTGATTTGGAGCTGTGGGGGAAAAGTCGAGTCAGATCACTCAAAGGTGATAGGCAGCCGCAGGAAGAGCGACGTACCACTGCATCGAGAACGTCGATCTGAAGGATCTCCCCCACACTCAGCGCATGAGCGAGTACGGCGTGTTTGCGGACAAGCCACAAAGACATGTCTCGCTTCTCCTTCATGAGCAGGTTGCTGCGCTTGACGGTGGTCCAACGATAGGCCATCTGACGCGAAGCTTCGTTCCACCTGTGAACGCGGAGCGCAGACAGGTCCAGGGTGCGGAGACGGTTGTGCCGCAGATTCCAGGTGTTGTAGCCCACCCCGGCAGCGAGTCTCGCGAGGTTGTTAAGAGGGACATCGACGCCGATGCTCTTCCACTGAGGTGAATTGGTGGCAGCTAGGTACGGCGCATCGGCTGGCACGCGTGGCATTGCGTCTACTGATCGCTCGTGTGCCGTGTGTGAGAAAATGTGCACTCCGAGGATTGCGGCGAGGAGAAGCAAACCAGAACAGGACGAGCGGGTGAGTCGAGCGAAGTTTCAGCTTGCAGGCAGCAAGGTTTGGCCGGCTCTTCCCCCGACCACGTGAGCCGTGCGGGCGGCGCTGAGACCGCAGCCTTTGCACGTCATGTGAGAGATCTACGGTGGCGCTCGGCGTACGTCACATTCCCTCTGCCGTGGGGAGTTTGTTCGAGGCGCCGGATGGAGAAGCTTCGGACAAGCCGCTCTCGGTTGCGCAGCTTCGCGAGCAAGCATAGCGTACTCGACTGGAGGAGATTATCAAGACAGCATAGCTCTCTCTCAGCACGGTGGAAAGGGAGACCACGGCGAGTGAATCGCGTGAGGGAGATCGTGCCGCTCCACTTTTGACTCGACTGACGTTCGCGATCCTCGCGCTGACGCTCAGGACGTTTCGATCAGCAAGGCCAGAGCAAAAATATGGCATCCCCAGACCCCTCGACTGCGCTCGCCCAGGCTGCGCGTGACGCCTTCACCGCCTCGCAGTTGCTCGACGCTTCCGAACGGCACCTCGCCTTGATCGCCGTCAAGGATGCGCTCACCGATGCCAAGCAGGAGATCCTCGCCGCCAACAAGCTCGACATCCAAGTCAGTACCCGCACACTCTTGTGCCCGCGAATCCCGGGCTCTTCCGGAGGCTGACTGACCCGGCTTTGCAGGCAGCCAAGGAGCAAGTCGCCGCGGGAGCCATGTCGTCGTCCCTCCTCAAGCGACTGGACCTCGAATCATCTGCAGACAAGTACGACTCGATGCTGCAAGGCATCCTCGACGTCGACCAGCTCCCGGACCCGACCGGTCAGGTCACGTACGCGCGCACCCTCGACGACGGACTCGAACTGCACCGCGTCACTTGCCCCATCGGAGTCCTCTTGATCATCTTCGAGGCACGGCCTGAAGTCATTGCCAATATCACCGCCCTCGCCATCAAGTCGGGTGAGTGTCTCGCGCTGCTATTGCAAATTGACGGCGGATTTTGACCCTTTCTCTTTTCTCAACGTCTGACGCAGGCAACGCCGCTATCCTCAAGGGCGGCAAAGAGTCCATCCACACTCAGAATGTCATGTCGCGCGTCATCCAGTCCGCGCTCGCAAAGACCAAATTACCTTCCGCCTACATCCAGACCGTCTCGACTCGGTCCGAGATCGCATCGCTCCTCGCTCAAGACCGCTACATCGACCTTGTCATCCCGCGTGGGAGCAACAGCCTCGTCAAAAGTATCCAGAACGGTACGCGGATACCGGTCATGGGTCACGCCGACGGACTTTGCGCCGTCTTTGTGGATGAGAGTGCAGTGGAAGAGAAGGCGATCAACGTCGTGGTTGACTCGAAAGTGAGTCTTTGCGGCCGAAGATAAACGCTTTCGTCGACTGACAGCTCGTCTCTGCTAGACAACATATCCCGCGGCGTGCAATTCTGCCGAAACGCTGCTTGTCCACGAGGCTCTTCTTCCAACGCTCTGGCCGAAACTGGCTTCGGCCCTCCTTTCGGCCAATGTCGCCCTTCGCTGCGATCCGGCGACCTTGTCCGCTCTCTCTTCTTCCTCCTCCGGCGTCTCCGCCCACCCTTCATTCTCGACTCTGGTCACTCCCTCGACTCCGGAGGATTATGACACCGAGTTCCTCGAACTGATCCTCGCCGTCAAAGCCGTCCCTTCCCTCCGTGCCGCTATCTCGCACATCAACTCGCACTCGTCCCACCACACGGACGCGATCGTGACCGAGTCGGAAGAGAACGCGCGCGCGTTCAGTCGCGGGGTCGATTCCGCAGGCGTGTACGTCAATGCGAGCACGCGCTTTGCGGACGGGTTCAGGTACGGGTTCGGGACCGAGGTCGGAGTCTCGACGGGCAAGACGCATGCACGCGGACCGGTCGGACTCGAAGGAGTGAGTACAGCGCTTCCGTTCGCTCCTTTGCGCCTCGGGCTTAGTTTGGCTGACCAGCGGCATTGCAGCTCGTCATCTACAAGTACCAGGTCCGATCAACAGCCGCCGAGGGGCATGGAACCGCTGTCTTTGGTACCGGTCCGGGCAAGAAGCCTTTCCTCCACACGCCACTCCCGTTAGGAGACTCGCCTTTTTAAAAGAAGGCGCTCTCTCGCTAGAACCTCTTGCAAACGCTTGTAACAGCCCTCGGACGTCGAAACCTCGCTCGTCTCGTGCGTGGTCTGCAGTAGCCAGGCCCCGGTACAAGGAACGCGAGGTTGATGGCGAAGCGCGTGGCTTCAAGTAAATTTCGCGCTTGGTCTCTCACAAGGAATAGGCGTCCAGTAGGGTACCATTGTTTCCATAAACCTGACTCGCAGCGCGGCGGCAGGGCCTGATGCGGTACTGGGCGAAGAGTGGCAGGCTACAGTGGCGCGCGAGGTGGGCGCAAAGCCATGTGCAGGAAAGCGGCGGAAAGAAACAGGCTCAAGGTTGGATACTTCAGTTTTGGCTGGAAGAAAGAGACTCGAGTGCTGGAATCTTGCTGTCCATTGCCTAGCCTGATCTTGGTGTGCTTTGCTCTTCAAGCATTTGCTCTTCAAGCATTTGCTCTTCAAGCGTGAACTCTAGCGATGTGATTTTATCGCGCGTGGGGTCTGTCGACGGCAAGGCAAGTCGCCGATACCAGTTATCGTCCAACCAGGCAGGAGTACATTTAGAAGGATCGATATCAACGTCAAGGAGAGGTTTGGTCTCAAATAAGGGTGAGGCGAGGCCAAACTGTCGTTTGATGCATATGTCCTTTGTCAGCTGCCTTTCAACCTGGGTTTTGCGATTGTAGCAACTGACCACCCTAGTCCTGATCGCTGCTGCATTCCAGTTCACCTGTACATTCCGCCCGTTGCACTGCCGTCATCAGTTTCTGCGTCAGGGCTGGAAGAGTGAAGCCGGCGCCACTCACAAAAAGCTTGACGGCTTTGTCGAGGTCCGCTGCGTGTTGGCGAGCAGCTGGATGATACGCTGACTCTGGACGAGGTGGTGCTAAAAGTGTGTCCAGAGCCTTGCGGAAACAAGTGAGGAACGAGCTGAGGCTGTTGCGCTCGATATCCGTCCAGTGGTTGCCCATGCGATGGTCCGTTTCGGCCATGTCGTCGGCCCATGATCTGCACACATCGGGGATCTCCCCCCGAGGAAAGTGCTGAACCGCGAACTGATAAATCTCGTCGACTGCAGACCTCTTCTCAGGTACATGCTTGCTGTGTCCCAAACACCAGCCCTCGAATGCCTTGTTGATTTCGGCGTGTCGCGCTTCAAGCTTTGCTCGATCTTCCTCCCGCTCCTGATCGCGACTCTTGACGAATGCACTGTCTGCAGAGCGAGGTTCGCCTCCCTGCACAACGCCAACCAAATGATCAGCTGTAAGCCTGTTCGCAGCATGGAGGTAATCTCGGAAGCTGGCTCACAAGATGCTTCTCTAATTCGAGGATATCGATCTCCAGCTTTATAGTTCAGAGTCAGTGCATTAAGAAACGACGGAAGACAACGGGCGAGCAGTCACATACCACCGCATTTAGGACATCAACCTGCAGAATGTCTCCCTTCTTGAGCGCGTCTTGGAGCACGGCATGCTTGTGTGAGAACCAGAAGAAGAGTTTCTTCTTCACCTCATAGAGGCGGCCGGGGAAATTCTTTTGTGCAAAGACATAGTAAGCTTGGACCACTGCTTCCGTAATCCTGTGCCACTCAATGGCGCGGCGAGCAGACGCATCAAACGCCCTTGTCGTACGGCTCGGCGCGTGCCGGGTCTCCCATGTCGTCCAAGCGAGGCCTGACGCCAAGTGTCCAAGGCTGTTCACACTCGATTTTAAGTTGATGCGGGCGTTCTCATCGGGACCCTGTATTTGTGACTGTGGCATGATGGACGGAGCGAAGCCTGGAGATCACGACCGACACTTCTGTATCGTGCCAGTGAGAGCAAGCAAGAGGTGGCACTTGTCGACAGAGGTTCAAGAAGAGGAAGAAGCATTAAGCATGCGCGCGCGGTGAACGCGGTGAACGCGCGAAAAACGGCATCCGCGGACAAGCCGAAAAAACGGCAGGTCAGTCACTTGGCAAAGCTCAGAACGGATCAGCTATGAGCCTGAAAGCGTGGCCGGTCTCGCGCTCGAATCCTAGAATGCCTGAGGCATAAGCAAGGAGAAAGAGAGTGATATTACGACAACAAGTCCGGAAGGAAGAAACACCTTCGGAAAAAAAGGACCGCCGCCGCACCGCGCTCAGTCGTCGTTATCGTCGTGCATGGCCTCTCCGGTCACCAACTCGCGCACCTCGTCCTGCGTACGGGCGACCCCGGTTCCTTGGACTTCTTCTCCTGCAGCGACCGCATTTCCTCCTCCTCCTGCTTCCTCATCGGCCGATTCCTGACCTCCGCCGCCGTCTGCCGCATTCTGCCCCGCCGGCGGACCCGCATCCCCGTGCGCATTGTACATTGCGTCTCTAGATTTCCGGTCCTCTTCGAGCTCGATCCGAGTCTTGGGACCGAACAAGGCGGCCAAGTTGAGCTCCCCCCAATGTCGATCTGCCGGATCGCCGAACGTGGTCCGTTCGAACAGTTGACGGAGCTCGAGGGCGGGTAAGGAAGTTGCGAGAGAGGCCGAGTGCGTTCGTGGGTGGCTGAAAGACGACGATGCCGCCGCCGAGTGGAACGCAGGGCGGCCGCGACCGGGAGAGGTGAAGGCGTCGGTTTTGTAGGGGTTTCCGTACGGATACGAGGGATGCGTTTGGGACGGCAGGGCGGCTGCAAACTCTCGTTCATCAGCTCGTGGCCATGCGAGGACGACAGGGTCCGCGTGCGCACTCTCATCGTCTTCGTCCTGGTACGGCGGGAGGAGGTGCGCCGGCACGTAGATGTCTGTCGGGGGGCGAGCGAGTCAACTCAATAGCAGCTGAATCCTGCACCTCTAGAGGCGCACTAACCGTCGTCTGGCAAGTCCCAGTCGTCGTCGTCGTGGTCCTGGTCGTCGAGCAAGTGCATCGCCCGGCCGAGGGGCATCTGCACCCACGAGTAGTGCGCGTCCTGCGTACGATCCCCGCGTCAGGGCCTTATCTCTAACTGTACTTGGCTCCAGACCGCACTCACACCCATCAGCCGGTGAGTGTAGGCGGGAGCCAAGCGTTGAACGAGAATTCTCGGTCGAGTCGTCGCGGCGAGTGGGCCGAGTCGAGCCTCTACACTCTCTTCCGAGTAGCAAGATGAGCACCGGAGAGCAGCAGGAACCGCAGCAACAGCAGCCTCAGCAACTCAGCGAGGAGGCGATCGAGTATGCTCGTCAGGTGCGTCGCCCTCTTTCCTCAGCCTCGCTCGCGTCGCCTCTCTGACGACATTGGGGTTGCCTGCAGTTCTTTGACGCCGCAAGGAGGGGAGACGTCGACTTCATGGAGGAGCCTCTGAAAGCTGGATTGCCCGCCAACCTCACAAACTCAGTCAGTCGCGCGAGAAACCGGTCTCGAAAGGAGCGACCGGCCGGCTGATGAATAATTTGTCATGACCCGCTTTGCCTGAACGTCCTCGCAGAGCGGAGACACTCTGATCATGCTAGCCGCCTATCACGGGCATCCCGAAGCCGTTTCCCTCCTCCTCAAACACGGTGCCGATCCAAAGTGTGTCTCAAAACGCCCCGCCACAAGAGAAGGATCACGTCGGGGCTAACTTGTCCGCGCCACGCAGCCGATTGAACGACCGAGGTCAATCTCCGTTATCGGGAGCGGTGTACAAGAACGAAGAAGCGGTGCGGCTCTCGACTCTGCACGAGCGCCTGACTCCGTTTTATCTCCCTCGCTAACCCGTTTTGCTGTTCCCCTTTGCAAGGTCATCGAGGCCCTCCTCGCCGGAGGAGCGAACCCGTTCCTGGGCAATCCGAACGCTTGGGTCTCGGCAAAGATGTTTGGTCAAAAGAAGTGGGAGGAACGATTCGAGCAGACTCGGAAACTTGGCGGCGATCAGCAGCAGAACTCGACGCAATCGGCGTAGCTTTAATAATCACACCGCCATGCGGTACCCCTCTATATAGACTCGTGTGATAGATCGTATAGTCCTGTTGCGTCAGATTCGCTCCTCGCGAAAGATGATCATCGGCGCAATAGAAAGAGAAAAAGGACAGTATGCTTGCAAAGGCATGCTACAGGTATATGCAGCGAGTTGCGGAAGGGTATAGAGAGTTTATGCATGCATGCGAGACAAGCGAAGAAGCCCTCCTGGGACTCTCATCAAAAGTAGGGTTGCCAGCCTATTCGCGAATCGAAGTCAGTTGCCAGTCGAGAATCGCCAGGAAAGGAACGAAACGAAACCCACCCGAGAAAATCCGCGCGAGGTGAGTGACTTCTGTCGCTTCTTGGATGAGCTTGTTGACAGTGTACTCGACGCTGAGTCGGTCATCGAGCTTGGCGCGGATGATCCCGAGCGCGCGATCGGCATCGTCCGGGAGCTCGTCGAGCGCTTCGGCGTCGGCGTCGCTCGAGCCTTGAATACGCTTGGCCATTTCAGCCGAGACGGCCCTGTATTCCAATGAAAGGCATCAGGGCATGCTCCAACACCGCCGAAAGAGGAAAGGAAATGACTGACCAGCTCTGGAGCGGATCGTGCTTGAACACTTCAAGGATGGTCATGATGACGCTCGATCGTTCGCGCAAGACTCTGAGCGTCTCTTCGCAGCAGCGGCGGAAGACGCCTTCGACGCCACTCATGCCGAACCCGTCGACCAGGTTCTGGGTGAGGCGGAAAGGGACCAGTTCCGGGATCGGCAGTCGCTTGCCCTGAGTACGCGCGCGCTTGTCAATGTTCCGAGCACAGGTCATCAGCAGAGCACATGGGTGGCGCACCTGATCGAACGCAATGCCCAGGTCGATGTGGACCAACTCGCCGCGAGCTTCGTCCATGAGGATGTTTGAAACGTGGCGATCGCCGAGCCCGACAACATGCCCGATGATCGAGGTCGTCGCGACGCTGCGAGAATAGTTGAGTCGCATGTCGAACCAGAGCGCTGGGACTTTGTGCTTCATCCAGAAGTGGTGACGGAAGAGCGGAGGCGTGTCCTTGAGGATCTTGCGGAAGGTCTCGTCCTTGAGCGGGACTTGTCGGTCGTACGAAGACTTGTACCGCTGCTCGATCTGCCGCAGCGAGTCACGAGCCTTTTTCGGCAGGTTCGGGGCGAGTTTGCTGGCACAAGGGAACAGAGTCAGCCTGGAAGAACGAGTCAACCCGTGGAGAAAAGTCCGACGAACTCGTAGAGACTGCCCAGGATGGAACCGAGAGGAACCGTGTTCCGCACAAACTCCAATAGCCCGTTGCGGTTCTGCAACGGAACGACTTTGTAGGTTCGAATGCGGAGGTTGCGTCGGCGGCCGCCTTCGTCCTTGGCGAGGAGGGAATTGACAAGGTCGAACGCCTGCTCCATGACGGCGTCTTGGCGGATGTCATCATCGCCCTTGAGCTGGTGGCCAAAGCAACGTAGTCAGCGCGGAAGTAGTCCATAATCCTGCCAAAATTTTCCGACGGCTTACCAGCTGTTTGTATCCGATACCGTCGCTGCCTCGACAAACGACAATCTTGGGCAGGTGGATGCCCCCGGCCGTCTCAAAGCAGTCGTCGTACTTGGCAATGCTCGGGAAGGTCGACTCGTCGTAGCGTCCGGTCGGATCGACAGCGAGGTGAAAAGTCGTAACCGGGATCGGCAAATTCTGCACGCGCGCCTTGATTTTGAGAGTACGGACAATTGGCAGCGGGCCTTTCTTGAGCTGACGCGAGTCGGAAGACGAGTCGACGAGGTAAGCGCTGTGAGATTTGAGGTTGAACGATGCCCATTCGGCGTAGGCAGAGCAGACGAGCTCGACCGCCTCGATGCGCGGTCGCAGGCGATCACTGCGCTTGGCCTTTTCGAGCAGATCATCCGCCGCCTGTGCGCGGCTGTTGCTGGATCCGAGGCCTACGCTCGACTCTCGACTCATGGTGGAAGACCTCCGGCTTGAACGACTGGAGGGAGCCGAGCCGCTTTCTGTCGACCTGAGCGACTGCACGGGATAGAGCGCGTGGAAAGGATGCTGCGTGCAGAGCCGGTAGACGAGAGTTTGGATGTTGCTCGCGGCGGCGGTCGGCTTGGGACTCTTCGTCAGGCGCGCCGAGAGTTGGTACGCCAGGAAGACAAACTTGTGCGACGGGACATCGGCGAGCGGCTTTTTGAGTTTGCCGTGCAGGTCGTCGTCGTCGGCGCACGACAGCCAAAGGGCGCAGAAGCGGAACACGTGGTCGTCATGAGCATCGCTCGTCGTGAGGGCGAGAGCGTAGTTGTGCAAGGCTCGCCAGAGCATGTCTTTTGCGAGTTGCTGCGCTTCGACGAGCTGACGTCGATCGTCCTCGAGGTGCTCCTCTGCCTGTCTGCGGGTCCTCTTGATGTCCCCACTCTCGAGGCTCCCGTCTTGCAGGCGCCGCTCCATCTCCTTGAGCTCGAGGTTTTTGCGCTTTTCGTAGGCGGCGAAGCGAACGTTGCGCTCTTTCGCCATGTCGCGGAGCTCTGCGTGTTGGCCGTCGGCGAAGCGTGCAAAGGCTATGTGCACCTGAGAACGCTCTTCGTTGTCGACCTCTCGGTCGAGTGCGCGGATGGCGGGCTCAAAGTAGCGGTCCAGAACTTCCTTCGAGCTGTGCAGGCGTGCTTCGGCCGTCCACTCGCCCTGTTGCCATCTCAGTGGTCAGTCAAGCCGAGATCCGGATCGCCGCGAGAATGGTTGAACGCACGAGGCGGGAGAAAATCACCGCCAGTCTCTCGGTGGAAGCCTCCTGCACGTTGGCGAGCAGCGTGATTGCGGTCTTGTGCTCGCCTTGCGCCCACAGGACTTGTGCGAGCTCCTCATCGACGTCGAGAGCCTGATCCGTACCGGCAATCTCGCGCACGACGGTGATGGCGTTGAGGGATTCCTGCAGGTGGCCGCGCTGCCGTCCGAGCCGGGAGAGTTCGACGAGACAAGCCTTCTGCGCTTCGGTCGCGGCCTTGTAGAGCTCGCTGACAAACTGGTCGCCAACTTGGTCGACCTGTTCTCGAGCGCGCAGCCCGCGGAGTAGGCTGTTGCGAGTGGCCAAAATCTTTTCTGCGTCGCGAAAGCTGCAGGATGCAACGATGAGCGAACTCTGTAGATTCGCTAAGGGTTTCGTCACGGTGTTGCTCACCTGGTCTGCTCGGGCACACTGGCCATCCTGGTCACGAGGCCGGACTCGGAAATGACCGTCCCAAAATCGACCGCTTCGCGGAGGGCGAGCAGGGTCGACGTCGTGTTCGGATCTGGCTTCGGGTAGTCGAGACAGACACGGCCGAACTTCCGCACTTCCGACGTGAGAGCATCGATCGTGAGAGTTCGGGCGGCGTCGGCAGAGCGCGAAGTGCGACAAGCTTTCAGTGCTGTGTAGAGCGTCGCGCTAGATGTGCTCGTCGCCGCGCGTTCGACTGGCAGATCCCACACGTCGGTGCGCCACGCGAGCTCGTACGGCAAATCCGATGCGATGTCTTTTTCGGCCAAGCTACCGCTCAGACGAGCAGGCTGCCAGACGTCCAACGCGAGGCGGTTGAAGCCGAACGCGGCGAGCGCGGCAACGACGCCGCCTGTGGCTGCCGAGTCTCGACGGTCCGGGTGGTAGACTTGCGCCTCGTGACGGGCGCCCCAGGCTTTGAAAGCACCGTCCCAGTTCCCTTCGTGGCGGTACCGGCGTAGGAGGGCCTCTCGAACATCCGAGGACTGACGCCCGTAAAAGCCGTCCGGTTCGTCGATGTTCTCATAGATCGCGTACAAGAGCTGCTGGGCTTTGTCGTCGTGCGCTCTCGAGTACGGGTGACCTCGCGCATTGACGGCGAAGAGGCGGTCGTATTCGTGTGCAAGGTCGAGGCACAGCAGAGCCGTGAGATGCCGACCGGTCTTGATCGCACCCTGGGCAACGTGAATCCACGGGATCGACAGCCACGTGTCGAAGCGCGAAGGCTGCGACGACCGGATCTCCGGTCGTGCGTGCTTGCGCAAGCTGACGATGACGTCGACCACCAGGCCGACTGCATCTACCGCCGCATCTGCGTAACCGAGGAGGCGCTGGAAATAGCTCGAAAGCGCCGCGGTTGGCACGCCATCGTCGGTCACGGCGCCAGACAGCAAGAGCGAATGGCAGAGAGGGGGCAAGATGGCCCGAGCGAAGGACGCACTCGCCCGCGCGATCGGAACCACCTGGGCGAAGAGCGGATCTTTTGCGGCGAGAACGTCGGCCAGCAACTCGGCCAGGTTCTTGCTCCAAGGTTCGGTGTCGGCAGACATGCGGACCCAATCATGCGACTCGAGCTCGTCCAAGGTGCGAGGGCCGGGATGGCGCTGGCGGTCGGGACGCTGCAGCGCGGGCCAGGCAAGCTTGGCGACCAGGCTGCCGGTTCCTTCGCCGTCTTTCGCGTCGTCAGCAAAGAGAGCAGCCGTGCCGTCGATCCCGAAGACGCGACGCGCTGCTTGGAACGCCAAGTCGGCCGTCCCGCGATCGTCGTTCCGAAGCTGGTCAAGGACCAAACCGATCATCAACCTGCGCGCACCGTCCATGTTGTCGGGTTTCGCGACGCCCAGCGCCTCTATTCTCGCGCACTCGGGGTCGCCGACGCTCGGAGATTCGTAGTCGCCCCCCAGGTCGTATACGATGCGCGCGAAAGCCAGGCTGTCCTCGGAGCTCGGCAGGCCGTCCGGTCGAACTGCTTGCATGAGGTGCCATGCGACCCTTCGGCGGTCCGGTCGATGGAGGAGTTCTGGGTATTGCGGGTGCGCGAGCAACTTTGTTGCGATCGGGAACTTGTCGATAGGGGCGAACGAGGAAGCCAACGCCTGACAGATCTGATCGATGCTGATCGAAGCGAGTGCGAAAGTCGGACGGGGCCAAAGCAACGCCGCTTCGGCAACAGTCGCCTCTCCGAAGAGGGTCAACTTTTGCACGCCGGCCTCGAGTGCAGCGTACAGGCGTTGCGCGGCGGCCTCCTCCTGCGCATCGAGTACGACGCCGCGCAGGCTCTCGCACGCACGTGCCGCAATGAGCAGCTGCTCGCAAAGGCGTCGTGACGCGGCGGCTCCGGGTTTCGACTTCCTGACGAGCTGCAACGCGACGGCGAACGACGACTCGAGCATCGGCGCTGCCAAAGAGACGACATCTCCTTCCGCCAGGATGCTGGTCAATCCGTCGATCAGGAAAGCCTGAATCGTCAAGTCTCGTGTGGTGCGGTGGGCAAAAGCAAGCGCCATCGCCAAAGCCAGTAGGCGCCTGCACCGTTCAGAGACGAATACGGCGTCGTCGGCTGCGCTCAGGAGACGCTGCACGATGGGTAAGACGATGGCGCCCGTGCTGAAGACTTTTCGCTGAGCGTCGAGCCATTCTGCGGCGGCGATGATCTGTTCCGGCTGGAAATGAGGTGGCGGCGGCTCGGCGTGCGAGACATAAGGCTCGTCCAGCTTGAGGAGATCTGCGAAGGCAGCTCCAGCCTTCGGGTCGTGCTGGAGAAAGGGCGGCGAACCTGTCGGCCATTCTCGGGACCAGACGAGAGAAAAGGTCTCGGCGACGATCTCGTCAAGCGCCGAGTCAAAGAGCTGCTCCTGCTGACGGACGTCCATGGCTCCGGCCCCGTAGGCGAATTCGCTCAGGCGATTGGCGACTTGGGCGACATCTGTCTGTCCGAGGACGATGGCGAGAGCACAAGACTCGGCAAAGCAGTCGCGGCGGACTTCTTGCGGTGAGCGACCGATGACCTCGCACAGGGTGGGAAAGGCATCGTTCGCCTCGTTGTACTGCAAGATCCAGCTCGCCGTGCGTCCGAAGTCGGCCAGGCGGGCATCACGCAAGGTATCGAAACCGCAAGCTCTGTAAGGCAATCGTTCCGCGATCTCGGAGGCGGGCTGCGTCTGGGCATTGCGGAGGTCCGACCACGTGAAGTAGCGAGCGTAGTACAGGTACAACTGGGCGAGACTCTGGAAGCCGAGGCGGGTCGCGACGCCTTGCAGGGTGACGATCGCCACTTCGGCGAGCTCGGGGCTCTGTCCGCTGATGCGGACGAGCAGCTGATATGGCGCTCGCCTCCGGCTTCCGGCCATGATGACCATGTTGGCGTTGCAGAGGATCTGCGTCAACATGCGCTCCGTCTCGACGACGTTCGTGATCGTGTTGTCGCGGATGTCGTTGAAGAGGGCGTCTTCGGACAAGCCGAGCTCTGCGCAGAGTTCGAACAGTTTCGCCGTCGAGCTTGCCGCCAGGAATCGCACGCGAAAGTCGGCATCCGAAAGCATGTACGGGATGATCGTGGTCGGTGTGATCATGCGCCCGTCCTCGCTGCGCGGCGCACTGCCATTCAGATCCCAGTGACGTTGACCGGGGTCGCGCACGAGGTAGCGGTCTAGGAAGGTGGTGAACTGTGTACAGAAGGCTTTGAAGGGTGAGTCTCTGTGGAGGAAAACTTTTCACGAAGGGCTTTGTCTCCACACCTGCAGTCGGACGCGCCACGAGGTGAGCGTCTTCTTCCGAAGCATGTCGATGACCCAGGTGATGACCGCGCGAGCCCGTGCCGCAAGATCGTCGTGCGACGCGTCAGCTGCCACCCAGAGGTGAGCAGTGCAGTCGAGGAATTGCAGGACGACGAGGGCGAAGCGCTCATTCCGCGCGTAGCGGTAGTCCGGCAGCAGCTCCCCTCCGATATGCTCAAGGACGGCTTCGGCTTGGGCGAGTCCAAATTGCGCCATTCCACTCCGCGCGGCAGCGAACGCTTCTTCGGCGATGGCGATCGCTTCCTCGCCGGAGGGCGCAGCGACAACCGCCTCGAGAACCTCTCGCAGACGCGCAGGTTTGGCCGACGCGGCGCCGGACATCTCGACCGAAGCAAAGATCTCGACGCAGGTACCAATGACGGCAGACTGTGAGCGAGACGCGCTTCGGCCGTTACCGTCGCCAACATCTGCAGACCGACTGGAGCCGATGCGGATGTCTTCAAAGTCGTCCGCGCGCTGGGACTGCTCGAGGTCCTTGATGCGCTGCGATGCCTGCGTACCAGTCGGGTCCGGCCCTGACTCTGCAGAAGCCTGCGATGCTTCTGCGTTCTCGGAGAGGAGGTAGCGAGCCACGGTGGCGAGCTCGTCCAGCATCCGTCGCGCTTCTTCATTCTTCCAGATGGCGAGCAAGACGGGGAAGCGATTCGAGGTCGATCCGACATCGCTCGCATGCTTTCTCGGCAGTTTCCGTGACGAGATGTCGGATGCGACGCCGGGATCGAGCAGTACGGGGTACTCGACCGCCTGCCTGTTCCGTGGCCGTCCGACCAGGATCGGCGAGAGAGCGCACAGTACGCGCGCGCGATCGCTCGGCGTCCACCTCTTGAGCGTCAAGGTCGGGGCGAGGTCGATGACGAGGTCGACCGCTTCGCGAGACAAGCGCCTGTTCGGCGAGATGTCACTCGCCGAAAAGGTCCCTTCGACCTCGAGTGCCAGGCAGGCGATATCGAGATGGCGACGAGCTTGTTCCGCAGTCATGCTTGACCAGTACTGCTCGTTCCCCGCTGCTTGCTGACGGAGCAAGGCGAGCGTCTTGAGGAGCCAGGCGGCGATCTTTCGCGGCCGCATATGGCCGAGATCTTCGGGTACTCCACCGGTCGCATCAAAGTCGGTCGGCGATCGAAGGCGGGCATTGACGACCTTGTCGTCGTCGCCGTCGCGAGTGTACGGCGGGACTTTGGCGTTGATGTAATCGCGGATGCGCACGGTCTCGCTGAGCTCGATGGCCATGGTTGCGATCGGACAATCCGGCACGAGGTAAGGCATCGGCGCAGCCGGGGCGGTCGGCACTCCGACAAGTCGTCCGATCAAGCTGGCAAGGCCGGATACGGCGAGAGGATCGGCGTGGGGACGATGTTGGCCGAACGCATGCAGGCGATGGATTCCGTCCAGGGCGGCCCAGCCAGTCGTGAGCCAAGCCAACATCTTGTCGTGGACTTTGAGGTACGCGAGGCGAGCGTCACTGGTGGCGATCGCCATGCACCACTCGAAAAAGAGGCAGACGGTGTCGGACGGGAAGTAGGCCGTCTGGACGTCGAGGTCTTTGACGAACGATTCGACCGAGTCGGTCAAGACTGCCGTGCCGACTTGATCGTGCGCGAGAAGCACGTTGGCGAGATGCGCCGCGCTCCGAGCGACTTCGCTCACCGCGAGTTTCCGCAGCGCGAGATGCCACACCTGATCCCATCGAGATCCAGACGGCAAGCGGCCTCGTCCTCCTCCCGGCGTCTGGGTCGTACCCGTGCGGACCGGATCTTCGGATCCCGTATGCACAAGGGAGGCGGCGAGGAGGCACGCCCAGCGCTGAATCTGGACGTCGCTCAGGCTCAGGAGCGGCACGAGCGCATCTCCGATCCGGGCGCGAGCTTCAGCCGACAACGTCTGCCAGTGCCGGTCGACGAGGAACAGCAGGATCTGCAGCCGAAAGGTCACGACGTTGGACGGGGCGGACGAATCCGTGAGCGAGTCGAGCAGGAGAGACAGCGGGTCTTCGAGCTGCGTGCGAGACGGGCAAAAGGTAAGCCCCGTGTAATTTCTCGAGGCTGAATAGGGTGTGCAGAAGAAGAAGAACCTCACCCTGCGACGTTTTCCTCGCTGTACAGGGCTCAGCGTGTCCGCGCCGGCTTGTTCCGCGGCGCCGACAACTGCGTCGCCGACTTCGTAGATCCGGGCGAGCGCGTCGGCGCCCAATTCGACGACGCTCCAGGCGATCGCGTCCTTCTCTTCAAAGTCGGCTCCGATCCGAAAGGTGTTGGCATGATAGGGCGCCGTCGTTGTCGACTTGGCGCAGGTTCCGAGGCCGAGGTGGTCGATGTCGATCTCGAACGCTTCGCGCCACCGAATCGTCGGCTCAGTCAAGACGGCGTCGTACAGCTCCTTCGCGCGCGTGAGCACATCGCGCTCCGATTCGTGCTTGGCGTGCGCGTGGACCGGCACCACAAAGGGAAAGAGGTACCGCAGCGCCATGACGAGCTGTTCCTTGAGCGAGGCGTTCTTGGTCGACCAGAGCGCGAGGAGGTGCGGCCAGAGGTGGCGACCGATCTGTTTCATCGAGTGTTGATCGTTCAAGTCGACTTCGGCAAAGGCGCGGTTGAGCGCGGTGACGGCCGAGAGGTGCGCGCTCGTCTCGCTCGGGAAGAGGCGGAAGAAGCGCAGGAATTTGCGAAAGATGGCTTGCGCGTAGGTGAGGAACGGAGAGCTCCGCGAGCGAAAGACGACTTCGATGACGCCCAGCAACTCGATCTCGGTCGCGGTCGCGGTCCTTCTCGTCTTGATCGGCATGGCGACCTCTTCGTCGGCGGTAGTCCTGAGCGCTCCGGTCGGACCAACTCCGTCCTCGTCAATGTCGAGCACCGTGTCGTCGACAAAGTCCTGACCGATCCGGATCTTGTCTCCGAGGACGGCCGAGAAGCAGAGCATGACAATGTCAGTCCACGCGCGCTCGTCGAGGTGCTCGAGATGGGGCTGGTAGCTTAAGACGGCTCGGAGCGCCTTCATGTACGTCAGAGCGAACGGCTGGAGTTTGCCCGCGACCGCGGTGAGCTGAGTCAAGTGCGCAATGATGGCTTTCGCAGTCTTGCGATTGACGACCTTGTAGAGCTTGACGGCGGCCAAGCGGACCATCTGCGCCGCCTCTTCGAGCCGTTTCTCGGTCGCGGCCGTCTTTTTCTGAACCAACGTGTTGCGCTCCTTGATGACGACGCTGAACATGGTCTGGAGGGCTTGGATCCAGGAATGGCGCGGGTCTTGGCCGAGGGCGTTCAAGTTGCGGTTCGAACCGAAAAAGGCGCGGCATCTCGCGACGCCTTCGCTCCGCTCTTTGATTTTGTCTGACTCGAGCTTGATGAGGACCTCTTGAAAGTCGCGAAACGCCGTCATCGCGATTTGTCTGGAGGTTACGGGCAGAGTTGGCAATGAGACGGAGCAGCGCGTGAACTGACTGAATGGAGGAACGGTCGGCGTACGATCTCGAGAGTCGACGCGCTGCTGTCCTATGTCGCCGCCTGATTGTCTCTCGGCACTGCCTTTGTTCGCGCCGCGCAGCTGGCCACCGCCTTGGCTCCTCCTTGCGCAAAGAAGCTGCCGCCGTTCGAAGCGAACTCGACCTCCGCTTCCCCTCCGTCTCGCCGAAACCACGATAGCCCAGACACCGACCGCTGTTTGCTTCTGAGGCCTTGTCGAACGCTAAGCGAGCCGGACCGAAGCTTTGTTGGTGCGGGAGAAGCGAGCCGAGCTGCAAGTGGGGAGGGACGAGAGGCATAAGCCAGCTTGACCGCGCGAGCAGGTCCTTCTTGGCTTAGAAGGGCAACAAGGATACGCTTACGAACGCTTACCGTGAGCTTAGCTTGTCTAGCTCGCTCGGGCTTTCTCGCCGTGTTGTGAAAAAAGAGCGAGTCAAGCTGCAGAGGCGGAGATTCGCGAGGTTGACGTCGTCCAACTCTCTCTCGCGTGGGTCAGGCGTGTAGCAGAGGCAGTCAAGGGATATGGCTGCAGTCTCGAAATCCGCATCGCCGCTGAAGGCCGCGCTCGCTCCGGCGTTGGCGCGCTTCTTCTCCGCCTCGTCGTTCCCGATCCACTCGCCGTCATCGTCGGCTTCCTCGTTGCCTGCTCAAGAGGCCAGCCCTTCTGCATCCAAGAGTCCCGCGAGTGCTTCTCCCTCTGCTGCTTCCTCAGCCTCGACTTCGCAGCAGCCGCCGTCGCCGCCAAAGACCAAGGCTCAGCGTTTCACCCTCGACCCGGCCTCGTCGTCGACGCCTCCCAAATTCCCGCACGGCTTCCTCGCTACCGGCTTGCATTGCGGCGTAAAAAAGGACAGGAGCAAGCTCGACCTCGCCGTCATCATCTCGGACCGACCGTGCTCCGCCGCCGGGTGCTTTACTCGGAACGCGTTCGTCGCCGCACCCGTCACCGTCAGCAAGGACGTCCTCGCGCGGCAAAAGGGCGTCGCGCGTGGTCTCGTCGTCAACTCGGGGTGCGCGAATGCCGTCACCGGCGCCCAGGGGCTCGAGGATGCCCGCGCCATGAGCGACCAGCTCGACTCGTTCTTGTCCGCTTCGTCCTCTTCCGACGGAACCGGCACGCTCGTCATGAGTACAGGAGTAATTGGACAACACTTGCCGATTCAAAAGATTTTGCAGGGGATCGAGACCTCGACGGCGACCCTCGGAACCAACTTTAGCGCCTGGAGCGACTGCGCCCGCGCATTCATGACCACCGACACGTTCCCCAAGCTCCGTACGCGGACGATCCAACTCGGCGGCAAGGAAGTCCGCATGGTCGGCATCGACAAGGGCGCGGGTATGATCCACCCCAACATGGGCCCGCCGGGACCGCCTCACGCCACGATGCTCGGTGTCATCGCGACCGATGCCGCGATCGAACCCGCTTCCCTCCAGACCGCCTTGACGCACGCCGTCGACCGCTCTTTCAACTCGATCTCGGTCGACGGCGACATGAGCACCAACGATACGGTCGTCGTCCTCGCGAACGGCGCGAGCGGGATCAGCGAGATCTCGCAAGACAAGACGCCCGCCGAGTATGAGCAGTTCCGCGACGAGCTCACCGACTTTGCGGCAGAGTTAGCTCAGCTGATTGTCCGCGACGGAGAGGGCGCCGAAAAGTTTGTCAAGGTCACCGTGAATGTGCGTCTCTGTTTCTTTTTCCGAGCTGCTTTCCCGACTCTTTGGCGATGCTGAACATCGATTCTTGCGCTGTAGGGCGCGCCTACGTACGAGGGAGCGCACAAGGTCGCTTCGACCATCTCGACCTCTTCGCTGGTCAAGTGCGCACTGCATGGCCAAGACGCCAACTGGGGCCGCATCCTCTGCGCCGTCGGGTACTCGCAACCCGGGTTCGAAATCGACCCGACCAAAGTCTCGGTCTCGTTCGTCCCGCAAGACGGTACCCCGGCGTTGCAGCTCCTCGTCAACGGAGAGCCGGAGAACGTCGACGAAGCCCGCGCGAGCGAGATCCTCGCTGAGGAGGACCTCGAGATCCGCGTCGAGTTGGGCCTCGGAGACGAGAGCGCGACCTACTGGACTTGCGACCTCTCGCACGAGTACATCTCGATCAATGCCGGTGTGCTGCCTTCTTTTTGCGCATGGCTTAGGACAAGAAAAAGCTCCTCTGACCAAGCTCTTCCTTTTCCAGACTACCGATCTTGAGGGCGAGCGGCATACCACTCTTAGCTTATACGCAACCCTCGGAAATCTGTCTTGAACGGAACCTCATCACCCCTCACTTGTCCCTCTTGCATGGCTAGTCATCTCCCATCACACCGACTTTCCGCCCTTTCCCTTCCTGAGTTTCCGCAAGCCGTGGAATCTACTCTTGTAGACGCTCTTTTTTTTTTCCTGGTTGTAAGCAGTTCTGTTGGCCCCTTCTGGACGTGCCTTGACCAAGACAAAGTCGAGATGCAGTTTCTTGCTCTCGGGCGCGAACACGCGACAGATCGACGCAGAGCTCCTCTGTCCGTCTCTATACGGACTCGGCTCGATTCCTGACTCTTGCTGCAGCTGGCCTGCGGATCACGCTTTCTGATCCTACTCGGCTCCACGGTTTTCTTGGCGGGCTCTGGTGGAACGGCAAGCGCGACAGAACGGATCCGCTTCGTGCCGCAACTCCCGGCAGCAGACCCTTGCAGGACGACTCAGGCAACCGACGCAGACTGACACGGTCCACTTGGAGTGGAGATAAGCTCCGAAGTCTGGAAGCATGGCTTCGGTACGTCTACGTCGCTTCGCCGCTCGCTCTCCCCACGACCACCTCCTGAGACAGCCACTGACCTTGCTGTTATCGGGCCCGCCAGATCATCGTATCGCCCCAGCAGCGCTTTGCTGCAAGAATAGCGGCAGCCGTCATCGGCCTGCTTGTCTTCAAGTGGTTCCTTTTCGACTCGAGGGTGACTTTTTGACCTCTGCTCGCGACACTCTCGCCCAAACAGATACAGCGCTGACACGCCTCGCACAACCCGCTATAGCCCGCAAGTGCTGCCGGAGAGATCGCCCATCCGGCCATCTTTGAGCGGATCACGCTTGGCAGCCCGCTATCGGGACAGGCACTCGACACGCGCAAGTACTCGTTCCTGCAGTCGCGCATCGACCGCGACGAGACGCACGACGTGTTCGACAATGACATCCAGGCCGGCATGCAAGACTTTTGGTCTCGGTTCCAGAAACCGTTCATGACCGGCCCGGAGACTGTGCACCTCGACGAGCAGGTCGTCCGAGGCGCCATCGACGAACTCCTCGGGTTCAACGGCTGGGCGGCGGCCGCGTGCTCGAGTTTGACTCGTCCGTTCGGCGCGTCCAAAAAGGAAGACGACTGGAGTGACCTCGCTCGTCCCGGCGCGCTCTACTACTTTGCCCTCGTCGTCCACGGCGCCGACCACTTTTTGATCGACCAGCTGGCCGTCATCGTCCAGCTCGCCAAGCGACTCGGCCCGCAGTCGGTGTTTGTCTCGCTCGTCGACTACGCCTCGACCGACTCGACCCCGTTCCTGTGCGACCTCGCCGAAGCCGTCATGACCTTGCTCGGGATCTCGTTCCGTATCCGCCACGTTCCCGCCATGACGGCCGACCCGACCGCGTCCTACTACCCGCTCGAAGAGGCGTACACGCGCAACCTCGCCCTCGAGCCGCTGCACGAACTGTGGGAGCGCCGCAAGGTCCAGTTCGAACGGGTCATCTGGCTCAAGGGCTTCACCTGCCCGAACGACATCCTCGAGACGATCCGAGTCTCGTACGTCAACCAGGCGTCGATGGTCTGCTCGATGGACTGGAAAGAGCACAACGGCTTCTTCATCTACAATGACCGTTGGCGCACCCGAGACATGGACGGCTCGCTCTTCCGTGGGTCCAAGTCGACGTCGCCGATCGACGAGGCGCCGCCGCACGATCCGGCGAGCGGAGCCCGGTACGCGCTCCACCTGCCGTTCCAGGTCTTTTGCTGCGAGTCCGGCACCCACATCGTCGACCCGCACAAATCGTACTACTGGGGGATCACGTACCACTCGGCGCCAATCGACTCCGTCTTCAACACAACCGCGGCCTCGGACCGGCAAGCGCCGCGGTGGTCCGAAGGCCCGTGCATGGACTCGGCACAGCTCCACTTCTGCCGCGACATGTGGATGGGTTCGTTCCGCGAGGGCATCAAGGAAGAGGCGAAGCGAGTCGCCGCCGATGAGCGTATGGGCAAGTCGCGCAAGGTCCACCCGCTCATGGACGAGTTGATCCAGGCCATGTTGGCGTCGTACGCGCCGGTGACGGTGCCGAAGCCGGGCGGGTACCCCAACTCGGGCGACTACATCGCAGATGAAACCGGTGCGGGCTTGACGGGCAACGACGCTGCCGGCTCGCTCAAGGGTGGTGCTCGCAAGGCCGGCGCGGGCACGGTCAATCGGCCGGCTGCTGTTGGTGCTGCTGCGCTCGCTCCTGCCGCTGCTCAGCAAGCTGCTGCCGACGAGGAAGAGGAAGATGAAGGCGAGGAAGAGGAAGAAGACGAGGACGACGAAGGTGACGCGGCCGTTCTCGCTGGCGGTGCCGCGGCGTCCGACGACGACGAGGTCGACGGACGAGGGCAGCCGATCGATCTCGCCGTCAAGCTCGTCGACGACGACGACGTCCAGGATGCTGCCCAGGTGGGCGCCAAGGTTGCGAAAGCCGCTGCGGGAGGAGCCGCTGCCGGTGCCGCCGGGAACAAGAAGCAGCCTGCTGCCGCCGCCGACGGTCCCGACGCGGCCGAGTGGAACGCCGTCAAAGATGCGGGAGGCCGACCGCTGGCCGGCAAGCCCGACTCGGGTCCGGCAGCGTGGCAGCAAGCGGATGGCGACTTGCCTGCCGAGGCGGCGGAGGAGCGCGCCGTCGACGACGACAAGGCGGCGGCAGCAGCAGGCGGCAAGGTCAAGCAGAAGCGATCCCTCTTTGCCAACTCGGGAGAAGCTCCCGCGAACGCCGCCGACGCGGACGCGGCAGCCGAACTTGCGCGGCACCGACACGAGAAGCGACGCCCGCGCTCGTTGCCGAACCGCGATTTCCCGTACGCGATCGCCAAGATCCTCGTCAATCCGCGGTGCGTCACGACCTACGCGGGTGTGTCGCACACGCAACTCGCGCTCGACCTGTTTGGCTCGGGCGAGGACCGCGAACCGACGCCGCATGAGGGTGGCAAGTACGAGCTTGACGAGTGGCGGACGGCTCCGGAGAGCTTTGTCTGCCAGGAAATGCGAACGACCGGCGGTGAGTGCGGTATCTGTTTGACTGCTCTCGACTTGTCCGTGCTGATGATTGTCTTTGTCTGGCAGGCCGGGTTGCGCCCAAGCAACAACGCCGGACAGGGTTCCAGCAGGCTCGCTTGCTGCAGAACGGGTGGCGGGCGTGGTAGATTCTTTCTTATGTGGCAAACTTTTCTCTCTTCTAATTTTGCGCCTATTCTTCTTCTCGCTGGTCAAGATTGCGCCTACGCAGGCAGGTCCGCGGAATTGTTCGGAGATGGGTCACTTGACGCGGAAGCAGCTCGAAAATTTTTGAAAGCTCGGAAGTCGCAGAAGTCAGTGGCTCGCCTGCTATACACTCGCCTTCCCCAACGCTTTCGTGAAACAAGGTCAAGATGGGCAAGACTGGACCGCCTCGGAAGAGCCACCACAACCGCATGAAGAAGAAGGGCGAGGCGGGAGCGTCCAAGAATGTGAGCGCACCGCCGCACGCTTTCATACGGGGTCGTGCAGGGCCATGGCTGACGAGCTGAGACTGGCATGCAGTACATTACGCGTAATCAAGCCATCAAGAAGCTCCAGTGCACGCTCGGTGACTTCCGCCGACTGTGCATCCTCAAGGGTCGGTTCTCTGATTTCCTCCAAGTTGGACGACCCTCGCACTGACTACAGCACCACTAGGTATCTACCCGCGCGAGCCAAAGAATCGCAAGAAGGCCAACAAGGGCTCTTCGGCACCGGCGTCGTTCTACTACGCCAAGGACATTCAGTACCTCCTTCACGAGCCGGTCCTGCACAAGCTCCGCGAGCACAAAGCGTTCGCCAAGAAGCTCTCCAAGGCTGTCGGTCGTGGAGAGTACGGTCTCGCCAAGAACCTCGAGGAGCAGAAGCCGACTTATCGCCTCGACCACATCATCAAGGAGCGGTCAGTCCGCGCGTGGCTCACTCGTGCTGTCTCCTGCCGTTCAGTAGTACTCACACGAAGTTCCGGTTGCTGCTGCAGTTATCCGACATTCGTCGACTCTCTCCGTGACCTCGACGACGCGCTGTCGCTCATCGTCCTCTTTGCCGCTCTCCCCGCCACGTCCACGATCCCGGCCCCGGTGATCGCCAACTGCGCTCGCCTCGCTGCGGAATGGCAGCTCTACGTGATGCGGACGCGCTCGCTCCGGAAGGTGTTCCTCTCGATCAAGGGCATTTACTTCCAGGCCGAGGTCCACGGTCAGACCATCACCTGGCTGGTTCCGTACCAGTTCACGCAGACGATCCCGTCCGACCTCGACTACCGCATCATGCTCACCTTCCTCGAGCTGTACCAAACTCTCCTCGGCTTTGTCTTTTACCGCCTCTACACCGACATCAACCTCGTGTACCCGCCGAAACTCGACCAGGTCCTCGACGAGAACGGTGCCGGGATCGGTGCCCTCCTCCTCGAGGAAGCTGGCGCCAAGGGACTCGTCGTCGAGCAGATGCCGGAAGCGGGCGGCGAGCACGGCGATGCGGCCGAAGCCAAGGAGAAGAAGCGTGTCTACGCCAAGGACGTCCGGAAGCAGATCCACGAGATTGAGAAGGCTGGTGCGGCGCCAACGACGACCGAGGATGACGAGACGGCGGCGGAGGCGGCACCTCCAACTGTGGCCGATGCCGCCATCGAGTTGGACGTGTTCCCGACTCCGGCCGGCACCGACGCTTCCGACCCGACCACGAGCGTGACCCAACCGTCTTCCCTCACCGCCTCGACCGACCTCTTTGCGCCCTACTTCTTTTACATCTCGCGCGAGGTGACCCGCCCGACTCTCGAGTTTGTCATCCGGTCCTTCGGCGGCCGTGTCGGCTGGGATTCCGTTCTCGGTGCCGGATCCCCATACAAAGAGGACGACCCGCGGATCACGCACCACGTTCTCGACCGACCTGTCCTCCCCGAGACGTTCGCTTCCCACCCGGGCAAGCGGGCCTACATCCAACCGCAGTGGGTGATTGACTGCATCAACCGCAAGACTCTCCTCCCGACGGACGAGTACAAGCCGGGTTCGGTCCTGCCGCCGCATCTGAGTCCGTTCGTTAACGAAGATGAGGTTCGCGAACGCGGTGGTTACGTTCCGGCTGAAGCGACCGGAGCGACGGCTGCGGTCGATGACATGGACGAAGACGACGACGACGACGACGACGAGGAAGAGGAAGAGGAGGACGAGGACGTCGCGATGGAAGACGCCAAGACGCCGGCCTTGCTCGCTGCCGCCGCCGACCCTTCGAACGAAACTCTCCGCCACGCCGCCGAACTCGAGGCCGAAGCGCAGGGTGTCGCGCCCGCTCAGTTCGAGGCTCGCCTCGCCGCTGAGACCAAGAAGGCTGGCGCGTCGCAGAAGAAGCAGAAGCAGGGTGCTGCTCCTGCTGTGCCGGCTGGCAAGAAGCAGCGGTCGGAGCAGGACGAGATCAAGGCTAGCATGATGTCCAACTCGCAGAGGCGGTTGTACAAGAAGATGACCTACTCGCAGGACCGAAGGGACGAGGAGGTGCGTGACTTTAAAGCCTCTCTTTTTCTTCCCCTTCCGATATGCTCCTTTTACTGATTCTTTAACGATCGACGATGATCCGGGCAGACTGTCAAGTTGCAACAACGCAAGAAGGACCTCGAGAAGCGCAAGCGGCAAGAGGCCAAGAAGGCTGGCCAGTAGACAGACACCCTTCTTTGTTTCTCAGTCGGTTCCTCCGGTGCCTCCTAGATATCGCTCCTTGCATCGCTCTCTCCGCTTGTTGTAGTTCCCCTCTCCCTCGTCTCTGTATGATCACTGGCTTATCTTTTCCGCAGAATCCCATTCGAGAGAGATTGGATGCGAAGGAAAGAACACATTTTGCGCAGGGGGTGCTATGCAAGTACAATCTACCAAGGAGAGGACGGGGACACACAAAGAAGCAGGGCAAGGGAGAGAGAGTGGGGGCAAACGAACACAGAAGAAAAAGAAAGCCACGGGGTGCGGAGGGAACGGTCCCTAGAGGTCGGTCATGGGAGCGTAAACCGACTCGGGCTTGACGGTCGCGCCGGCCTTGAGGCGCGCCTCTCCCCACTTCTTCAACCGGATCGACTCGATCGCGATAAAGCCCGTCGTCGCGGACGGGTCAAAGTTGGTGACCGAGTCCATCGAGACCTGCTCGGCGTCGTACAGGGCCTCGGTCTCGGACATGCGACCCTCGACGATGACGTTGCCGAGGATGAGAGCGAGTCGGACGCGGCCGTTGACAGTCTCTTGAGACTTGGCGAGGCACGACTGGACAAACTCGCGCTCGGGAGAGAACCAGTAGCCTGGCAATTGGGGGGACTGAAGTCAGTTCACCGAGCTCTTTCTTCACACTCAAAGAAGTGTATATGCGAGGGTAGTACGCACCGTTGTAGAGAATCTTGGAGAGTTCGGTGGTGACAAACTGGTCGCGGAGTGCGCGGACGTTGCGGTCGACGACGAGACCCTCGAGGTCCATGTGGGCCTTGCGGAGGATGGTCGCGCCGGGCGACTCGTAGCAGCCGCGACTCTTGACGCCGATGAAGCGGTTCTCGACAATGTCGATGCGGCCGATGCCGTGCTTGCGCGCGAGGGCGTTCAGGGTCAGGAAGATCTCGACGGGATCGGTCACTTCCTTGCCCTCCTTGCTCGCGACGGGTTCGGTCCCTTCGGGGTGGATCAGGAGCGAGACGGGGATACCCTTCTTGAAGGTGATCGAGATCCGCTCGGGCGTCGTCGGGCACTTTTCGAGGCCGTTGATCAGCTTCCACATGTCGGCGGGCGGGGTCGTGTCCGGGTCCTCGAGGATACCGGCCTCGTACGAGATGTGGAACAGGTTCTCGTCTTGATGGGGAGGACACCGAACAAGTCAGTGAGAAAGTTTCTCACGCCGCAGGAGAGAAGGACGCAGCTGCTCACCGGTGGACCAGGGCTTGGCGGCGGTCTGGAAGACGGGGATGCCCTTCTCTGCGGCAAAGTCGAGGAGAGCCTGCCTGCCGGCAAAGCGCTCGTAGAAGACGGGGTCACGCCACGGGGCGATGACCTTGACCTCGGGCTGGAGGGCGTAGAAGGCGAGTTCGAAGCGGACCTGGTCGTTGCCCTTGCCGGTGCAGCCGTGCGAGACGTACTGGCACTGCTCCTCGACGACGGTGTCCATCATGGCGCGGGCAATGACGGGGCGGGCGAGCGAAGTGCCGAGGAGGTAGACGCCCTCGTAGATGCAGTTGGCCTGGACCGAGGGGTAGATGAGGTGTTCGACAAACTCCTTCTTGCAGTCGGCGAGGACAAACTTGAGGGCGCCGACCTTGAGGGCCTTTTCGCGAGCGGCCTCAAAGTCCTCCTCCTGGCCTACATCTGCCATAAAGGCGATGACCTCGTAGCCCTGTTCGATGAGCCAGGCGAGGATGCACGAGGTGTCGAGCCCTCCGGAGTAGGCGAGGAGGACGCGGCCCTTTGAGCCGGCAGCGGGGGCAGTAGCAGGCGACATCTTGTGCAAGTATAGACCCGGGTAACAGGAAGGAGGAGGGGAACGGGAGAACGGGGGAAAGGAGAAGGCCAAACCCGCGGCGAGAGATTGACTCAAGTTATCAAAGACTGACGCGGAACGAGTTGCTTCAACGTGAGAGAATTTTCATCGCCTGGCTCTCTCCATCTCCGTTCGACTCTGCCCGAGGACATTGCGCCGATCATGCTGGTCCGGTCAGGCAGGTCAATCACAGCCCGCGCGAGACCCGCTCCGAATCGCTCGCTCGGCTGGTTCGCGCGGTCGAGTCTCGCTTCTGCTCCCGCTCCCGCTCCCACTCCTTCCTCGGACGTCGAGCAGCACGACGTCGTCGTCGTCGGAGGCGGGCCAGCCGGACTCGCGTTGACCGCCGCGCTCACTCAGTCTGACGCTCTCGCCCAGACGCACTCGATCATCCTCGTCGAAGGCGGCTCGCTCGACCAGACGCGTGACTGGCACCCGCGAGAGAACGAGTACAGCAACCGCGTCAGTTCAATCACCGCAGAGAACAAGCAATGGCTCATCCGTCAGTAACACACCCTGGTATCGAGCGGTCCTTGTCCGATCGCTGAACCCCTGGGGCATCGAACAGAAACGGGCGTTTGGCAACACCTCGACGAGGCGAGGACTCGCCCGCTGTCCGAACTTCAAGTCTGGGATGGCCTCTCGAACGCCCGCATAGAGTTCCAGTCGGCCATCCTCTCAACACCCTCGCCGGACTCGAACGGCGGCAATGACTGGGACGCCGCCTTTGCTGCAGCGATGCGACCACGCAGAGCCAACATGTCGACCATGGTCGAGAACCTCAACCTGCAGCGCGCCGCACTCCGCAGAATCGACGAGTGCGCTCGCGAGCGACCGGGAAACAAACGGATCGAGTTGCTCGACGGGAACCGCGTCGAGGCGATCGAGAGGGGCGAAGGAGGATGGCCCGTCCTCAACTTACGGAGCAAATCCGGTCGGACTCGCAGACTCCGCGCGAGGCTGCTCGTGAGACCCACTCACCGCCTTCCCTCTCTCTCTCTCTCTAAACACCAGTATTGACGCCGAACGTTCCTCGTTCGGTAGATCGGCGCCGACGGGGCCAACTCGCCCGTCAAGGCCTACTCCAACATTGATTCGTTCGGCTGGGCGTACGACCGCCACGGCGTCGTCGCGACCCTCGCTGTCGATCCGCTCGTCCCAGGTCAGGGCATGAACACGGGCTGGCAGCGGTTCTTGCCCGAGGGTCCCATCGCCTTCTTGCCGGTGAGTTTCGGCGGTGACGGTGTCTCATAGAACAAATCTCATGGCTTGCGAGGCGGGATCACTCTATGTGGTCCCAACCAGATTGTCCGAACTCACTCGGAATGCTCCTTGTGTGCAGGTCTCGGACACGCACGCCTCGCTCGTGTGGTCGACCACCCCAACTTACGCCGCCCTGATCAAGTCGCTCCCGCTCGAAGTGCTCGCCCCGCTCGTCGACGCAGCCTTCACGCTTCCACACGAGCAGCTCACTGCCTTCCTCGACTCTCTTGTCATCCCTCCTCCTGAGCCTCTGACCGGATCGACAAGCTCCCCGGCTGCCGCGATCGATGCGCCGGCGCTCGTGAATCGGTTGCAAAGTCTCTTGGTCGCGCACTCGCAAGCGACGTATGATCCCTCCAATCCTGCCGCACCGTTGCCACCTTCTGTCGTCTCTGTCCAGCCCTCGAGCGTCGCCTCGTTCCCTCTCCGACTTTCTCACACCTCGTCCTATCTCGGCCTCCCCACCCCGCCACCGCCACCGCCACCCGCACCATCGCCATCGTCATCGGACGACCACGCGGCCGTCATGGCGCCGCCGGTGGTAAACATCGCGCAAGACCTGCGCACCGTCCTCGTTGGCGATGCAGCGCATACGGTCCACCCCCTCGCCGGTCAAGGACTCAACCTCGGCCTTGCTGACTCTCGGTCCCTCTCGACCCTCCTGACCCAACTCGCACTCCAAGGCGCCGACCTCGGCGCCTACCTCTCCCTGAAACCCTACCCGAAAGAGCGCTACCTCGCGAACCACGCCGTCCTGAGCGCGTGCGACCACCTCGCGAGTCTGTATGGCCGGATGGATCCCGTCTCGGTCTGGGCGAGGAGTACCGGAGTTGAAGTGTTGAACGAGTTGGGACCGGTCAAGGATCTGATTATGCGCAGGGCCGGATCGGCGGATCGAGGTGGTACAACTACTACGACGGGCGGCAGCAGTAGTCACGATGCAGGCGCGTGGGGCGCGGTGGCGAGCGTGTTGGAGCGAGCGGGCCAGGTCAAGGACGTGGCGGACGTGCTTGGACGGGCCGCGATCAGTCAAGCTGGCGCTCGGCTGTCTCGCCTGATCGTACAGGGCAAGTAGGCAGTCATTTTTGGAAAACGTAAGAAGAAGCACGCCCCTCCCCCGGATGTCTAACAAGATTCTTTTCCTCATCCTCATCGAGAACGAAAGAGCGCGACAGGGACCAGGCAAAATGCTGCATGTTGCGAGGGTAGACTTCGAGAGAGGTAGTAGTACTGCTTGTGCGGAGAACTCGGGTGACAAAAAAAAAAAAGGCTGATTGGAGGAGGGGGAGATTTCGTGATGGTACAACTACAGGTTACTTGGGTTTAATGAGTACGACGATAGGAGAAGAGAGAATGAGACTGCTGGACAAAGGGTTCGTTTGTATTCGTTTGCACTCTGTAGCGTGTGGAAAGATCAGCCTCCGTGTTCCAGGTCTATTGAGCCAGTTGCGAAGAACGTACGATTAAGGCATGAGGGAAAAAGTGTCTGTTGGAAATTGGTTGGCCGCGGTTCCAGACCGCTGTGCCGTCTCGGTTGCGCGGGTACTGTTGCAAGTTGCGTTTGTGCGTGTGTGCTGTTGCGTGGCGCTGCGTTTAGAAGGCGAGAACCAGGGCCGTGATGGCTCCGAGGGCGAGTCCGGCCATGCCGCCATGACTGTGACCGAACAAAGCCGAGCTCGTTTGGGTAGGAGAGGCCGAAGGCGCCGCCGAAGCGACAGTCGCCTGTGCGAGGGTACCGGCTGCGGCATTCGCACTGGTGGAACTCGTCGCTGCCGCCGAGCTCGCGGAGTCGACTGCTGAAGCGGAAGACGAAGTCGCCGCGGCGGCGGCAATGTCGTTCAAGGTCGTGTTGGGCTCGGCGGCGGCGGAGTCGGAGGCCGAGGCGGAGGGAGAGGAGGCAGTAGTGGTCGCTCCGATGACGGTTGTCGACCCGTCCGGGAAGTAGACCGTCAGGGGCTTGGAACCGATCTGGGGCGAGGCGGACGAGCTCGCTGTGGTGGACGAAGACGAGCTGCTGCTGCTGCTGGAAGAGGTCGCGGATGCGCCAGAAGTGGCTTCGATCGTAAAGAGCGGAGAGATGTTGCGAGTCGAACCCATCGTGAGCAGGTAGGTCGAGCGAGTCTTCAAGTTGGCGGGGAGAGGCAGCGAGGCCGAGCCGGATCCAGAAAAGAAAGAGACATTGCCGAGCGGGTTTTCTGCACAAAGGCAATCGTTTCCATCCGGTCAGACCATTCTCTTGTCTATAATTACCTGAATTTGCGGCACGCACGCATGTCGAGGTGGTAGCCTCCGCTCGGGTCTGCATCGTCGAGGTAACCGAGAATGACAAGGGCCGACTTGTGCAGCTGCTCATCCGGGTAATCGGGTCTCGTGTTGTTCCTGCCGGACGCAAAACGGGTCAGTCAGAATCGGCTGCAAGAGGGCTTTCGCTTCAAGATGCTGAGCTAGGCGAGCGAACGCAAACGGAGGACGCGAACTCGGGGCTGGCGACGCGTCGCGAGCCCTATTGTCCACCATCACACGCGGCCCTCCACGTTCGCCCTGAACCGCGTAGAGCCCTCTGATTGCGAGCAGACCGCGACTGTCCGGGCGGAACCGCGGATTCGGAAGCCTTCTAATCGGCGAGGCCGAGGAGGCGATGACTTTGTCGTCATGATTCAACAAACAACGCCGAGACGGAGGACTGACCAGCTAATCTCGATGTTGCCACCCGCCTGGAACACGCTCGAGCTCGTCGGAGACGTGAAGCGAGGGAAGTAGTCGATGAGCGAGACGCCGGTCGGGATCGTGTCGAACTCGGCGCGCCGCTGCAAGTCCGCGAACGAGGTCGGGTCGTCGAGCGGAGTCGCGAGCGGGAGCGCCGACGCGACGGACGCGGCGAGGAGAAGGAGCGTGGCCGACAGTTCGGCCTTGGGGAGCATTGCTTGACGAGAGCTTGAGTGGGATTGAACGCGTTTTGTGGGTGGAAGAGCGTGTGGGAAGGAACGCGTCTTGGACGAGCAGGCGAAGGTGCGAGCGGGGGAGCGATCGAAACAAAAAGTGTGGGGGGATCTAGAGCCTGCGGTTTCAAGCTGCACGTGATACTGCGGAATCGTCAGTACCCTCGGGAGCGTCTCTGGTGCTCTAGACCGCTCTTGTGGTTGTGCCTGGAGCACGCGCATATATTCGCGCAAGTGTTATACATTTCTACTCGGGAAAATCTATATGAGCAAGTTGCGAACAAGCGAATGTTCAGAGGGGAGCGTCTCTACGACTTTTCGATGATACTCTCGGGTCGAGAGGCGTAACCTGTCCAGCTCTGTGTTGGAGAATAACATCCGTCAGAGGAGCCACTCGGCTGTGTGCCCGGCGACAAGAAACGCACCTCGTCGTAAATGGCGGCGTTGTCAATCACGCCGGCGCGCTGGAGAGCGAGCCAGAGGATAGAGGCCTAGAGATTTGCAGAATCCAAGTGTGAGTCATTGGTTGTCAGAAGTACACATGTGCAGCCCAAGCGACGGGAGCATCGTAGAGGCACGAACAAGCCAAGCCAGACCCCAAGCTCACCGTCATTCCACTTCCGCAAGTCGACACGATCCCCCTCTTGCCGCTCTTGACCTCCTGCCACATCTCCTTGCCCATCACACCTTCAAGCACCTTCTCGAGCTCCTCCGGGCTGAGCATAGTCCGGTACGGCGGGGTCGTCGACGACTCGGGCGTCAAGACGGACTGGAACGGGAGCGAGAGCGAATGCGGCATGTGGCCCGACGAGAGACCCTCGCGCGGTTCAGATTCGGTTCCGTGGAAGCTGTCGAGTCGTGGGCGCGAGTCAACGCAAAGTCAGCATGCCAGGCGCGCGACTTGCAGGTGCCCCATTCGCCAGAGACGAGGATCCGGGATCCGCGACCTGCCAGCTCGTCTTGAAGGTAGGAACGTATTAGAGAGAGAGAGAGCAACGCACCGACCAGCCGCCCTCGCGTCGATGATGACCTCACGCTCCTTATCCGACGCCTTGATAATCCTGTTCATATCCTCCCATTGCCTCAAATCCTCCTTGCGCTCCGCCCCTGACCCCGCCTCGACCTTGTAATCGCTGAACCGTTCCTCAATGTCGGCGATAAAGTAACTCTCGACTTTGGGTTTGTGGGCGTAGAGGAGTTCGGAAAAGATGGGACCGTACAGGGCGCGGAGGGCGGAACCGTCTTCGGCGACGGCGTGAGGGTTCGGGTTGGTCGGAGAGGTCGTGTCGAGGGGAAGACCGTCGGCTTGCCAGCGAGGGAGACCGCCGTCGAGGACCGAGACCTTGTCGTGACCAAAGTGCTGCGCGGATTCACTCGAAATGACCGTCAGTTTTCATTTTGGCCTCTCCTCTACTCCCGCCCCGGTTCGGCTGCCAACCCGCCCCGATTCGGCTGCCAATTCTCCCCCCGCCCAGAATCCACAGCGTGGTGTCATTGAAAGCCGCGGAAGCTCTGTGTCGAGTAGGGACGTTGGAAGAAACAGGGAGACAGACCTTGAAAGTGAAAGCGGTCCTCGGACTGCTGAAAACGCCAACCGTATCGTACACGACCACATGCGAGTTACGCTCGATCCCGAGCCGACTGCAAGCGTCCTCAAACTGGGCCACGGAGGGCATGTTGTCTGTTCATACGATGCCTGAGCGGACAGACGATCTTTAGCGGTTGCGCAGGGCTTCAACAAACTGAGTCGAGCAGATGGGAAGCAGAGACTGACGAGGAACGCCGACATCTGAAGTGGAAGCAATTTGGTCTCTGTTGCGATGCGTACCCAGCGTCAGCGAGTCCCTTCAGTACTGATCGGCGGTCTCGAGGGAACGACAAGATGTCATCGATGAAGACACAGAGAGACTCACACGTCCCAAAAAGCGGCGCCTTCGATCCGTTGCTTCCTGTACTCTTGGAACGGCAGCCTCTTGGCCGCCGGCATGTGCCACGACGCGTCGAGGACGACGGGAGCTGCATCTTGTTGGACGAGGTCGTGAAGCTCTTTCGGACTCAGGAGCGAGACGGGTCGGGCTGAACGGCGGGCGGTCGACATGGAGAACTGACGTGCAAGAGCTGGAGACCGGAGTCGAGCGGCAGAAAACATGGCGGTGAGGGGAGAGAGTTAGAGAAAAGAAATGGTGCAAAGTGGGGCGCAGATCACGACGACCCAAAAAAACACAGCGAAGAGCTTTAGAGATGCACCGGAATTGCTGGCGAAAAGGGATGGAAGCACTCCCTATATCGCTCTCACAAGAACCTCGAGCCGTAACGACAAAAGGACATAGAGGGAAAGGCATGCCAAATGTCGCAGTCTTGCCGTGGACAATCGGGGTATCACTTCCCCGTTCCTACACCCCCGCACCGAATCCCGGACCCCTTCTTTAAAGCGCAACCTCCTCCTCACATCCGGATGATCTGACCCATCGCCTCCTTGTCCTTCTCGACCTCGGCGACGAGCGTCTTGGCGTCGAGGAGCGCGGACCCGTCTTGTGGCCGCGAGGCGAGCAGAGCGTCCCACCACTTGTACAAGAAGGATTCGGCAATCAGTCGGAACCACGGCGTGAAAGTCGAGGCTGTGGTTTGCGTTCCGAGTATTTGGTTAGCTTCAACTTGCGGTGCGCGGGAAAAGTCTTTTCTTGCGAATGTGTTTTGACGAAGAGACGCACCGGGATCTTGGAAAAAGGCTTCGAGGTCGGCTTTCGAGACCCACTTGGTGTCGCTGACTTCGTTCGGGTTGACCTCGTACTTGGGGTCGAGCGTCAAGAAAAAGATGTAATCGACTGGCCAAAAAACGCAACAAACATCCCGGTCAGTTTTTTCCTGGCTCGCTGGCGCAGTTCGGATCGTTCGTTCGCGTGGGAGTCACCACACAACTCACTCTCGTGTTCTGCCCAGATCTCGTCCGAAGGGGCGTAGTAGTGGATCCGCGTCAGGTAGGCAAAGTCGTCGAGCGGGTAGGTGTGCGGGATGCCCAACTCGTGGGTCAATTTCCGGGCCGCGGCTCTTCGGACGCCTGCAGAGAAACCCTTTGGTATCAGTGACGGCAGAGAACGCTGAGGAGAGAGCACGGCAGACGAACCGATCTGGTCCTGCTCGTCCATTTCTCCGTTGCTGGTCAACGGGTGCGAGCAGCACGTGTTGGTCCACATTCCCGGGAAGGTGATCTTTTCGTCGGCTCGCCGTTGGAGCAAGAGCTTGCCCGTTTCGGGGTGGAACAGGAAGACGGAAAAGGCGCGGTGCAGCGGCGAACGGGTGTCTGACGATCCGGGTGGCGGGATCAGGTGGCCTGTGATGTGCGAGTGCTCTCGAAGTCAGCTACAGCGGTCCGGCTCTCGAGGATTTTGCGACGGCGGACTGACAGTCCTTCTTTGAGCCTTCGCCGATGGCGTTGTCGTCATTGTCGAGGAGGATCAACCGCTCCTCCATGAGGTTGATCTGTTCGGCGTCATACTTTGTCGGGTCGAGGGTGATCGTGTCTGTGTGCGGTGTTGTTCAGCTTACAATGCTTCCTTCGCTCGCTCGCCCGGTGAGGGCAGAGTGTGCTTACGAGCGGTGGAAGCCATGCTGGGAAAAACAATTGAATCGGCCGACTCGCGGGGGTGGACACTCGGAAGCAGGCGGTTGGCTGGGAGGTGGTTCTAGCGAATGTGATTGAGCGTATGGCGTGTACCGAGACCTGGTCCGCGTGTGTGTGAATGGAAGCGGGCTAACCGAGTCTTTCGCCAAAAGTCGGACGACAGCTGCAGCGACCAGACTCGCTTCTCCCGTTGAGTCCCACGCTACAGTGCAGGCAGCGGGAATGTCCTACGCACGCAACACAGTCGCGCGACTCGTGCACGCTCACGTCCGGCCGCGGCAGCCCGTCGCCAGCATCTCGCAGCTGTCGGCGTTCGATGCCGCGCTCGAGGCCAACTCGGCCCCCGCAGCAGCAGCCGCACCCTTCCGCCAGCGCACTGTGGCCGGAGCAGGAGTCGGCGTAGGGCACTCGCACTTGGTCCAGAACCCCCACTCGCCCGTCGCGTCCACTTCGTCCACCCTGCCGCCCTCGATCAAGCACACTTCCCTCGCTTCATCGGCCGCCTCCTCCCCTGCCCCCGCTACGGGAGGACCGGTCGCACTATCAGACCCGGCAGCTCGCGATCCCGACACTCAACTCCTCGCCTACCTCGCCCGCTTGATCATGCGCGACGGCAAACTCGCCCGCGCCCACTCGGCCCTCGACTCGATGCTCGCCCAGTTGCACCTCGCCACCTCGTCACCGCCATTGCCCATCCTCCGCAAAGCGATCGAGGTCGCCAGTCCCCAGATTCGGATGGTCGGCAGGAGGAAGGGCACCAAAGTCATGCAGACTCCGCAGCCCTTGACCGACAAGCAGAGGACCAGGCAGGCGTGGAAGTGGATCGTCGACGCGAGCGACAAGCGCATCGGCGACAAGGAGTTCGATTTCGGACGCAGGCTCGCACTCGAAGTCCTCGCCGTCCTGAACGGCCAGAGCGAGGCCAACAAGAGCCTCGTCGGAAGGCATCAACAGGGTGTCACCGGCAGGGCAAAGTGCGTCCCGCTGCTCTTCGGAGGGTTTCTAAAGTCCTGCGACTGACTCCCTTTCTTCTGGGTGCAACAGCGTCGGACGATAGGATCGCCATGAGGAGCGCGGCGCCGCAGTCCTCGCGCATGTACACTTTTCGCAATGCAACTACCACACGCAGACTCGGCGGCTATTCTTGCTCGTTCCCTTCGCTCACGGCCGGAGACTCGCGCTCCAAGATAGTGGCACTACCCTTGTGCAAGACTTGCACGGGAACGCCTGACGCCGAGGGAGAAAAGGCTCTGAGGAGTCTCCTTTTTTTTTTTTTTTTTTCGACGGAGGAGATTGGAGCTTTGCCACATCGAGCGGCCGTGTCGACTTTCGCTTTCATTCTTGTGAGGAGGCCCTCACATCTCGACATTTCACTTCTGCCGAAGGAAGAGTGCTCGTTAGACTTCTTGTCCATCAGACGTTGCTCTGCCGGCCCTGCGGAAGAATCGGTTGACGCTGAACGAGTTTGATCGTGCGTGCGATGACGCTGGCTGCGCGCAGCCGTCCCTCTTGCGCGCGGCCATAGTCTAGCCTTCAGTCGAAGAGCTTATCAATCTACCCGCTAGAGACAGTCCCGTTCTTCTTACCGCTTAGATCACCCGCTGCTTCTTCGTTCGTCCGCCACCACCTCCGCCGCCGTCGCCGTCGCCAATAGACCCAGCCCTCGGTTTCGATTAGATCTCCGCATAGATAAGATGGCTATGCAACAAGCCAAGGACCTCGAGAAGCAAGCCGAGAAGAGCCTCGACAAGCTCGAGGATCAGATCGTCCGAGGCGACATTGATTCGACTGAAACCAACGCTCGCTACCTCGGTAAGTAGTTCAGGTTCAGATGGTTCGGGTCACGGTTACCACTCGTGCCCTCCCAACTGACTCACTGACACCTTTTGATCGTGTGTGTGTCTATTCCTCGTCCCAACTCGAACAGGTTACCTCGCCCGTTTCCGGCCCGTCCTGATCGCCTCGTCCCGCTACCTCGCCTACACGAGCGACGTCGGCGAATCGTTCCGTCCCGTCGTCGCCCCCAAGACGGTCACGGCCGCGTACGGGATCAGTTGGGCCTACTTGATCGGCGATGTCGTGTACGAGTCATGGAAGGCAAAGGGGAGGGCGAGCGAGATGGCGCCGGATCATGTTTCCCAAGTGGTCGGATTGACGTGCGTTGCCCTCAACGGTTCCCTTTGATCGAAAACCTCGTAACTCGTCGGTTTCCAGTTTCGAGTAACGTCTCAGCTGACAACCCTTATTCTCCTCCTTTGCCGTACTGCACACACGCAGTTTCGCGAAGCGCGCCATTTTCCAGGCTACAGCCTCCATGCTGTTGCCCTCCCTGACTATTCACAGCATCGTGAAATACACTGCGCTCTTCATCAAGAAGCAGGGCATTCAGAACATCCGGGTCCGACAGTGGTTGCCTTCCGCCCTCGGGTACGTTCTCTCTCTCTCCCTCTCTTTGGACTTCCCCTCGGGTCTATCACATCTGCCGAATTCCGTGCCCAATGCCCCGCACCCTGACCTTTGAGCGCAGCGGAAAGACCTCCTTTTCTTGTGTGCTGACATCCTCTCTCTCGCACGCGGTCCAATCAAAAACAGCCTCGGCACGATCCCGTTCCTCCCCTTCCTGTTCGACGAGCCGGTCGAGCACCTGACCGACTCGACCTTTGACCGCCTCGAACGCAAACTGTACCCGGACGAGGCGTCGCCGATCCGGGTCGCCCTCAAGGCGGGAAAGCATCACGTTCCGGTGACGCCGGCGCCTCCGCCTGGACATGCGGAGCAGTAGATAGTGATTCTGGCATATATATCCATAATAGACTGGCTTTAAAGTCCCCGGCATTTTCTAGAATGGACCTTTCAAGTTGCGTGATCGACGCGAAAGCACGGCCGGCTGTGGTGGAGGAGATGAGAAACAGGCCGACCGAGTGCGCCTCGTCTACTACACACCTGCACACTCGCTTAGGCATGTCTGACATTGAGTACCTCCGGAGTCAGCTCGGTGTCCACCCCGGTCAGTCCCCTAGACCTTCTCGTCTCTCCACCTGCACTTTGCACCGCTCTCTTCGACTTTTTTTTCGCGACTTTGATGCTCCCGAGCGGTCTACGCCTCGCCGGACTCGCCAAGCTCCGGGAGCGGCAGGTTTGAGCATTGGAACTGACGTTCTGCTTGCTGGACCGCGCAACTATAGACTTCCCGAAGAAGGGCATCGTCTTCCTCGACATCTTTCCTCTGCTCCGGGATCCGATCGCCTTCGAGGTCAGTTTTCGCCCTCGTATAGAAGCACAGGCCCCCAGCTGACTTCTTTCATTCTGCCATATCTGCAACCGGCCGGTCTCACTCGTGACTCACGCCAACCGCCGACAGACCCTGATCACCCACTTCCTGCACCACCTCACCTCGACCACCCTCCCCCGCCTCCGCGCCGAGACCGGCAACCCGCACGCCAAGATCGACGCCTTTGTCGGCCTCGACGCGCGCGGGTTCTTGTTCGGCCCCGTGTTGGCGAGTCGGTTGGGCGCCGCATTTGTCGCGGTCAGGAAGCAGGGGAAACTGCCCGGAAAGTGCTTCAAGGCAGAGTATGAGAAGGAGTGTACGTTTGCAGTCTCCACCTCCTCTCTGAAATGCTGATTGAAGAGGCGCTGATCTTCCCTTCTGCAACGCGCAGACGGCACGGACGTGTTTGAGATGCAGGAGGATGCACTCCCTGCTGGCGCCAACGTCGTTGTCATCGACGACTTGATCGCCACCGGCGGCTCGGCCTTTGCTGCTCACCAGCTCGTCGACCAGGCCAAGGCCAAGGTCATTCAGAACCTCTTCGTCGTCGACGTGCGTCCTTTTCGCCTGTCTCCTTTCTTTTGATCGCCGCCACTTCCGCCCGTCTGATCAGCTCGAGGGGTGGAAGTACACCGATCCTGATACATTTACTGACTCGAAACACGGTGGTGTCCCAACAGATTGAGTTCCTCAAGGGTGCTGAAAAGCTCCCGGCGCCTTCGTACTCGATCATCAAGGCCGACTAGACTCGCCCGCTCGCTCTCGTCGCCTGCCATTTGTCCGATCACTCATCCATAGACTCACGCAGCAGTGCTTGTAACATCACCTTTAGGGCGGAGACTTCCTGTGGGCTCACTTTCTAGCTGTCGAGCGCGAAAGGTAAAAGCCGGCGAGACGGTGGGAGAGTGATTACAGGATTCAGACAGCGGACAGGAGGACAATGAATCGATATGGGCAGGAGGAGAGAGAGAACAAGTCAACATGGAGGGAGCCCGTCTTGGTACCGTGTGCAGAGCGAGACGCGGGAACCGTCTCGAGAGGGTTATCACGAAGAGAAGAGGAGCCGACTCTAAAGCTGGTCCGGAACCAGGAAGTTGACTGCACGGGCAAATGATAGAACTCTTGGTTAGTGGTCTGAATCCGGGTGAACAGAAAAAGCTGCGTACGTACTCCACAAGTCGAGGCAGCCGACTTCCTCCTCGACCACCGGCGTAACGACGCGAGCGTTGACCTGGAACTTGGCTGTAAGGCCATAAGAGCCGGGATGCATCAGTTTCTGCTGGTCGGCTGTATGGCCCGAGGTTCCTGCCAACTGCAAGCGGGTGCGTGTTCTGTACGTACCGCGCGGGATCTCATTCGGCAGCGCGACGGTGTGCGTGAACGAGTACACGCCCGGGTCGATCGGGCACGCGAGGCTCGAGTTGATATTGGCACTGCAGTCGCATAAACCGAAAGTCAGCTCAGGCAGTTTTCCTGGCGCGAGTGCGGTATGAGAGCCAAAGACTGACAGCTCTTCGCAGAGGTCGAACCGCTTTGTGAGGAGTTTGATGAGGCCGAGTTTGACCGTCACGTCCGCCGAAGTCCCCTTCTGTAGGTAGCGAAATCTAGACGATCAGTCTCTGCGCCGGGAGCGCGAAGAAAGGGCACGAGAGACTACTCGCCTCGATGCGGCGGTTCACGCGGCCAGAGGCGTTGATGGTCAAATTGTGACCGGGTTTGGGCGGGTCCGGGCTGACTTCGAGCGACTCGATCTTGAGGTCGTCCTCCTTGACGAGGCCTGCGCGCGGTGCCGGCTTTACATCAGCTCTTTGTTGACTCCAACCCCCACTCGGAGACAACGATGCTCGCTCACCGCAATCGGACCAGCCCCACTGGGTCATAGCATGCGCCTGTCCGTCATCCTCTCCAATCCGCGAGAGCTTGTCGGCGCCCCAGTTGAGGGCAGCTTGTCGTGCCCCGCTCAGGACGACTTGAGGAGGGCGAGCGACAGCGGCGGCGTCATCAAATGCGACTGCGGCCGGAGCAGCCAAGACGGCCGAGGAGAGGAGGGCGATGGCGGCTGTTGCTTTCAAGAGCATGGTATGTATCTGAGCGTACAAGACCGGCTGAAGGAAGTGGCGGCAGCAAAGAGGGCGGGTTCCTTTCAGTCCGTCATCTCGATCATCTCTTTGCTTTCGACACACTCCGCCGGACGAACAGTCCGATGCTCGAGCAGGCTCGCAGATTCCAGCTGCTCTTTGAGATCCAGCTACTGCTACGTGCTGTCGCGCTAGACGTCTGCAGTGCTTTGCTCAGCTATCGACGTCCTGGACTTGAAGCTGGGCGTCGCTGCTCCGGCCTGGTCCGCGGACACCCCGAGTCCGCACGTACGCGGCGGTGGTTTGCCCATCTGCCGGTTTCCTCTGTTCTGTACACTCGGGCGCCCAGAGAACGCTCGCTGCCAGTCTCACGCCCGTCCAGCACGAGGCCAGACTCTGCAATGCCTCGCTCACCTGCAGCCACCCGCCCCATTCTCCCTCGCATCCACGCACACACGCCTGAAGAGACTCCCTTCGGCAGGCACGCGTCTGTCCTCTCCGTGAAGCCGTGGCTCCTTGAATCGGGAAGCTGGGAACAGGTCATCTCTTACGCCTGGATCGTTTTCCTTCACGCTTCAAATGTCGACCGCGTGCAGGAGCCGGTACGTGAATGGGCCTGCACGTTTGTACAGACCTTCACACACCCCTATGTCAATGCTGTGCTGCCCTTGTTCAACAAGTATGGCGAACCCAAGCTTGTCGATCAAGTTATTGGCCACCTCTGCGTTGTGCTCACGGACTTCGACCTGTCGGAGGAACACGATTCTGCCGCGATCACTAAACGACTGGTAAGTTTTAACAACCCCGCGTAAACTCCTGCATTGTGACTTAATTAAGCTTGATACTGTACATAGGAAGCGGTCCAACCAGACGCCCTTTCCGGACAGCTGGTGCGAGAAAATTGACCCGCTAAAAGAGTACTACCCTTCTCGCTCACCCTGCGTTTGTGAGACAGGAACTCCCATCCTTCATGCTTGACCCGCCGGGTTGCGCGGCTGATGTGTGGCAGCAAATCAATGGCCTCGTTGGCCGGAGCAGCCTGGGGAATTTCTATTCCATCCGTGCCGCGGGTTCTAGTAGCCTAGAACACAACGGGGTCTTGACCCACGCGGGTAGAAGACATGAAGCGAAGACAAAACTGACTGATTGATGTAAAGTTACTCGAAAACATCTTGAGCTTTTCAAGGAGGGATACGCAGGTCTGAGTCACCGGCTGCTCAAGTTCTATGAGGAGCTCAAGAGTATAGCCGAGAACATGGCCACTGGCAGCTCAAGACAACGCTGGAAGTACGGCTACATACTGATTGTACGTACACATCTTTCTGATGTCAGCCAATTAACGGCGGTGCTCAGATATGTGGTGCGTGTCCGTAACCTGTGTGATATGTGCACTACTAATGCAAGAACCTCACTCGGACAGATCGGTGTTTTTGATCTCGGCGAGACCGCGATACAAGTGTTCTTCGGAAAGATGATGGCGGCGCGTGCTGAGGTGAGTGTTGGGTGTTAGCTTGTACTAGGATGTGAGGCAGAAGTGCTGACAATACTGTACCCTACATGCCTGTAGTTGATCCAAGCGTTTGAAGATGTTCTGGAGGGCTCGCAAGCGTTTGACAGCTCCTGCTGGCTGCCATCACCTCCTGACATTTCCTCCTTGCAAAAGGAGAGATCACCACCTGTGGCACAGCCACTTAGCGAAGATACTCATCGTCCTGTGCAAGAGCTTGGGCAGACGGGATTGCGCCGCTTCCACGGACCGATCGGACGGCGCAGTGCGCGCCGCTACGGAATTGATCCGCGGGATGCCTGGAAGTAGGACTGCAGAAATCCCCATGGAAGCTTTTCTTGTATAGATGTCAAGGAATTGGACAGGAGCAGTGTGTGCGCGTGAGAGAAGCCGATGTGACGCAGTGAGGGGAATTCTGTGAGAAACACCCTACAAAAGCTTTGTAGTCTTGGTCACTACAAATCCAGCAAATTTGCCACTGCTCAATGATTAAGATGTGCCACTATCCAGCCTGTCATATATCTGCAGCTACTTCTGCCTGACTGTCTATAGGCTAAACTTGATAGACAGAGGACCCTGCTTGGCAAGCCAATGTTGGCATCAGAAACTCAACGCTTGCACATCTTTGCCTGCCTCATTGCTCATAGACGAGACTTCGGGTGTAGCACATCTACCTTGGTGTATGCCACGCTGAGCCACTCGAGAGCACGGGACAATACCGCCAAAGCTCTCTCACGGGGCAAGGGATTTAATGAGTTTCGCGCCCGTTCGCGCTTGGACGTTGGACCCGGTGTGGTCCGCGGACATGCCGGTACGCCAGAGTCGCTTTGAGGTTCGCGGATGCCACGGTCCCCTTCCTTCTCCTCACTAACCTTCGGAGCAGGAGGTTGAAGGGACGTCGCTGGTATCTCAGCTGTGCTGTGAGGAGACCTCGCCACCCTTGCACTTGCGTCTCCCCGCCCCAAGGTTGACATGTCAGCGGATCCTTTTTCAAAATACCACGGGATCCTGACGTATATGCCTCAGACCCCTGTTGGTCTGAAGACTGACTGGCAGCGCGTAACGTCTTACGCCTGGGCCATCTTTCGAGCGGTTGCCGAAGGTACCTCAGGGAATGTGCTACAGGAAGCCCAGAGCTGGGCAGAAATGTTCATGCATGCCTTCAAGCCGCCATATGTGAATGTTGTACTCCCAGCATGCAACACGCCCGGTACCGAGGTGGCGAATTTCCAGAACCGCCTGCCCCTGGATCGCCTTCTCCGCCGCCTCAACGAATTGGTGAGAGAAGTTGAGAAGATGCCAACACATGAGGCACAAAAGCAATACCTGGTACATATGGGATCCTGTCAAATCTTCTGAGCAGGATCTGTCTGGTCCTGACCTTTATAATGCCCGCAGCAACTCGCTAGCCCAGAGCATTTGCGCAAAGAAATTGGAATTACCTGCTTGCCTCAATCATCTACTGCTGACTCATATCCATGGCATGCAGAGACTTCCATCATTCATGCTTGACCCATCACCAGACGAGTGCCGAGAATCTTGCTGGGCTGACTTGCGGAAAATGTTTCAGCAAGGTCGATTTTGGAGACTTGAAGGTCATCGGTGGCCTGATGCCAAAACAGCCAACTCAACAATTGGGGAGTGGGCATCCCATATTGATCAGGTCCTGGTCGGCTTTCAGCTGCACGGTCCCTACAGTATTCTGAGCCATCAGTTGCTCACATTCTACCGCAACCTGCAAAAGAGTGCAGCCGCATGCACTTCGACTCCGTTGTACAGCACTGGCCACGCTAAGCATATCTGCCATGTGTCCCATGTGTCTTCTGAGGAGTGGAAGAATGCCTACAATTTGATTGCAAGTGCAGAGGTTTCTTGCCGCTATTCGAAGTGCACGCTTGTTCACGTGGGGCCTTCCATTTGCAGCTGTCTTGGCCAGTTGAAGCTGTCCTGGCATACATTGTGAGTTGTGTATCCTTCTTCACCATAAGCCTACAATGGTAGATGAAAGAACGGATCCACAGGCTACAAACTTTGACGGAGGGGACAAGGGTATAGAGGCCATGTTTGAGAGGATCAGGGAGGTACTTACAAGACAGCTTTTCCATGTCCAAAGGGTGCATACTCCCATTGACATGTTCTGGTCCCACCTTACCACTCCAGAAATACAGGCAGACCGAAGCGGTTCCGCCTGCTGAAGGGGGCGCACCAGCATCACCCTTCTCTCGCTCTCCGCGGCCTGCAGTGGATCCCTTTGAGGTGCACAAGGCCTACCTGAGCCGGGCACCGTGGAACCTTGATTGCACAGCAAGCCCTTGGAAACGGGTGATGTCTTACGCTTGGGTTATCTTTCTTTGCGCTGCAAGTCACCCCGCCACCCACGAATCCGCGACCAAATGGGGCCATGCATTCCTCAGAGCGTTCAAAGCGCCCTACCTCAAACATGTCTTGCCACTGTTTGACCAGCCACATGTCAAGCCTTCTCTTGACCGCATCTTGACGTCACTTGAGCACACCTACACCGAAATCTCTGGCTTGCACAATTTCAGAGCAATCATTGATCTTCTCGTACGTTGTTACAGCATCCTAGAGACTTCAGCTATACTCAATGTTTGTTGCGCAGAATCAATCCCGCCCGGATATTCTCTGCGAAGCACTGGTAAGAGCAAGCTGTCCCTAGATCGTAGGTACAAATCTGCTGACAATGCTCGCGCCAAACAGGACCTTCCGTCATTTATGCCTGACCCGCCAAACTGTCCGCCCGCTGTATGGGACAAACTGAGGGAGGATCTTCAGCAGCCATCAAACTTTCTGCAAATCCCCCTCACAGGGACGCAAAGGTATGTTACATTCACTAGGCTGAAAGGCACGCAAGCAAACAAAAACAGGCGTGACCTCACCACCTGCATACCTAGCAGGGGTGACAATAGCGAGTCTGTGAGCGTTGGAGCAATGACAGGGCAGCAGGCCAGGAATAGGAGGAGTCTCTGGGCAGAGAATGCACAATCATGCTTCAATGACTTCAGAGCCAGCACAAGTTACGCTGGCCTGAGCCATCAGCTGCGGAAGTTCTACATGGCACTCAAAGAGAGTGCTACAGCAGTCCAAGGTGACCAAGGAAACTGGCAACGCGGACTTGCATTTCTTGTAGGTCTACACACGCTCTGATTCTGGAAACCTGAAGTTGGCGAAAGACCCTCGGACTGACCTACTCCCTCCCCTCCCAGCTGTCCTGGCCGGTTGATAATGTGCTACGATATGTTGTGAGTACCCCAAGCTAGTGCTTCTAGGCGCAGGATATTACCATTGATGCGACAGAACTTTGACTGTCTTGACAGGTTTGCAACTTCGAGCATGGAGAGCGTGGTATAGAAGCATTCTTCAAGGACATGAAAGACCATCATAAGCAGGTGGATCTTCCCAGGCTTTGTGACTGGCACTATATGGAGGAACTGAAGGTTGTTGTCACACCTGCAGCTGCTTGAAGAGTGCAATCGTGATGTCAATGGCTCGCACACCCACTCTGGCTGGTTGCATTCCCCTCCTGGTGTTTCCTCTCTTCAAGCAGAGGCTGTTAGCCAGACTGCGGAGTCAAGTCGGAACGCGCAAGAGATGGGCATGCACCGTTTCCATGGACCGATCGGACAGCGCAGTGCGCGCCGCTATGGGATTGATCCGCGAGACGCCTGGTACTGAGGATTGCCTGGATCCCTTGTGTGTATGTAACGGATTTGGTTTTGAACATGTCAGCACATGAGAGAAGAGTGGCAGATCCGACGCAGTGGCGCGTTCTCAGGAAGGTTCAAAAAGCAATAGAGACGGTTTACTTATCTGATTACAAAGTGAGCCAATTCCTTGTGGAGGACTGATGACCCGCTTCACCCATCCTCCGCTGTCTATGCACGCACTGAGCGAGCCCTGCGAGCACAGCGAACTCTAGCCTTCCTACCTAGCCCTCCGAACCGCGCCCGCCACTTGTTTCCTCCACCCCGACCAACTCTTCAAACTCGCTCGCGATGCAGACGACGGTCGGTGAGCTGCCGCTGCAGCCGCCCAAGTCGGAGGACGGCAGCGACCTACGAGTCAAGATCACAGAACTCAAAGCTTCAGATGGGCGGATACACTTCGTCCTCGACGGCGTTCACCTCGGGTCAGTCCCCGCCGTTCAACCCCACTGGCCGCTTGCCTCTATTCGGAAGCGCGCGTGCGCTGACAGGCGACGCGTACCATCAGTCTTGCGAATTCATTACGAAGAGCCATGATCTCGCGCATCGACACGCTCGCAATCGACCAGGTTCAGATCACCGATAACTCGTCCGTCTTGCCCGATGAGATGCTCGCGCACCGGCTCGGTCTCGTCCCGCTCAACTCGACAGGCATGGAGAAGCAAGTCATCAACTACAACAAGGTACGTTCCAGCTCAAACTGGGTTCGCGGCGCACACATGGCCGATACCGGTTCTCTCTTTGTTCGTCGGGGGCGGTGCTGATCTTTCTCCCACGCCCGGTGCGTTCGCAGGAGTGCGACTGCGACTCTTATTGCCCGAAGTGCTCTGTCGTCCTTACTCTCAATGCACGGTGTACGGGCGACCAGACGATGGAGGTGACGACGCGCGATTTGCAGCTGGAAGGCGGCATGCAGAGCGATGTCGGAAAGCCCGCCCAAAGTGAGCACCGAAGACTCCACCGACGCACCGGGCTGTCTTCTCTGCCATCACGAGTCCAAATTTGACACTGCGACGCTGCAACCACAGATCCTGATCCAAAGTTGCGAGACGGCATTCTGTTGGCGAAACTTTCGCGAGGGCAGGAGATCAACTTGAGGTGCATCGCAACAAAGGTGAGTCGCCCCAGAGATTTGCGATGCTTGCGTTGCGCCGAGATGTCGGATTTTGCCGCGCTTGTGCGCCGTGCTCCACAGCAGATCCTGATGCCGACGATTGTGCTCGACAGGGTCGCGCGCTCGAGCACGCCAAATGGTCACCCGTATCGGCAGTCGGGTTCGAATACGACCCGTACAACAAGCTCAAACATACAGATCTGTGGTTCGAAGTCGGTACGGACCCGAAAGACGAGTGGCCGATCTCGGAGAATGGCAGGGTAAGTCGCTCTTGAATGTCCTTTGCGTCTCCTCCTCCTGCGCGCCCTCCTCTCTCGGTGGTATCGACATCTGATCGCGAGTCTTGTGCGCAGTTCGAAAAGAAGCCGGAGGACAATGATCCGTTCCCGTTCAACGAGAAGCCGTCGCGGTTCTACTACGACGTCGAAGCGGTCGGGCAGCTCAAGCCAGAAGACATCGTGTTAAAGGTGCGGCATCGAGCAGTGCAATACCTCCGAGACCACGCACAGGCGGCTCACTGTCGGCTTCCACCTGCAGGGACTGGACGCGCTCATTCTGCAGATGGGTCAACTGCGACAAGGTATCCTCGACTTGACCAACCAGGGCAACGAAGGTCAGCAAGCCGGCGAGGGCGCCCACATGGACGGCGTGATGATGGACGGCACGGGTGCGCCAGCGTTCGGAGTCGGCGACGGCGGCTACGGTGGCCAGATCGCCTACGGCGGACCCTATCCGAACGCGGCGCCCGCGCCGGCAGCAGGCGGCTACGGCGGATACGCTGCGAGTCCGAGGGGTCCGGGAGGATACATGGGCGTAGCCGGAGCACCGGGAGGAGGCGGACAGTCGCCTTCGTATGGCGCCGCGTCGGGCGCTAATGGCGGAGCAGGTGGCGCGACGTCCACTTGGGCAGAAGACGAGTGGTAGGGCCGTTCCTGCCCTTCTTCGGGAGGTCAAGAAGCATGCAAAACCTACCTGCTTTGCACATTTACCGGGCAACGACGGTCCGCGGGGTCGTTGCTTGCTTTTCATCAGCTGGCGCTTCTCCGCCTTCGCCCTCGAGGCAGCAGGACGTTGCTGCGGCGATAAGATCCCACCACGATGAAGTCGGGAGACTCGACTTGCGCATAGCCGCGCACCAAGCTCCATCTGCGCGCTATCGCGGATGGGATCTCGTCTCGCTACTTATGTATTCTTCTTGCGCAGTTCCGACGCCTCGAGCAGTTACTCACTACCCCAAACCGGACTTCAATGAGACGGCCACGGCCGTGTTCGATCGACATTGGGGCACTGTGCTCTTCGACCATGGCTGCGTCTAGCCGACACCTCTCTCTGCAGGCTGACGGAACGGGTCGGAGCCTTGAAGCTTTGATCGGGGTCAGGGCGCCCAGCCCCTGTACGAGTGAGCGCGGCGAGGCCATATTGACCTCGACTGGGCCTAGCTATGCGTGTCGCCCAGCGCGCCGCCAACGGTCCAAAGTCGCCTTCAGCTGCCTTCCAAATTACCGTACGTGCCTTTCCGCCTCGGGCTCTCGTTTCCAATATCGCGGCTTCGTCGCGCGCGCAGCATTGAGTGCATAATAAGCTTCCAACGGCACAAGCGCGGTACGAGTCTCGGCAGCAGCTTCTCTGCGCTGTACCGAAGACTGGGCGGCGCTCATATTTGCTCTATCCGGACGCGGCGGACGCATGACCAAGCTGCGCAGCCTTGGCCTGAAGCTTTTATCGGTAGGTTGCCCATGCCCGCTTGGATGAATGGACATGATGACACAGCTGACTACTCTTGTACAATACTAGCTTACAAACGCGGCAGCGATATTTCTTCTTGCCTGCGGCCGAAAGAGGCGTTTCCGGCCGGATTCATCCCAAGGCGCAGCAATCTCCCCCTCGCTTCCCCCGGATATTCGCCCCTCCCCCCCTCCCCTAGTAGCTCCGTCAGCTTATGGAGAGTTTCGACCACGCTCAACCTCATCGATTGTCTGCCGTGCGTGGGCGAACGTAACCTTTATCTGCGACTACTGTACAGATAGTTATGACAGAGCTGCAGCAAGCTCTAAATTGATGGCGCCAAGAGCCTGACAGCCAGGCAGAAATTGGGGCGATATGTTATGCAGATTCTGATGCTGGACTTTGGACTTGCCGATATCCCTTGCACCCAGGTTTACACTTGACTGTTTGTATTGGCGTGCGCCTTTGGAAAACCGGGTTACAGTGTTACAGTGAAGCTCGTCGCGCGTCGCGACTGTTCTTGCCTCATCGACCTTTTCTCTCAACCCCGTTCAAGGCAAAGCTTGACCCGGTTTAATGATTGCAGCCTTGCTGTTATGACCTGTTCAGAGTACGGCAGTTCGCGCCCAAGCCATGTCCGTAAGCCTGGCGTTGACGTTGACCCGCCGCGACAAACCAAAACGTGTGCTCAATTCGGAACCTCGGATGCAATGTCAATTCAGCGGAACGCACCCGCATTTACCAGCTATCTATACGTACTGCCAGAATGCGTACGCTTGCGTGATGGGGCAAAGGGAGCCAAGGGAGCTCGATGGGGCAAATCGCTTCTGTGAGAGCAGCGGACAGTTCGTGTCACGGCGGACTGTTTGAGCGTGTTCTTCTGTGGCGAAAGTCCATGCATGCATAGCAGCCTTAAATGCGTGATGCAAAGTGCATGCGATAAATTGCAAGAGCGATCCGACGAGGAGGGAACAATGCGGGGGGGAACGGACATCGCGGCCCTGGGAAGAACAGTGCTGGAGCGGAATGCCGGTGGCGGTGGCAACGGTAAGGCACATCGGTTGCACACGGGCTCAAGACCGCGAGATATGTGGCGTCTTCGCGGCGAGCCCGACGAGAAGAATTAAGGTGGAAGTGGAAGAGTACTTGCAGCGGCTCGTTCCTCGAAGGGGTCGGCGTTGGAATTTATTGACAGCTCCGAGTCGGGCGATCAAGTGGCGGTGCGCGGCGAAAGAACGGGTGAGTCCGTTTGCAGGACGGAGCTATCAGGACGAGCGCGCGGATGACGGATTTTTTGCCTGCCGGCGCTCGAGGCGAGAGCTGGCTGCGTGCAAGGGCGCGACCGCAGCAATCAATTCAACTGCGGCGAGCCCTCTTCATCTACGGAGAAAAGACCGCGCGCAGCTTGCGTCAGTCCGGAGCGACAGCAGAGATAGGAAGACTACTGTACGCACCGCCTCGACCATGCACTGACGGAACTGGACAAACTCGCGCTCGCACATGCCTCGTTCGACGTCCATGTACTTTGCGCCGATGCACTTGCCGTACGCGCGGCCCTATCGACGAGAGAGAGAGGGCGAGAGATCGTCGCGATCCCTGTCAGCGTGGGCCCATGGGCTTGGTGACGCGATGGGTGAAGGGGTCGGAGGGCCAGAGAGCGGCGAGACTCACAGCCTCTGCGCAGTGCGCAGCTGCTTGCGGAAGCGCGGCAAGCGGTTTGTATGCTTGTCTCGACGGTTTACTCATGGCTCGGTGGTCCTTCGTGTCTATGCTCTCGCTGCAGCTGGGGATCCACTCGTCGGCGGTGCGAGTCGCGAATCGCGGCAGCTGCTGCTGCGTTGAAGCAGGTGGCAAGCATGGCAAGCCGACATCGGGCGCGCGAAACTGTTTTGGTTTTATGCCGCCCCCCCCCCCCAGATCTAGAGTAAATTCTCATCAGCTCTCCTCATTTGAATTCTGTCGATCCTTTATTTCGGGCCGGGAACGGCAGGGGCGTCCCGGCGTCGGGGAGAGAGAGTTTATCGCTCGAACGCGTGCCTGTGGGCGAGGCGGATCCAGCTCGCAGCGTCGTTCGTAAGCTACAGCTTCGTGTCCCTTCCCATCTTTCCCGCGCTACAGTGCAAAGCCCTCACCTCCCTACAGCTCCTCAACTTTGCGCGGTTGCTCAGCGACCGAAAACTTCGCCTCAACTACCGACACGAGCAGATCCTCGCCTGCGGATTTCCCCTTCCGACGCCTTCTCGAGCGCCTCACGCTCTCCTCGTTAAAAGAGCGGTCAGACCGCATCTTTCAACCATGCCTTCACCTCGCCTTCGTACGCGCTCTCGCCTGCCGCAGATGGAGTGGACCGACAGCTGGAGCGTGGCAAACTTGCCTCGCGGCGGCGACAGTTTGGTGCCCCAGACGATGCACGATAACCTCTTCTCTCCGACCTCCAAGTCCGTCAACCTGCCGCCGTTCGCACACCACACGAAGTTCGATGCTGGAGCAGTCTCGGACTGGCTAGAGACGGCTGCGCTCGACAGCAGCGACTTTTCTCTAGACGGCGGCGCACTCGAGCATGGCGACCGTGAGTTTCGCTTGCGGGCTTATTGCGCGCGCCCTCCTTGTGCAATCTGCTGACTTTCACGTTTGTCATCCTTCGGTGCCTATAGAGCACGATAGCATGGAGGTGGACGCGGAGACCCCTGGCACAAATAATGCTGCCGCCGAGACCCGCCGAAGGAATTCTCTCGGCTTGGCACTCGACCTGCGCGACCTCAAGTCGATCATCCTCTCCAACTCGTTCTCAGACGAGAAAGCAGCCCCTCACTCGCGACCATACCCTTCGCCCGTCTCACCCGCGACGACCTTGTTGCTCCGGTCGAACGTCTCGCCGGCCACCTCGTCCGCCACTTCAGAGGCCGACTCTTACTTTGACTATCAGCGTCCTCGCCAACTCTCGAGCGCGACTTCGGTCCAGACGAGCAACTACGGTGCCGACGACGATGACGACGACGAGGAGGGGCGCCGCAAATCCGAACGGGCCTTGCCGCCGTCTCCGGAACTCGTGCCTCTCTCGCTTCCCCCCATCCCGGATGCTCTCCCAGCTCTCCCTCCAGCGCCGGCAGTCGCGCCCGCTCCCTCTCACCCTCTTCATCGCGCTCACCGCCTCTCGATGACTCCCGTCGGCAGCGCCTCGTCGTCACAGTTCGATCTCACGTCCATACCCGAAGCGACCACGCAGCCACCCCGAATCCGGAAGAAAAGCATCGTCGACTTGCCCTCGGTCTCGGTCTCCTCCTCGGGAGCGGCAGAGACCGGCTTGCAGCCTCTGCCGCCGACTCCGCCGCGATCGCCGAGAGCGCACCTGCGCATGATGCCGTTGCCGTTGCCTTTGCCGCAGACGGTCGACGCGCTCCCGCCGTCGCAACTCGTTTCGCCGGCCACTCCGGCAATCCGGCCCCTTGCTGCTGCCGCCGAGTTGATCCCGCAATCTTTCAAGGTGTGTAACTTTTCTCGTTCCATCCCCGTCTGCAACACACTTCCTGCGGTTTGGGACTCGATGCTGATCCGCACTCGACCTTCTCATCTCGCAGCGGCAACGTCGCTATTGATACACGCGTCCGGTCATACACTCGCACCCGCATAGTTTACCCTCACCATGCACACCCTAAGTCATACTCAGCTTGTATCCCCCATTGGCCGCACCCTACTCGCATCCTACTCCTGGCACATTATCTTCTATTCACGACGACGACCACGTGGCTTTCGCCTCTTTCGCACGACTTTCTTGTCCCTACGATACTCTGTAGCTGGTTTTTGCATGCATCAATGGACACCGCACGTCTCGCCACATCAGGCCTCTTAGAGAGAGAGAGCGCGCTCTGAACCTGGACAACCGCTCGTGTTTGCCAATACGCTTTCACATAACGTTGCCGGAACGCCCGGATTCATGCACGCGACCATAACAGAGGGGACTCGGTCAAGACTATCTCCAGAGTAAACACCAGAAAACGAATCTCAGGGACTCTCGGATGAGATCTCGGATGAGAGAATCGATTGCATGCCCGAACCAAGCCTGCCTGCCAGCGGAACCACCACTGACTGACGCCATCTCTTCCTCGCTCTCGTCAAGCCGACCCAGCCGCATCCGACTCGAGTTTGGCCTTTTTAGGCGCCGTCTCGCCGCCATCCGCCGCCCCACCTGCCTCCTCCCCGTTCGGCTCGTTGGCTTTCCGCTTCGCCGCAGCCTGTTCCTCCTCTGGTCGGATCACGATCGTGTTCTCCTCAGCGCCGGCAGCAGTCACTCCCCCTTGCGCGTCCGAGCTAGTGGTGGTCGGTTTAATCTCTTCTTGGATGACTCCCGGCGCGGGGACGGGCTTCTTCTTCTTCTTGACGAGCGAAGTCAGGTCGTTGACCTCGCCGGTGCCCGCTGCAGAAGACAGAGCGGTCGATTGGCGGAGGAAAGCTTCGAGAGCGTTGTCGGTGGCGGTCGGGGCGGGAGCGACGGGCACAGTCTTGAGATCTTCGATCTGTTTTTCCAGGAGGAGAGGTCAATCCGAGGGTCATGATCGTGCGCAAGTAGGATAACCCTCACCTTCATGTCGACGTCTCCCATCAAGCCCTTGATGTCTTCAATCTCGCGCTTCGTCTTGTCGTCCCTCTCGTGCTCGCCGACCTGTTCGAGCTCGTCCAATTTGAGCAGCAAGACTTTTTTCGCCTTTTCGGCGTGCGAGACGGCGCGGTCGTTGGCGTTCGGGACAAAGTCGAGCGCGAGGGCGATGAGCATGTGCAACTCGGAGAGGGCGCGGTTTGAAGGGGCGTAGAAAGAGGTGAGGAGGTTCAGCGCCGAGGTGTATTCTTCGACGGCGTTGTCGAATTGTTCTGTGCGGGCAAATGGGCAGAAAAAAGACGAACGCATCAGCACCCAGACTCGGTCAAGTCTGCTCACGCGGAAAACCCGAATCGACGCCAATGCCACGCACCTGATTCTGTCGCGACATCTCCGAGCAAGCGGTGCACTTCTGCGAGCCGTTCCTTCTTCTCCTTCTTGAGCTTGTCTGCACCGGTCTCCTCCTCCTCCTTTGCTTCCCCAGCGGAGTTGATCTCCTTCTCGAGAGTAGCACGAGCCATGTCGAGCACTTGGAAAGCCGATTCGAGGTCGTCTTCGCGGTCTCCGCCCGCCGCCGCGCCACCGTCTTCATCTTCGTCGCCGTCATCGTTTGCTCCTGCTTGTTCGGCATCTTCCTCCGCGTCGTCGTCGTTGTCATCGTCTGCATCGCCGCCAAAGTGAAAGTTTGGTTTTGAAGGTCCTGCTGCACTCGAGCCCGCCGTTGCAGCCATCGCCGAGGAAGAAGAGCCAGCTGTCGCCGCGTCGCCGGCACTCGCAGACCCGTTCGTAGTGCCAGTTGCTGCTGCTGCTGCTTCGTCTGCGCCTGGGGCCGCGCCTCCGAGGACGGCACTCTGGGCGATGGCGCTTCCGAGTAGGGCCTTGCCGTACAATATAAGCGGTTCGACATTCTCCGGTGCGAGGTCGCCGTACTTGGCCGTGCTGCGTGTTCGCACGATGAGCTCCTCGCGATCTTACAAGTCTATAGACACTGTTGATTGCGGACTCACGCCTGCTCGACTGCTTGAGCGAGTTGGTCGCAGGCGTCGTTCCAGTGCTTGAGGGCGAGCGAGCGGATCCCGCGCGCGAGGTGATCGTTGTCAGGAGCAGCAGACATGTATCCTGGCGCGTGTCAGACGAGCCTATGCTACGAGCGAGAGCGGGGAAAACCAACTTGGTGCAGACGGACGAGTCGCGACGCGTTTGTATTCCAGATGGTTGTATTCCACCATCAGCACGTCACTAATCAAGCTGCGGCTCTCTCCTCGGCCGACAGCTTCTTTCGCAGTTTCAGTCTGACTAAGCAGTCGACGTTCTACGCAGGGGGCATGGCTGCCGTCATAGTCAAGGCAGTGGTGCCAGGCTGGCTCTCGCACCCTCGCCGCGTCTCGTTCCGAGACCGCAGCCTCGTGAGTGCCTCGCCGACCGCCGCCGACCCCCACTTGCCTCGTCGCTGACCAGGTTCATGGGCGACAGCTGGACACAGAGTTACTCGCCGGAAAGGTGTGACCCGCTTCATTTCTGCCCACGACAAGAGACAGCGCTGACACACCCGCCAATCTGAACCAGCTCGCCGACGCTTTTGCTCTCCGACCTGGATCCTTTCGACTCGCTTGTAGGCGCACACACTGCACAAAATCATCTGCGACATCCAGCTGACCTTGACCCCTGAACGCAGACCGCGACGACGACAACGACTTGATCGAACTCGAGACCGCCGCCGACTTGACCGAGTGCATCGACTTTTTCTCGTACGGTGGATCGAACGCTTCCTCGTCCTCTGTTCCTTCTTCGAGCGCTGCTGCAGTCACCCTCCGCATCGAGGTAATTGTCGAGTATGACGGACCCGCTCTCAGTGAAGCAGGCACCGGCACCGGCACGGGAGGCAGAGGGTCTCAGCGTTTCACCGGAACGGGAGGCGCGAGTTCCGCCTCGCCCTCGAGAGCAGAGACGACCATCTCGTCCGCCGCGACAGACCGCGAAGGCGCCCTCGCGCGCTGGAAAGCCGAACAGGACGCCCTCGCCGTCCAGTTCTCGCGTCTAGTCTCACGCCCAACCGCTCAGCGAGTACCGGAGGATGAACGCTTCGCCGCCGAGGAGTCGATCCAACGCACGGCGAGGGCGGCAGAAGAACGAAACAGGGACAGGCCACTGTGGACGATCGAGCAAGAGGCAGTCACGCTCCATGCGGCGCGGGCGGGACTCGCAGCCGAACGGAATCAGGATAACGCGGCTACTCGTCGGCGAGAGAGCGGCACCGACGCGTCGAGCATGGGCGACTGGGTCCGAGAACGCGCTTACGACGTCGCGCGCGGCCTGGATCGCGATAGTAGCAGCACCGACGCCCTGAGCGTCAGCGATGCCGGTCACAGAGACGACTACCACGCCGCCGCCACCACCGACGACGACGATGACTGGGACCGCGAGACAGTCTCGTCCTTTATCCCGTTCGGAGGGGCCTCACGTTTGCCTCCCGGTGCGCGAAACGTGACCGGCGACTCCGGCGGCGGGAATGCACTCGGTCCTCGCGACGACGAAGCTCTGCATCCGAACTTCGCTTCCCATTTCGTGCTTGCGGAACCGGTCGAGCAGTTCTGGCCTGCTCCGGCAGTGGCGGGCATGAACGGTTCGAGTGGGCTCTCGCAGCAGCACCAACGAACAATTCCCGTTCATCATCATCAGCAGCAGCAGCAGTGGGACTCGTCGCCGATGTTTTCGTCGCCGGGTTCGTCCATGTACTCGGTCGGGAATGGGCGAGGAGCCGACTCGGTGTACAAGCCTACGGGTAGCGAGCGAGCTCGGGCGGAGGTGCTGTTCGCACCGAGCGAGTATGGCGGTAGTGCGTTCAGCGGCGGCGGCGGCGGTGGATTTGAGATGTCGGCCGAAGCGGACCATCGCGTTCCTGCGGTGACACAACCCCGACTACCAGGCGACGCAACACCACAAACTTCGCAGGCGAAGATTTCGCTGCAGCCAACGGCAAAAGACGACGAGCAACAGGCGACGCCGCCTGCCGGTCGAAATGCTTCGACTCTGCCAACCGCTTCCGCCACCGTTGTCAGCTCTGAAGACGACCCGGGCGATTTGACTTGTGCCGTCTGCATGGACGCGATAGACGGAGTCCGGTACTTGTGCATTCAGTGTGACGGGTACAACCTCTGCGAGACTGTGAGTGAATCACGCATTTCATGCCTTCATTTTCGCCATTGATCTGGCTAACTCCGCCTGACCCCCACACAGTGCGAGACCGACCCAACTGCCAAGCTGGCCTCTCGGCGACGTAAACAAAACTCGTCCGCGATCGGTTCGGCGCTCTCCACCCTCGGTGGCAGGACCCGTCACCAAAACGAATATATTCCCATGTTGCACGACTCGAACCATGTCTTGCTCAAGATCAGACCTGGAGCGACTCTTCCGGGCGGTTTCGGTCGACTCGGTTCTCTCGGTGGCGGTGGCAACAGCAGCGGCAGCTCGAGCAATACTCCGCCCGCACCGATCGCACCGCCCGCACCGCCGCTGTCGAGGCCTACTACACCACTGCCCTACGTCGGCCGAGTGCGCGAGATCCCTGTACGACTTCCCGCAGACGGTCCGACTCGGCTCACGCGACCAGAACCGCACGGGCACACGTCCTCGGAAGGAGAAAGAACCTCAGAGTCCCACTTCTCGTCGTCGACGGGTCCTTCTCGCTCACAGTTGGTACCACCGATACACATCCCGGCGATCAGTGTAGCAGGGTTCTCGCTTCCAGGAGGTGCGAACGTTGCACCCGTCCACGTTCCCGAGATCAACATCCCGGCGGTCGAGTTCCCGACCATCAGTCACCCAACCGTCTCGACGACGCCCACGATCTCCACGCCCCCGGCGGTGCCGGTGCCCCCTCGCGTCATGCCGGTCGCTCTTCAGCCGGCCTCGTTCCGACGCTTTGACAATGTCGTCGAGCGGAATCACGGAGTCGGTTGCTCGCATTGCGGCAAGCTGATTCCAACCGGACCGGGAGAAAAAGGGGTCCGATGGCTCTGCGGGAATTGCCCGACCGTGCCGGGCTACAATCTCGTGAGTTCTTAGCTTTCGAGTCTCTCGAAGGGTTCTGAGGCTGATGAAATGGCGCCGATCCGAGTGCGACAGTGCTCCGATTGCGAGCTCGAGTCGGCCTCGATCCACGATCCCTCGCACGCTTTTCTCCGTCTCACGCACCGGTTGCGGCGGCCGTTGCCCAGCCTCAATTCGGGGCTCGTGCCTCTGCTGTACCTTCCAAAGCCAACCGACGACCACGATGCGCAAGCTGAAGGCAAGCAGAACGGCGTGGTCGCGTCTCGCAATCAAGCGGGCAGGCCTACGCAGGATGGCAAGCATGCGATGATTGTCTGCGATGCCTGCGGTCAAAAAATCACAGACGCGTGGATGTTGTGCTGTAAGCTAGCTCGTTTTCCGGGCCTGTTCCGGTCCGATGCTGATGTGCGCCCCGACTCTCTATAGGTCACTGTCCAGTCTCTTTCGATCTCTGCCGACCCTGCCTCGTCGAACGCGATGCCTCGACTCTTGCTCGCCACAACCCGTCCCACGTCTTTCTCGGATTGAAGGAACCGGTCGACCTCGAGTTGCTCAAGCAAGTGACACGGTTCTCGAGTCGAAGACCGCGAGGTTTGATAGAGTGGGACCTTTACTCGTGATATTGTTTTGTAGATCAATCACATGTGGGTAGAATTGACTAGATAGATGCGATCGCGGGGCTTTGACAACGGAGGCGTTTCGGACGAGTCTCGGAAGAATTCTGGGCTACCTCACCGCGCACGCGCAAGACCGGAAGAATTACCCGCGCCTCGGATCTTATCGAGTTCGCGTGACCAGGCGGCCAAGATGCTGTGGGATCGACGCTTGACCAGGACGTTTGTTGTTGCGACTTGCGATTGCGTGAGTGGACCAGACTTTGGCGCACGTTCAACCCGCCACTGCTTCTTCACCTGCCTTTCCCAGTCACTCAATTGCCACCAACCTCCGAGCTGGGTTCGCAGTCTATAGGTCGCCTGGACTTGGGACAGCAGTGGGTGTAAGCTTTTCGGCCAGAGTGACGGCGACTGCTTGAGGAGCGCAGGGTGGAGAGATTCAAAGGTCGGAGTGAGGTACCGGGAGGGCTCTATCGGCAACGGTCGAGGCTGCTTCCCTGCGCCGAAATGCACACCCACTGCGGCGAAAAGAGCGAAGTTTAGACAAGCTGAGAAGGTCAAACGCGGGGAGAACGCTCACGGCCAGCGTACCGTGCGCAGGCGCTTCTCCCCAAGGCGTTCCGGGGTCATGTGAAATGGCTGCCAAGTAGTCCAGATCGAACCCAACCGACTCGACAAGCTGACCGATAAACCAGTGCAAAGAGAGATCGGACAAATTGTGCTGCGGGTAACCGCCACCGACATCTGTGGCGCCGCACTGCGTCAATCGCAGATCAACCCGAGAGAAGAGATGAAAAGGAGCACATGCCTGTATGACAACCTGGAAACCATACCTGCCGGAGGACCTGTCCGCGAGCAGCTCCTTTGGGATCTTGCCTCAGGATCAATGGGCGGTAAGCTGGTCGGTCCTCGTAGGCTGACAGGGCTTGAAGGACTACTTTGCAAGTCTTTGGTTCGAGATGTGAATTGTCGCTGCCGAAAGGTGACTGTTCGAAGCGGTGAAGAAGCGGAACCTGTGAGATTGAGCCGAGCGTCAGCAATCTGCATCATCCAGACTTGCGCCATGAGCACAGACACAGTGTCCGACACACACCGTATCGAAAAGACACATTGCGGCAACAAGAAAGCCGCTCGATCCCGTCCGAGCGCTTCTGATGGTCTCCAGCAAGTGGCGCAGTTCAAGGGCATTTTTCTTCACCTGCGCTGACGACCCGTCTCGACGACTGCAAAGAGCTTTCATCACCCTCGGAAAGAGATGGAGGTCCTGTCTTGGCGAGAGGATCCCGATCACGGCCAGCAGAGAAGACAGCAGTCGCACTGTGTATGCGCCACGCGAGAAGCCGAAGAGGTAGATCTGCAGCGGCAGACCGATTTGTGGTCAGTCTCTCCAGCATATACGGATTCCTGTCCTCAAAGGAAAGCCCACCTCATCCCCTGGTACCCAATTTTGGGCGAGAAAATAGTAGGCGAGCCGAACTTTCTCGAGCAGTCCGTCGCCGTAGGCACCCTGCACACGGCAAATGCGTCAGCATACATGGAGCAAGTGATCCCGCGAAAACTGCGCACCTTGACTGCACCCACGAAGAGCTCTTCGCCCGTTCCGAGCCCGGGGAGGTACAACTTCAATTGCGTCGTCGGAGGCTTTGTGCGTCGGTCTTCCGGCAAGATCGCGTCGGCAATGCGAGCGATGTTTGTCAAGCTGTGCTCATCCGTCTGATAGAGTGCGCTCTCCCACCTGCGAGAAGAGCGTCGGTCAGTGCATCTTTCGTCGACGGGGGGCTTTTCGCCACTCACGTGCCGTCGCACAGGACGAAAAGTCGCTTCATCCGGACAGGCTCTGTGCAGACGGTTCCCTCCCCGTGATATCGGTACGAGCGAAGGTACAGCTCTGCAAGAGTTGGCGAGGAGAAGGCGTGTGGCCCGGCTTGTCCGCGGAGGGGATGCACGAACCTCCTACGACTGTAGGGGCGCCCGGCCGCCGAGCGAACGTAAGCTCGCTTCTGGGTGAAGAGCAGCAGTGTACCAGGAGCCGCAAATTGCCCAATGTATGTACGGGGAAAATAGGTTCAATAGCAACAGCGGATGCGCAAAGAAATACGAACAAGAATGGGCAGAATCTGCCACCGCCACCGCCTACTGCTGCAGTTCCATCAGCGCGTCCCTGCGCCCGATCGTGGCGGCGGCAGACCGCGTGCTCCTAGCTGGAGTCTTGCTCGTCGAGGCCGCGAGGTCGACGGTGACGACGCGCGAACGCAGCGAGCGCTGCAGGACGGAAGGCGCCTCCTCCGTCGTCGGACGTTCTGCTTCGACCTGACGGTGATTCGAGAACGCATACGTCGGACCACGACCGGAGATGTCGAAGTCGCCGAGGAGAGTCGAAGCCATGCTGTGCTCCGACTCCGTCTCGTCGTAGAAGCGCAATCCGGGCTGCTCGAGCTCAAAGTTGGCGCTCTCGTCGCCGAGGAGAGACTGGTCCCAGAAAGGTCGTCGTCCTTGCGTAGATGGTGTGCTGGTCGAGGGCGGCGCGTTGAAATCGGAAAAATCGAGGGTGGTGCCGGCCGGAGAGGCAGGAGCGTTGACGGGTTCCTCCTCTTCTTCATCGGTGTCCTCTTCAGTCTCTTCGTCTTGCAGCGGAGCAGTAACGACTGCGGCGACGGGCGAAGGCGCGAGCTCGGTCAGAGCCGATGAGTCATCGTGCGCGGTCAAGTCCGCCTCGGATTCCTCGGTTCGCTCCACGGCGGCGACGCTGATGGCGCTAGCGCCGTAGCTGGACGGAACGCGAGCAGCTTGCTGCTCCTCGTCGGAGGACAGTTCGGCGTCGCTGTCGACGACAGATACGTCCGTCTCGCTCGACGACTCGACGTCCGCGTCAGGTTCGACGATGTGATCCACCTCGGAAGCAGCAACGTCGGCTGACAGCTGTTCCTCGCCGTCCACGTCGTCGTCAAAGCTGGTCTCCGCATCGGCGTCGGCGTCGGCATCGGCGACGAGGTCGGCTGCATCATCGGTAAGCCTGTCCTGCAGGTGCTCCGGCGGAGCGGCGACATCAATCGCCTCGTCCACGAAAGTCTCTGCACGATCGAGCTGCGGAGCAGAACGAGAGTCGTCTCCTCGTCGCGACGCTTGCGCCGCGGCAAAGGATGCCTCGTCGAGAGACTCGTCCATCGACACATCCGGCACAGGGCCCTCTTCGACCGACGCGGCGCCCTCCGGCTGCTCCACCTCGGCGGCTAGGGGCACTGCACGCTGCGGCAACCGCACGGGCGCATACTGCTCGAACCGAGGCGGCGTATCGAGTATAATCGACCGCGTCTGGAACGGCTCGGGCGAATATGGCATCGTCGCGAGCGGGAACCGAACCGGAACTCCGCGCGACATGGGAGTGAAGGGCGCGTCATGACGTGAGACGGGACCGGGAGAGGGAGAGGGGCAGTAGGCCTGATGGTGGGCGCTGCTAGGAGGAGGAGCGGCTCGGGTGGGGGTGGCAAGAAGGCTGGGAGGCTGAACGGGGGAGGCAGGAACAGACGGAGTCGCCTGGACTGACGCAGTGCGCGCCGGGGTTCCGTGCGAGAGCAATGGGGACGGCGGCAGCTCGTCGTAGCGCCGGGTCGGCAGGTCTTCCTCTCCGTCGTCCGATCCGGACATCTCCTCCTCGGTGGCCGGCTCGTCGTTGTACTCGACGGCATCATCGGCCACCTGATGCGGAGCGGCTTGCTCGACCACATGCATGTCCCGCGCTCCCGGCTCGGCTTCTCCGGGGCCGTCGTGCTGGAGAGGACTGTCGCACTCTGCCTCGACCGGTTGCGGCTTCTCGATCGTCGCCGCGATGACGTCCTGTTCCTCAACGTCGCCCTGTGCCCATCCGTCCGTCAGTAGAGTGACGGGCACTGTATGCTCACGCGCGTGGTCACTCACAGGCAGGGACAGGTCGATCTGCTCGATTCGGCGGTCAAGTTCGTCTCCAGCTGGCTCATCCGCCGCCGCATGCTGTGCTGCAGGTAGTTCTGCGTCCGCCTCAGTTCCTTGCGACTCGACGAGGTAATCGCTGTCCATGCCGACGCTCTCTTCGACATCGTGCTGAGCTGCTTCGACTTCCGGGACGTCATGTCCGGAGTGGACTGTGTCGGCATGGGCGGATTCAACAGCGAACGGCGGCTCCTCTGCCCTCGCTTGAGGGGCAGACTCTTCTTCTTCGGTCACCACACCGGCGGAATAGCCATCGCTCGCCACCCTGGGGGAAGGCCCGTCGCGGCGTTCTTGCTCCTGGCAATGTTCGACTTGGGGTTTGGGCGCCGGGGAAGGTGCTCGCGTCGGGGCAGTGGCGGGAGCTTCATCTGCTACAATCGGAACGTCGGCGGCGACAACTGCTGCTGCTTCTGCTTCCGAAGGCGCATCCGAGTGTTCAACGGTGGCGGTGGCGGTGACGGCGTGAGTTGTGGCGGTGGCGGTGACGGCGTGAGTTTCGGCGGCAGGAATCTCGTCGACCACCGGTTGCTGCTGCTGTTCCTCCTGCTCCTCGTCCTTCTTCAGTTCCGCAGGTTTAGCGGCGGCGTGTCTTTCGACAACTGCTCTCTCCGCCTGCTTGTCCTCCTCCTCTTCTGGAGCCGGCGGCGGCAAGGGTACCCTCCTCGCCAGCTCCTTCAACTCCTCCCTCTTCTTCATCTCCAATCGCTTCTTCTCTTCTGCGTCCTCATCTTCCACCACCACCGCATCCGCGCGTCGTCTCCTCCCCACCGCCGTCGCCGCCGTCGCCACCGCCGTTTCCGCCGCCAGTTTCCGCTCCCGCTCTCGTTCCCTCGCCGCGCGTCGTTCCCGCGAAGCGAGCGTCGCAGCCGAAGGGGCTACGCCGGGTCGAGCCCGAGCAGCGGTAGAAGTGGTGGGACCGCCGCCGCCGCCGGTGGTGGTGCCGGTGGCGTGAGGGGGTCGACGAGTAGGACGGAAGGGAGCGTGAGAAGGACCGAGCGCTGCTGCTGCTGCTGCTGCGGGGGCAATGCTCGCCGCAGGGGCAGCAACCGAGCTCTGAACGATACCTCCCATCGTTGCTGCTGGTGTACTGGTCTCCTTTACACCCTGAGACCGAGCGAGCGAGGTCGCCGAAGTCGAGCTGCTGTGCGAGCGCGCCAAGATCGGCGGCGCTGCGGAGCCCGACCCTGACGTCGCTATCGCAGAGGCTGCTGCCGTCGAAGAAGACGAAGACATGCTCGACGTCAAAGCCGGTGGCGGGGGAGCGAGCGCGCTTGTCGTCGTCGTCGTCGTTGTTGTTGTTGTTGATGATGAGGTGGAGGTGGTGGAAGTGACGGGCGGGACGACCGCGACCCTTCTTGCTTTGCGCGGTTCGGCCGCCACGTTCGGGTTCCCGCTCGCGCCGCTGACGAGCGTGTTTGTGTTCGTTGAGGAGGAGGTCATGAGAGCTCTTCCCGCCGGTCGGGAACTCGTCGTCGTCGTCGAGCTGGCCGATTTCGCGGCGGCCGCACCATGCGCGATCGGTTTGAAGCCCGTTCGGCTGCTTCCTCCGCCACATGTCGAGCTCGCCAAATTCGGCATCCCAGGCATCCTATCGTGCGAACCCGCCGTCGCCTTTGGTATCGGTTCCGTGGTCGACCGCGCCTCGGTCCGAGACGCCGATCGGGACGAGGACGACGTGCTGGTCGATCCACTGAGGGTCCGAGTGTGAGACCTGACTGCTGCTGCTGCTGCTGAATCGGGGGCCGAGCGAGTACTGTTTCGGAGAGGGGGAGGTCCCATCCCGAGCGACGGATGTGCGGCGGAGGTAGAACCCGCTTGATGGTGCTGCGAGGATGATGATGACAGTGCAGGCAGTGCGGCATGAGAGGCGTGCAAATGATGTGCTCGGTTCGAGGACGACGAGGCAGAAGAAGAAGAAGCGAGGTTGGCGGATGACGTCGGTCCGTGCGACCTCGAGGATGACGACAGCGGACCCGCTCTCGAAGGACCGGCGTGAGAAGAAGACGACGGAACGCCGTGCGTCGTGCTTGCCGAAGGAGGATGCGGATGCGCGGCACGTCGGATCGTAGGAGCAGCCGGACCAGCTGGAGGGTGGGCGGCGGTCGAGGGAGGAGCTGCCGAAGTGGAAGACGAGAGCATGTCCACTTTGAGGTACTTGCGCGTGGTCGGAGACATTGGAGCCGTGAATCTGCATGCCGACGACGGAATTCAGCGGGTCGATTCGCAGGGGTGTTTGCAAAGCAGCCCCGATGGCGAACGAGGCGCGAGCATGTCGCGGACGAGAGCGAAAAATTGTGACTCACGCGTGTACGCGTTCAGGCCACTCTCGCTTGTAGGCCAGCCAGCACTTTTTCATGTCACTCCTGACGCTCGGTTCCCGCCCGGTCGCGCCCGTCTTGATGACCCATTCGAGGTCGTCGATCCTGCGTTCGAGCGCGTCCTTGTCGACTGCGAGTGCGCCCGAGTCGGTGCCGAGCATGAGGGCTACGGTCGCGGCGGCGTGTTCGCGAAAGCTCGCGCTTTTGCCGGCTTCGGAGCGCCATTCGACGACGAGGTACTGGAGTATCTTGGCGAGGCGGGTGTTTTTCACGATCGAGGCGACGGTGGCGGCGGAGCGGGTAGTGTAGACCTTGTTGGGGCGGCCAAAGAGGCGGAGGATCGGGGGCAGGTAGATGGGCAGCAGAGGTTCGAACGAGGGTCCGAGGCGGGTGCACGAGGCGACGAGTTCGAGCGCGGTCCCGCTGAGGGCGCCGCGTTCGGTGATTATGCTTCTGACGAGGGGTTTGGCGGTTCTCGGGTCGCGCAAGAGGGCGACAAAGTCGTCGGTGAACTTTGTGGCTGCGCCTCCTCGGACGACGGCCTGGAAGCGTTTCAGTGCGCGATTGATCTTTTCCCAGGTATCTTCAGTCTCGTTGAGGGCGAGGATAGCCTGCAGGTTCTCTCCCTCTGCACGCAGGTCGCCCAGGGTCGAGATCTGTGTGCGGTGTGTGTTGTTGAGTGAGTGTGTTGAGTGAACCCGACTAGTCGGGGGGGGGGGGGAACAGAGCGAGAGACTGACGGGGATCTTGTCGGGTTCTGCCTTGGGCATACTGACGCCCTGTTACCTTCTGTGGCCCTGCTTCCTTTGTTCCTTCAGTGTCTGTGCGTGAGTGTGACGGAGAGAGACTCGGCTCTCGCTCGTCGACTCGAACAACTCGCGATGGCTGAACCTCGGCGGAAGCGACAGCGCCGTGCGAGTGCTGACGAGGCGACTCTGAGCTACGCGATCGGATCTCCCGCGCACTATGCTTCGCACGACCCTCCGACGCGGTTCCAGCAACCGCTCCACTTGACCTCGTTCTCGTACTCGCCGACGAGGCAACTCCTCCTCAAAGACGAGGACAAAGACAGCTCGCTCAGCTACTACCGCCGACCCAGGGTAGGCAGCGACCTCAACAAGGGGTTCGAACAAGCAGTATGGAGGGACGGCACCGTCGACGAGGGACTCGATGCCTTGCTCCTGGCGCAAGTCCCCCTTTATGGCGATACTGGCAGCACACATGAGAAATGACCTCCCCGCCAACTGCACACAGCCTCGAAACTTGGGCGAGCAAAGAACCGACCGGCGCGGCGGACGCACAACTCGCAAAGACGGCCGTCATCACCTGGCGCGGCTTGCTCACCAAACTCTTGCTCGCCGTCTACGAAGCCGACAACTTCAACAACGGAAGGAGGGCAGACGGATGGGACATGAACGCCATGCTCGTCGAGGTGAGTCTCCGAGACTTGCGAAAGGGGGGTGGCACAGGACAGCGATCCAAACTAAAAACCAAGAGTTCCGCCGCACGCGCGCAGGACTGCCTCTACCTGGAAGAGTCGAACCCGCCGGCGAAACTCGCCGCCAAAACCGCCTCTGAACGGTCCGGACCGAGCGCCCTCCCGTCCTACTACGGCTACGCGTTCGAAGCCTACTGCACCACCTCCAACCCTCAAGAACCTTCTGCCGCCACCGCACAGGAAGAAGAAGACTTTGCTATCCCAAACACGAACGTGCAGTGGTGTTCAGTCGTCAAGACCTCGCTCGGCTCGTTCCATACCATCGTCGGCGGCGAAGTCGACTGCGTCCGTCCGGGCGCAGACCCTCGCCACCTCGTCGCGACGCGCGACTTTGTTGAACTCAAGACCAACTTGGTCATCCAGAGTCAGAGGGACGAGGTCAACTTTGAGAGGTGCGCCTGTGCTCCGCAGAACCGGAAAGAACGAAGGGTTCCTCCCAAAGAAACGCGCACACTGACTTTCCCGGTCCACCTTGGGAAAACCGACCCCACAGACACAAACTCCTGAAGCATTACGTCCAGTCATGTGAGCACGAGCACCGCCATCTGGCTCTCTCCCTACCGCCGCGCACCCTGGCAAAGAAACCCTCTGACGCGCCAACTTCTTTTCTGCCTTCCACGTCCCCCACCCCGTCTCTTTTACTCTGTCTCCCACGCTTGCCACCATCATCGTCTTGAATGCGATTCACACACTCGCCTCGAATAAACGACAGTCCTCCTGGGCGTCCCGACCGTGACGGTAGGGTTCCGAACTCGACAGGGTCACCTCGCCGGTTTGCAAAGTTTCAACACGCTCGAGATCCCGCGGTTGTGAGTCTGGCGAGAGGAGGGGACCATCAGGAAGATGAACAGAAGAGCTCGAGGTTGATGATTAGCGTTTTTCTTCTCCACGTTGCACAGAGTTCGCGGCAAGCCCCATGCGTGGGATCCGGCGGCGTGTCTCGCTTCGGCCGAGGCGCTCGTCGCTTTCATTCGAGAGACGCTCGCCTCCCATCCATCCTCTACCCCCTCTGGAGGAGACCAAATCCAAGACGACTACCCCGTCTTTAGGGTCTCGTTCGGTCCCTCCTCTTCTTCCAGCAATGGCGACGCGAGGGGACCTTCTTCCTCCGCATCGACGACGACGACGACGACGTCGACGTCGATGGTAGTGACGATTCGCCTCCTCAGTCGCGAAGAAGTCGAGCACGAAGTCCTCGCAGGGAAGCAAGACGTTCAACCTGCTTTTACAACAACAACAGCCACAACACCGACGCCGGGGACGACGACGACGAAACTGGGTCGGGATCGGATCGGGTTCTTGCCCCGCAGGTGGGTTGAAGCGGTCCACGAGCGGAGGAAAAGACTCTCGACGACGACGACGACGACGAATGCAACACCCGCTGTTGCTGCCAGACCCCGCGAGACGACGAGGGCAAGCGGCCATGGCGATGCGGATGCACATGGTCCGAACTTTTTCTCATCAGGAACAGGGTGAGTAGCGGGTCGAGGTCCTAAGGGACGCCGCTCCATCGCCTCGACGGGTTGACACTGATCGGCTCTCCTCTATACGCAGTCGTGCGTCTGCTGCACCTGGGCGGCCAGTTCCGCCGCCTCCACCTCCGCCACAGCCACAGCCACAGCCACTGCACCAAGAACCGTCCGAGGCACCACCACCGCCACCGCGACAGACACAGACTCGACCCACTGGTGTAGCTGCTCTGCTCAAACGATGAATATACAACGTCTGTTCCTCCTGACCCGTGACTCTGCTTGACTTCCGCAAGAGGAGAGAGAGAGAGAAAAAGCCGAACGGAGACCCCCCGCGAAAAAAGAGTGTGAGTGTGTGAGGAGGGGTGGTGATTACACGACACAGCATTCCCTACTATATCGCGGGAGGGAAATTTACGTCTATTCGCAAAACAATGGGGGTAGTAGCGAGAGGACCGGTTTAGGCGGTCGACTCCTTGAGCCCTGCGTTGCGGTGGAAAAACGGGGACAAGGTCAGCGTACAGTGTCCGGGCGGCTACAGACGCATAGCGCATATACGTACAGGTGATCAGGTCGTTGCGGTCCTTCTCCTGCATTGCGCGTAGTGGATGCATAGTGTACGCGAGTAGCAGCACGTGACGGGGGACCGCGAAAAAAAGGCGAAAATCGAGGAGAGCGCGATGTCAAGTCATTGAATCAGCTTCCGCCACATAGAGCACAGTCAAGTACAACCACAGAGTCTAGACAGACCTTCTTGAGGCCGGCGAAGGCCATCTTGGTGCCCGGAATGTACTTCTCTGCAAGGGAGGGAAGCGAAGACAATTGTCAGCTTCGGACCGTGGATCGACGGCTCGGGTGAGACACGTTACGTACTCGGGTTCTCAAGGTAGTCGAAGAGGGTGTTCTCGTCCCTGTACGGTACGGTCGAAAAAGCAGGGTCGTGAGCGCGAGAGTTTCGCCAAATCAACGGCTTCTTTCGCCCTCGTGCGCGGTCTCTGGTCGTGACGTACCAGTGGACGGCGGCCTTCTTGTTGGCCTCGGTGTACGAGAACGACTCGACCGAGCCGGACTGACGGCCGAACTGTAGGACAGAAAAACGCCGAGTCAGTTTCACGACCGACGTTGTTTTCCCGCCTCGTCGCTCGCATTGACGAGGCTGCACCAAAAGAGGATAAAGATGGTTCAGCGTACGAGACCGTGCAGGTTGGGGCCGACTGCATTGCGCAAAGTGATGCAGGTTCCCGGAAGTCAGTCAACCGAATTCGAGAAGAATGGGGAAGGGCGTGCCGAGCGTTGGAGATCGGCAGTGCGAGAAGAAGCGCAAATACGGCGCAGACGAGTCGACTAACCCTTGTTGGCTGTAGGAACGCATGGCAAGATCAGCACACTGTACATACGGGAGGAGGGACGAGATGACGCCCTCGGCCAATGACCGCGGGCGCAGTAGCAAGGGGAGGGAAGAAGACTCACCACCACCGTCCTCGACGGTGTGGCACTGCGCACAGCTACATTGGGGATATGTGACGGATCAGTCCCAGTATTCTAATCGACGGTGTATCGACCCGCCGAGACGACGCGAAAAAACACGGAGGTCGGCGGAAGATCGCGTCCGCCCGACACACGCCACACTTGGCCCCTCACAAGCCAAGAGGGAGGAGAGGAGAGACGTACCGGGTCTTGAAGAGACCAGCACCCTTGGAGGCGTTACCTATCCACGGAGCAGCTTGCGTGAGCCATACAACGAGCAGACGCGAGAGAAACAGGGTGAGCTGGTGACGCCGCCCAAGTCTCGAGGCTCACCGGCAGCGAAAGGCACTGCGCGCGCAAGGGAGAGGTGGCCGGGTAAGCACAAGTCTAGGGCGTAGCTCAGGCTGAGAATGCTCACTTTTTTGGTTTTGGTGGTGCGAACGGCGATGGAGTGCGACGACGGAGAGAGAGGGAAAAAAAAACGCACACGCGCTCGCCGCCGCCTCGGAGCAGGAGCAAGCCTCGCGCGGCAGCCAATCGCCGGTCCGGCAGATCTCGATCCCTCTCAACTCGCTCCGATCCAGACTAGAATATCTCGGGCGCGAACATACAGTCCCTGGAGATGGACCCACCCTGCAGGGAACACTTCTCGAGGCCGCGATCGGACAGGAAAAGGGGCAGTCGAGCCTCGGGCGTTTCCGGCTGCGCTTTCACAAGGAGACCCTCACGCGAGTATGCGATGGAGAGGGAATTCTGGCGCTGCGATCGATTGCTTTGCACCTTTTCTTTCTTCTTGAACCGCCGAGCGAGAGCGGTCGAAGAGGACGGGGAGACATTCTACAAAACAAAAAACAGGACACGCACACAAGACAGGGGGGCGCCTCGTCTCGAGCGGCGCGGTGCAAGAGGCTGATCACGAGCAGCCATTGTCTGACGCTGCGTTCACGCCGACGCCGTGACGCCCGACTTGGCTCCGAAAGCGCGCACGACACCGGCACCGGTCGCCTCGCTGAGGCTCTTGGCGGCCCCTTCGACGGCCGCGACAGCGCACATCGTCTCGAGCCGACTCGGTTCCTTCAGTCCCGCGCGGACTTCCTCGTCGGTCAACGGCAGAGGCGGCAACCCGTCCTTGGCGCGCTGCTCATTCTCTTGTCGCCGCTTCGCGACATTCGGGTGGATCGCCTCGAGGCGGGTCCGCTCGCGCGCGAGTTGGCGCGATTGGAACTGCAGCGTCGAGAGGTGCGCTTGGTGCGTCTCGAGAGCGGACAGGAGGTGCTGCAACGGTTGAGTCAACGGGGCCGGGATCGCGGCAGACTGGACGTGCGCAGTCGACGAAGGCGAAGGGAGCGAAAGCGGCGCGAACGAAGGCGTCGACAGCGAGGACGAGGGGGAAGCACTTGAGGATGAGGAAGAGGAGGCGGAGGCGGGAGCGGCGGGGGCAGTCAGGGTGGCGAGGAAGGCGGTCAAGAGGGCGGACGAGTGGACAACGACCGGAACCTCCTCGAGGATGGTCGAGTGAATCAACTTGTTCTCGATCAGGCTGGGTCGGGATACGTAGGACCAAAGTCAGGAACTGGGGAGATTATGCGAGACACGAGTTCTGAAGCAGCGCACCTGGCCGTGTCAAACTTGCCGGCGCGGTAAGCGTCGATGAAACCCTGCGAGAGGCGGTACGCCTTGAGGGCAACGGCGCCTTGTGTTGCGCTGGCAATGTCTGCGGCCGTATCGTGGGTCAGCAAGTCTTTGCACGCGGGACAGTGAAACTCCCCCGCGGGACAGTGAAACTCCCCGGGAGCAGAGCGGCGCACCGTAGACGAGCGCGATCCCCTTTCCGCTCTTGTTGGCATCGCCACTCGCGAGCTGCGCCGCCGGCCGAGGTCCCATCCCAGGTCGCGCCACCGGCTGGGTCTTGGCTCCGCTGCCGACTCCACCGCCGCTCAGTTGGGCGCCGACGAGCGCCTCGACAAAGCCGCCCGTGGCGAGCACCTGACCGTTGTTGGTCGAGGTGTAGAATCCGACGACCGAGGCGTCGGCGTTGACGTCCGTCATCCGGTTCACGAGTTGAGCCGTGTACTTGGCGGCTAAATCGACGTCGTCGGGGGCAAAAAACGGTCAGGTTCAGCCCGGTTGGAACTGCGAGAGACTGCAAAAAAAAAAAAGAAACAGCGAGAACTCACCGGCCTTGACGCCCTTGCTCTCCTCCTTGGCGTCGGTCGGGGGACCGGCAAAGGTACCAGCGGGGAGACCGAACGCGTTCGAGACTTCGAGGGTGCCCTCTGCGTCGATTCCAAACAGTTGACCGACGGCGGGGGTAAAGGTGACGGTCGCGTTGGACGTGTTGGGCGGAGCCGGGTTGACGGTGTGCGCCTCGCGCGAGTGCTTGATGATCTTCATGAGGGCCTGTTGCATAGCCATTCCATCACAGGGTCAGTCGAGAAGCGTTACAGGGACGGGGTTTGCAGCTGTCTCGGTGCCGCTCGTCTCGATCGATGTGCACTGCGCCTGTCGCGCTCGAGGATTCCACTGGCGCTCCAGGCGCGTAGCGGGGACGTTCTGGCGCTGTGCTGGGAACCTCTAGCGGTCCCCCGTCCAGTCCACCAGGCGTACGCGGCGCGCGGGCGAATGACGGGTTCGCCTTCAGCGCCAGCTCGACCTTGATCGACAGCGGCGTGAGAGTGGCCGCGAGCTGTCGGGGCGACGAGAGGAGAGTGCAGGACGTATCGGGGCGAGTCGACTCACGAGTCCATCTACGCGTACGCGCTGGACGCGGGTCTCTGCGAGTCCTTTGTCGAAGCGAGCCTTCTGCTGTGCCGACTGGTGCTGCTTCTGCTCGACGACCTGCTCGACGACTTCGGGCGCCGGGGCAGCGATGCTGGCGAGGGTCTTGTTGGACGACATGGCTCTGCTCTCGGTCTCTCTGCGGGTGCGGAGCTGACTGGCCTGCGTGGACGAGACGGGGGTCGTCTCCCTTGTCCCAAGTCGAAGCGCGACCCAGCTGGCACCGCTTGGTCGCTCCCCCTCTACGCACCGGAGGAGAGTCCAAGTATCTTGCATCGAGGTATGAGCACATACTAGGATTACTGGCAGTGACAGCGCAATTTACTGCTGGGTGGGCTCCGGCAACTCGAACCCGCCAAAGTCGCCGGCTTGCTCCACTCTCTCCTCTCTCGCGCGACACACGACAACCGACGACGATGGGCATCGCAGGCGCATTGGACTCTTGCAAGTACCCTCGGCTTGGCGTGGTGATGCCCACACGCGCTGACTGGCTCGTCCTCCTCGCAGACGAAAAGGCACTCGTCTCCAACTCGTCGAGGATCGCGAGTATCGAGTCGTCCCTCCGCACCCTGACCTGGTTCCTGCCAGGCGCGTCTCTTTCTTGCTCAGGGGGATATACGGAAACTGACCCCTTTACACCCGCGCAACAGGGCGATTCCAGGATGCAGAAGTCGCGTCCGAAGGCCGTCAGTTTACTTACTCTCCTCTCTGCCCCGCCTCTTGCTTTTCGCAAAGAGTCACAAAGACTGATCGCCCATCCGCACCGTTTACAGTGTACTCGGTGCTCAACCTCATCAGCCTTTACCATGACTCGGTCCTGCACCGAGCCGCTTCGTCCCTCCCGGCCCCACTCCGACCGCCCTCGTCGTCCCACACCCGCTACACCCGCCACTTTGTCACCAACTCTCAACCGTACAACATCCTCGCTCACACGCTCAGCGTCGTCCAGTCCCTCGAACTGCTGATCGAGATGGCCGTGACGAAACGCGGAGGCGGACGCGACAAGGCGGAAAAGACGGTCATTGCGATCGAGGCGATCAAGGCCGTGTTGCGCCTCGGACTGATGGGTGCTACCAAAGGCAGGACGGGGGTTCAACCCCCCGTTGCGGAGAGGGAGATGGATCCGGCCCTGTTGGCGATGAACCAGGAACGGCTCGCCAAGATGCAGCGCGCGGCGACGAAACTCCACCACGGAACGGAAGCCACTGCCGCCCCGCCACCCCACAGCGCGGCCGACGTCTTGCTCAAGCAGTCGCATGGCGAGACGAGTCTCCAAGTCGGGATGGCTAAAGTCGAGACGGAGCGGGAGGACGAGCCCGAGTTTTGGACGGGCCCGAGGACGGGATACGTCCGCCCGACGCTGGCCTCGCTGAGACGAAACGGCAACGCAACACCACTGGGAGACGCGACTCTGACGCTGACGTCACCATACATGGCCAAAGACGTCGGCAAGGAGTACCTCATGTCGAGGGTGCTCACGGTCGAGGATGTGAGGAAACCAGAGGACCTCGTCTCGAAAGCCAAGGGGATCAAGAAACTCGCAGAGATCATCTACATCCTCCGACCTTTGATCTACGGTACGTGTGCCTCCTGAAAACTCGCCCGCGGCGCGGGGCCATGTGAACTAACGACTGTTGAAATGGACTGGACTCTTTCTCCTACGAAACAGTGATCGCGATGCGCAAATACGGCCGCCGTCACACGCTCCCGTACCTCCTCTCCCTCGCGCTCGAGTACCTTGCCTATTCGCTCCGGTGTTCGTGCACGTCGCGACTCGCGACGAACAAGGCTTCGGGGCCGATGTTGCCCGTCAAGACGGAGACCGAGTTGGAGAAGCAAGAGACGAGCAAGAGGGCGAGGCAGTTCTGGTGGTACCTCGTTCGAGGACCGATTTGGGAGGGTTGGACAAAGTGCGCCCTTGACCTCTCTCTCTCCTCTCCCATGTTAGCCCACTTTCATTAGGGAAAAGAAACTGACGTCTTCCGACTACCACGACTTTCCCGCGGTGCTCTTCCGCATCGAATTACAGACCTCGACTCGAAGCGATTGCGGGCAAGTTCCAAGACAAGCCGCTGATCGGGTTCGTCTCGACGTTGCTGCAAGATTACGTCCCGCTCATCGACGAGTACTACTACTGTGAGTTTCTTTACTGCCCCCCCCCCCCCCTAATTCCGACCGGCTTTCGTACACGAGGAGCTAGACACCGCGGTTTACTAACTAGGATCATTCACCGTGTCCGCAGACACGGCATAGAAAAGAGAGCTCTGGTTTTCTTCCTCTCCTCCCCGGGTTTGCCCATGTCTTCTTCTTCTTCCGGTTTTCACCGCGTCGTCAACGGATGTATGTCATATGCACAGGTTGAACGAGCTCTCCCAATGTACATCGATAGTCGCTGTAGAGGTTCACTGTCCTCCTCTGTTCCCGTGTCGTTATTTTCCCTTTTTCTCTCTTCCCAGGTCTGGGCTCGGTCAATCTCTCCCTCATTCTAGTTTTGGCAAGTAGGAAGAAAAAAGGGCGCGTCTGAAACGACCGGGCGGGCGCCTGGTATGGATCTTGCAGGGAAAAGAAAGAACCGAGGTTCCGGCCAAGGGTGCGAAGAGAGGGGAACGAAAACAGCTCCTAGAGCTAGAGCTCGCCATCTCGGATCGCTCCTGCAACTCGCTTATCCAGCGCGTCGTTCCCATCTCCCTCGTGATCTCTTCCCATGTCTCGCTGCTGCCACTGCTGCGAATTCGGCGACATCATCGCCTCGACCCCGAAATTCGGCATCTGACTCTCGCCACTCTTGGTAGGCGCGTCCGTCTTGAGTTGGCGAGCTTCTTGTGGTGGAGTAGTAGTAGTAGTATTCGACTCGGTCCCACGACGGCTCGAAACCGGTTCGGTGGACGTGGCGGTTCCGAGAGGAGGAGGGGAGGGTGCCGCCGCCGCTCGCTCGGCTTCGGCGCGCGCGCGGGTCTCAAACTCTGAGACCGGTTCGACCTGGATTTGCCGAGGTTCGAGTTCTTTGTTCGGTTGTGACGATGATCCTGAGCCACGGTCGCCGCTCTCATCGACGACGACGCCGGCGGTGGGGATCGTGAGCGCCTCGACTTGTTTGAGCGGTTTCGACAAGGAGGCGCCGCCGTCGCCTTCGACGGCAGTGACGTCTCCGAGTGGTGGTGCTATTGACGATTCGACCGTCTTCATCTCCGTCGTCGTTGTGGATGCGCTGCTCTCACCTGCGTCTCCTCGGCTCGACCCTCTTTCCGGAGCAGGCGGCACAGTCGACCGTCGCCGATGATGCTCCTCCTCCTCCAATTCCAACTCCCGCGCCAATCGTTCGAGTGCATCCTCGTCCAGATTGTCCTGATCGATTCCCTCCAGGAAATCCGTCTCGACCTCGCTCGCCAGTGGGCGCCGGATCGGTTGAACGAAATTGACTTTTTCGAGTTTGAGAGGGGACGTCGACGGGTACGAGGGCGTGAACTGCTGCGTGTGTGAGAACTGGTACCCGCCCGAAGGGTTGTGGTTCGACGTCGAAGTCATCATCGAGCTAGTGCCCTCGTCGGCGGGTCGCCGTCGACTCTGACTCGCCGAGAGGAGAGACGAGTACGTCTCTTCGGGCGAAGTGGAAGTCAGTTCGCGGGCGAGCGAGGCAAGCTCCTCCTCTGTCAGGTCGAGGTCGGCAAAATCGTCGATCGAAGGTTTCGGTTTCGACAAGGCTGCGTCGAGTCGGTTCTGCTTCGAGTTCGAGTTCGAGTTCGAGGTTGAAGTGGAGGTGGTCGAGGCCGGAGCAGTTGCCGCGTGTGAGGGGTTGTTGAGCGTCGCCTCGGAGGAAGAAGGTGCAGCGGGAGGGCAGGTCCGAGGCGCATCGAGCTGGAGAAACTGTCGCAACTCGCCAAACTCGACCCTGTACCACGTTTCCTCTGGTCAACGCCGTGTTTGTTCGCGCCTCCCACCCGCTGCTCATAAATTCCCCTTTCGTCTCTGTGCCGCGACTCACGCTTCGTCCATGTCCTCGATGGATCCGACCGGTTCTCCGTCGACGAGGACAAACGGCAACTCGTTCTTGCCTCCGTTCTTGCGCTTCCAGAGTTTCTTGGCCTCTTCATCTCCCGCGACCTGCGCGGCGTGTATCATCGCCTGTCAGCGCGCTCTAGGGGATCGGAAAGGCGAAGACGCGGGGAAAAGACGCACGTCGTGTTCTCGGTACGGGACGCGAGCCGAAGTGAGCGCGCGGCGAGTCCGTTCGTGCCTCCCTCGGATGGCGGGGTTGGAGAGGATCGAGGTGACGAATACGTCGATGCATGGGCCATTTGGCTGAACAGCAGCAGCCGAGGTCGACGGAGATGATGAAGATGATGATGACATCCTGACGCAGCCCGGAAAGGAGGCGGAGAGAGAAGCAGGTTCAATCGCTTGCCGATCGACTGCCTCCTGTAGCAGCTCTAGAGCTCGACTCGGGAGCTCCGACGAGTCGAGTGAGCAGGCTAAAGAGGCAACAAAAGCCGCCCATCTCGTCGCCGTCATTCGCGCGTGGGCTCCGACATTTCTCGCTAGGTAGGCTCGTTGGATTGGTTCAGCCAACAGTCAGGTGCATCAAAGCTGTGACGGAACTCGCAGAACCTCGCCAGTGACTGTGCAGGAGCTATCGCATCTCTTTCTCTCTCTCCGACGGTTCGATCAAACACGACAGCGGCCGCCCAAAGACAACCAGGGGACAATAGCGGGTCGCCGTTACGCTAGAGCAACCTGCTGCCATGCTCGCTCGAATCTGGCGGCGCGCAAACCGATGGCTATTAGCAGGCACAGGCAAGTCAGGCACCCCTCTCCCAGACTCTCTCTGTCCCCCTTGAAGCTAACACCCGAGCGAGCACCGTCCCGACAGTCGCATACGTCGCCTTCCTCCTCTCTCTTATCGCCGAACCAGTCCAGCGCGCCTTGATCTACCTCCATCCGGTCCGGATCCCCTTCAACACCGATTTCACGAAACCCGAACTCGTCGGTTTCGCCCCGGGCAAGGTCCTCCCGTTCAACCTGACCACCGAGGACGGCGCCGTGCTCGGAGCGTGGCAAGTCTTGCCGAGGGAGGTGTACGAGCGTGCGGTCGAGGAAACGTATGGCGATTTCGAAAGTATGCCCGAGGGCCCACTCCCTGAGACCGTGTTTGACGCTGCTCTCGCGTGAGTCCTCTCTGGCTTTTCCTTGCTCTCTTCAGAGGTGAACCCGTATACATATCTGCAGCGACCCGGAACGGCCGACCGTGATCTACTTCCACGGTAACGCCGCCACCCGCGCAGCGAGCAACCGCGTCCGGACCGCTCGCCACCTCACGGACCTCGGCGCCAACTTCCTCATCATCGACTACCGCGGCTTTGCCGACTCGACGCGGGCGCCTCCTCCGTCCGAAGAGGGGTTGCTGGTCGATGCGAGGCGCGCGTGGGATTATGTGCACAGCGAGAAAGGCGTGCCGGCGGAGCGGATTGCCATCATGGGACAGAGTCTTGGGACGGGGGTTAGTGCCGGGTTGGCGGGCCGGTTGGCGAAAGAAGGTGAGAGGCTGGAGCTCGGGGCTTTCCATTATCAGGAGGACACAGGCTCGGCAGAGTCTCGCTGACCATGTTTCCACTGGACCGACCAGGCCTCACGCCGCGAGCAGTAATTCTCGTGGCACCCTTCTCTTCCATCGCAGCCCTGCTGGAAACCTACAAGCTAGGTGCGCACGATCGTCCTGTTTTTCGCTCTCTGGGCGCTCAATCCGAGCCCGACCTGCATCGAGCGGCAAAATGCTGACTGTCCCTCTTCTTCTCGTGCGGGTTCTCACTTTGCAGGCAGCGTCATCCCGCTCTTGTCCCCACTGCGGATCGTTCCGGGTTTGCTGGAATCGGTCTTGCGGTTGCTCCGGACCCGCTTTGACACTCGAGGCGTGATCGAGGTGAGAGAGCTTTTTTGTTTTCATTTCCGGAAGTGGAGCGTCTTCTCCAGATTAGACTGACCCGTGTTTGGAGCGTGCCACAGACTATCCGCGCGCCAATCTTGATCCTGCATGCTCACAACGACCCCGTCATTCCGCTTTCGCATTCTCGAACCTTGACCGACCACCTCCTCGCGCCGTTGTTGCTCCCACCTGTTGCTGCCTCCGAGTCGGCGCAACTTGCGGGGAAAGAGAACGGGAAGGGGAGGCAGGAACTCGTCCGTGAGTACAAGGCCGGAGGGTGGGGGGTCGTGAGTCGGTTCGAGAGGCAGGAAGGGTTCGGGCCCGTGATCTGGGCAGAAGTAAGCAGGGCTTTCTCGCTCATTCTTTTCCGGAGAAGAAGATGCTGCTAACTTGTTGACACTGGTTGCGTGCGACTTTTGGAATCAGGCATTGAAAGGCGCGCACAACGAGATCGGCACGCATGAATACTCGATCGAACTCGGTGAGTCGGGAGAGTATGAGTTTCCTTGATCCGTCGGGCTGTGGCTTTCAATGCTGATTGAACTGCCCTCTCGGGCCTGGCTGGTCCAACAGTGCGGAGGATGTTGTTCCCGAAGAGCGTACGAACGCAGCAGCTGGAATAGACTTTCCTCTATATGGAGATCGTCGTCAGCAGCCTCCCTGAGAATAGCAGGCGCTGTCCCTCGTTGGCGATAGCGCAGTGCCGACTTCTGATTGAGAGCTCGGAGGGTCTCGGTGTACAACAGGAGGACATCCGGCCTCGGAAGAAAAGTTGGCGTGACAAGAACGGAACCGAAAAGACAAGCCGTCGGATGATTGGAATGCAGGGATTGCATGAGGCGTAGATCCCCAGACCGGACCCTATTCTACACATGCTCTGAAGTGATAGGTGTGGCGCGGCAGAGAGGGAGAGAGACCCGGTCTCGGTTGCGCCGCGAAGGACTTTTGTCTCGCCATCCGCACAGTCACCCGCCCCGCGCCCATCCGTACGTATAGCTCTGCTCCAACCCAGCTACGGTTTTCTCTCTTGGCCGGATTGCCCGATCACCGTGCCGAGCAAGACGGGGTTCATCGGCTCGACTCCCTCTCGTCCTCGCGACTAGAGCCCGAGGCTGCAGCCATACACGCGCACGGTGCACGGCTGACGCTTACTTGCCTTTGCCTGTCCGCCTGATCGCCCTCGCCCCGCCTCTGGTCATTCGTCGTTGGTGGCTCTTCTCCTCCCCGCCTCGCCTCTCGCCTCGGCTCAACACTTCTGTTCGACTCTCACCGACCGGGCTCATAGAGACCCCTTCCAGACCGTACAGCTCGACTCGATCGCAGCCATGTCCGCCACTCTACTCCGATCCGCCCTCCCCCGCCGTGCATTCGCCGTCGCCGGCCCGACATCCCAAAGGCGCCTCGCTTCGGGCGGCGTCCACTACAACGAGCCGACCGGAAGGTTGTTCGGAGAACACGTGCGTAGACGCCGTTTATGCGCGAGGTGTCATCGGATCTTGCTCGAGCTGATTCCTGCACTGCGTGTTTGATCGATGCGCACAGCCTCCTGCACCAGGTACACCCCTTTCGACTGCAGAGGCAGTAGCAGCAGCAGCTCACTCTTTATACGAACTTGCAGGCCAGAAGCGTGCTAAGGAGGACTGGGAGAACATCTACTACTACGGCTTTGGCGGTTCGATGCTCCTCGGCGCCATCCTGATCTACTACAAGCCCGACACTTCGTGCGTTCTTTTACCCCCTGGCTCGCCGGTTTTTGAGAGCTCGTTCCCCGCGCGAGATTGGACGGCGGCTGATGGCTCGACATGTTCCTACAGGATCGAGGGCTGGGCGCGGCAGCAGGCCAAGGAGAAGATGGCCGCAGCAGGCGAGACGGTTAGTCCCTCCGACCTTGACTTTCTGCTCGCGGACGCCCGCCGATTATTTCGCCCGCTGCATGGGCATAGCTTCTTTGGAGATGGGACTGACCATACCCTTTTCCACGTCGCTTCTGTCTCGCAGCCTTCCTACCAAAAGTCGTCCGAGTAGGGTCTTTTGGAACGGTAGACGGTCGGTTTCTCTCCCTCAATGCATCTTTGTTTACAAGCCTTGTTTGAGGCTGCCGTCCCGCCTGACCGTTACCCGGTCACGCTGAGCTCAGGGGCGCATGCTGTTGTCGCGACGCGCACAGACCTCCTCCCTCCGAAGCGTCGGGACGGGTTGTCCGCGGTTGTTCTCTGAGCCGCCGGTGGTCGAAGCTAAGAATTGCTCATCGCCACACCCCCTTTCCCTTGTCTCGTAACGAGAGCGTCCTTCATAGCTTACTCTCGCCTGTATCATGTCTTCCTCGGCACCCAGAGCTTCCGTCCCCCGAGGAGTGCTGCGGCGCTTCTCGGCGCCCCTGACGCTTTTGGGAAAGCTTGCTGTCGGCCCGTCACGATGGAGACAGCGTCTATCGAATCCGACTTACCAGAATGACCCCGACGTTTACCGAGCGACACTGTGGTACGAATGGGCACTGGGGCGAGCCCAGCGTTACATTGAGACGTATAATACGCCGGGAACAGCGAGCGATGATAGACGGTGGACCAGGCCGGAAACCTGGCTCGAGCGGAAACATCGCACGCTGGAGGACGCTCTCACCTCGGGCCACTTACTGCCGGTGGACGTTGCGGATCAAGTTGTCCGTCGCCGCCGGCCTGTACTTATGCTTACTGGACTGCGCCGCTAACGCTGTGAGACCGTCTGGCACAGATGGAGATTGACATCGATGTCCTACTCGAAGACCTCGAGTTCGTGCGTTTTCTGCCTGGGCGGGAAGGTTCCTTGCGGTCTGCTTTCCAGGGCGCAAGCTAACTTAAGCATCTGTATGCCTGGAAAGGTTCCTTGCCCAGGACTACAAGGAGCCTCAGAAGCGCGTGAAGCGTTCCGAGCCAAAGTCCACAAAGCATGGGAAGATCAACGAAAGCGTTTCTATCACCTCCTGGCCGTGAGTCATGCTAGCCGAGATCCTCGCGGTGTGACCGTACGCACGCTTGCAAACTGCAGAAGTGCGGCCGAGTCCCTTCAGGTAAATGCACCGGCTGCCTGCCGGGACTGGAGTAAGGAAATCGTCCGATTTACAGACTGGGCAACTCAGATGCTGACTCCCTGTGAGGGAGACACACTGGAGGGTATCCTGAGCCGGCTTCTTGATGGCATTGTTGATCATGTTACTATGAGGGCTCGACCTGACATGGGGCATAGAGCGGAATCAATTGCAGTCAGTCCGCGCCGCTCCTCGAATGCTCTTCTGCAGTGCCGGCATGCTGAAACTTCTTGCAGAGCTACTGGTCAATCCCTACCATTGTTCATCGCATGGTATGTCATGCGCAGTACCTCACACTTTGACAAAACTCACCCTAGTGGCAAATAGCTCGGAGAAGATCCCACCCTCGTCAACAAAGTCAGTCCCAAGTGGCTCAACAAGGCGGCCTACCGTTGCCCGCGGATCTTGCCGCCAGCAGTCAACTTGCCTGGGATCCCCAGGTTTCTGCTCGAGGGGGAGGGGGAACGCTTGCTGGCTCGTCTCGGACTGCGTGCGCAGTGGCGTTATGGCATTCCTGCAGCAGAGTGGCGCCGTCGCTGGGGGATGTAGGCAGGCCCGATGAAGTACATAACACTACGTGTCTGTCAAGTCCAGGACGGCCAAACCGAGTGCACTTTTGCACGCCTTCTTCTCGCAGCCTTCCGACCAACAAATGTCTGAGTAGGGGTCCTTGCAACAATAGACACCGGGGATTCTCCCATTCTATATGCATGTTCTGTGTAGATGTCTGGCTCAAGGTGTCCGACGCGCGTGACTTGACTGTTCCCCGGTCACCCTGAGCTCGAGCTGCGTACGCTCCTTTTCCGCTGGATTGTCCGCGGAATCGTCCGAGGCCGGCCGCTGCCGCTAACTCCTCCGTACTTTCTCTCATAGCCCTGTATCGCTGTCCAGAGGGCGTGCTGACTACGTTCACGCCTGTCGCTGGTGCGACACCATGGAACGCAATAATCCCGTCAAACGAACGACGAGATTCACGGTACCACTGACGCGATTGGCAGAGCTTGCCGTCGGCAACAAGAACCGATGGAAAAACCGTGGCTACATGGTTCTCGCCACGACTGACCCGGTTATTTTCCGAGTCGAGATGTGGCACGCGTGGACAACGGATCGCGCCAGGCTGTTCTTCAGCGAATGTTCAGATTGTCGCGTGCGGGCAGAAGCCGAGGATCGGCGGACAAAGGTGATTGACTGGCTCATGGAGAAATATCGTACCCTGGAAAACGCTCGCAACTCAGGGCACCTACTGCGAGTTGACGTTACAGATCAGATTGTGGGTCCCTGACAGCTCTGCTTGCGTATGAAGCCGGTGACACAGACACTCATAAAGTTTGTGAGCCTACGTGGGCAGATGAAGATTGACATCGACCTGATAATCGAGCACCTTGTATGTGTTTCTGCTCGGTCGCGGTTGTGTTCTTGGTCATCTGTCTCGCCTTTCTAAGTGCCGTGCACGGTTGAATACTGACGTTGTCCCGACTCTGTTCAGCTTCCAGATGTTGCTGAACTGCCACGCGCTACAGAGATGCGCTCAGTATACCTCACCAAGGCAAACGAAGCGTGGCAAGCTCGGCACGAGCTGCTTGCTACCTTGTTGATCAACGATGCTCCGTCAAACCGTCTCACTTCAGATGAGCTCGCCCGCAACTGTACAGATGCCGCCAAGTCACTCTATGCCATCTCACCGGTTGGCTGCAGGGAGTGGAGTCGGCAAATTGTCCGATTCACAAATCGGGCAGCCAAGGTCCTCGCCTACAGTGAGGCAAAGCCCTTCAGACAATACTAATCCTGCTCCGGGACGCCATGCATGCTTGCGCTCTTATAAGTATGAACTGGTCCCACTTTGGTCATGGGACTAAGAAGGCAGAATCCATTGCGGTCCGTTTGCTCCTTGCAATTCGTCTCTGCGCGGCCAACCTACTGAACCTACCTGCAGAATGATTGGCCACTTGCTCCATCATCCAAGGCATTGTATGTACTATGTAGGGCCAACTGCCCCATTACTTGATAGCGAGCTCACCTAAGTTCCCCGTCGGCGGACACAGATCGGAGAGAAACCTGTTCTCGACGACAATTCCGAAGCCGAGTGGCTTGATGCTGGAAAGTATTGTCACGGGCACATTTCGGCACTGGCACTCGAGTTGACCGAGCACTCTGAGGAGGCGGCGCAGCACTCGCTGGCCCAACTCGGATTGCGTGCGCGATGGCGGTACGGAATCAGCGCAAGGAGACGGGAGCGTCGGTGGGGCCATGTATCGGTGTAAGACCAATATATGTCCTCTTTAAATCTCCTCAGCTTCCGCGGGTGCTCTAGCTACCTGAAAGACAAGTGATGCGTTCGAGATGGTGACGGGCGAGCTTTTGGCCACACCTTTCAATTCTCAGCGCCTTCCTCGCTAAGTACCCTCTGCACAGGTTTCTTTCGGTACCGCCCTTGTGTTAGATAGACTGTTCCCGGAGCTCGCGGCGTGTCGGCGGAGCTTGCTGTCGTTGTGAATCGCTCCCGACTCCTCCCCGTGGAGCACTCGGACGTATCGCGACGGCTTGTCCGCGGATCACGCTGAACAATGCGCGAGCTTGATCGAGCTCGATGAGAGCTGCTCTCTTTGGGGTCCTGTAACATCCGGTTCAGGAGCGGCCAATACTATCGGGCTTTTGCAACGCTTGTCTACAGCGTTGCTTGCTGCCAAGCCACATTCGCCGGTATGTCGTCCGCGCAACAAACCAATGCCGAGCCACTCTGCCCAATCAATTTTGGTCCCGTCATGAGCGAACTCGCCTCGCTCATCGCTGGTAACAAAGAACGGTGGAGGTACCGTGCACGAGAGAGGTACAGTTGCGATACAGGTGTCTGCTTAGCACAGCTGTGGCAGCGGTGGGCGTTGGCACGCATTCAGTGCTTTCTCAGCTGGTGTCACCCTTTACCTGACAAGATCAGCTACGAGCGGCGCAGTAGACTCCACAGCTGGCTCAAACAAAAGTCTCAAACCCTAAAACAAGCACTCGCGTCCAAATGCTTGCTGCCCGTTGACGTTGCGGATCAAGTGGTGCGTCCCTGTCAGGCTGGGTCATGGTGTCTTAGGTCTGATGCATAGAATTCTTTGATACTACGTGAGCAGATGGAGATCGACATTGATATCCTACTCCAGCACCTTGAGCTTGTGCGTTTTTCCGCCCAGGGTGCGGAGTTTCTGGGTGGCCGTCTCTGCACCTGGTTGAGTATACTGTTTGATCAGCAGCTTTATTGTGTGATAGGTGCCTTTGACTGGACTAGAGGGCGCCGCAGAAGCGCGTGAAGCACACCAAGCCAAAGCACGCCAAGCGTGGCAAGCTCAAAAGAAGCTTCTACATGCTCTCCTCAAGAAGCATATCAAGCGAAAGCGCTACACGCTCACCAATGTCAACCGCATGCGCGAATGCAGGACTCTTGCCAAGTCCCTTCAGGAAAAGGTGCCAGTTTCCTGCCTGGACTGGAGCAAAGCAATCACGCGTTTCACAAAGCGGGCAAGTCAGGAGCTGGCTCTCTGGGACGGAGATACACTTTACAATATTCTGAGCCGACTTGTTGATGGCATGGTCCATCCCCTCACTTTGGAGGCTGGATCCAACAAAGTGCACAAGTTGGAATCGATTGCAGTCAGTCCACCTCGACACTCTTCTGCATGTCGCATACTGACATTCAGCCTTGTGACTGCAGAGATATTGGACAAGCGCAACAATTGTCAACCGTATAGTGTGTCTTGCACGGGAAATATCTGACCCTCTTTACGCTCACTCAATTCTCCCTGCGAAAAACAGCTCGGAGAAAACCCTGCCCTCTTTGACATGAACGCAAATCCGGCATGTCTCGACTCAAATTCCTACCGTCAACCGCGGATCTTACCCCCCGAGGTCAACTTGCCTGCAGTTCCATTGTCCTTGTTTGAAGACCGGGCGGAACGCTCGCTCGCGCTGGCCCGGCTCGGACTGCGTGCGCAGCAGCGCTACAACATTTCCGTAGCAGAGTGGTGCCGTCGCTGGGGCCATGTAGCAATTTGACTGGGTCCAGGGCTGCAAAAAGATGTACTCAGGCTCTGCGCGCGGCCAGACGGTGGCGATTGGCTTTACTTGCTCTAGAATCCCCTCTTTCTGAGCACGCAGTTCAATCAGTACTAGCGCACAGATGTTTTGCTCATATGAACACACTTCAAGCAAGAGTAGAGAGGCCCCTTTGCGAACCTGCAGTAGATGAGAAGCTTTGCCAACCTCAGCTTTCCCTCACCTGGACTGCCCGCACCTACCTGCCGGGGCACGCTATTGGTACTGCAAATGCACACACCAATCCCTCTGTCTCTGTCAGATACACAGCTTGAACTGTCTGGGCTTGGGATTCGATAGCAGCGCTAGAGGGAGAGGCAGGTGCCTCATCCAGCTCGGATGTGGCTGTTTGCAAATTTCTGTTCCCAGGGTGCAGCTGTGCATATGTGCTCACACTCTTCCAATACTACACCTGGCAAAAGTCGTCACAGATTCCGCACCTCCTTCACTCTGAGCTCGACGCGGGAACTTGCGAAACCGCGTTGTCCGCGGAGCTTTTCCGGGTCCAAACCCCTTTAGAACCGGCCAGGCGCTAGGCTTCTCTTCTCCGTTCCGGAGTCCTTCCCTCTGTGGGTCAAACAGGTTTCTGACTCCACGCGCTGACCTTGTCCCCTGTCGCTCAGGAACATGTCGCACGTGCAAAAACCTAGTCGGCGGCGTCAGCACCCATCAACTCTTCCTCACTACACAGTCCCACTGACCAATCTAGCAACGCTTGCTGCTGGCAACAAAACTCGATGGCGAGAGCGCAGGCAATGGGAAGATGAAAAGAAGGATTTGCTCACATGTCAGGTTGAATTGTGGTATGAATGGGCGGCGCAGCGGACCAAACTCTACCTCGCCAGGTATTGTTCAAGGTATGAGCAAGAAAAAGACACACAGCGGACCACACTCTATCAGTGGCTCGAGTCGAAACTTGAAACCCTTAAGAAGGCTGGCGCAGCGTGCGAGGTGTCTAGCTCAGAGAGGCTGCTGCCAATTGACACTGCGGATCAGGTGGTACGCCCGATCAGGCTTTGGTATCTGCTTATGAACTGTCTAGCTGAAACTCTGCCCTCATGTCAATAGATGGAGATCGACATTGATGTCCTACTCAAGCACCTTCACCTTGTGCGTCGTGTGGGATTTGTGCGCGGTAGCTACGTCATGCCATTCCAGGCAGTCTTCCACTCACAGCTGAAGTGCGGGTCTCTTTCATCCAAACAGGTTCCCAACGGACTCCCCGAAGAGCAAGAAGCGCGGGCAGAATTTCGAGAAAAGATGCACCGAGTTTGGTCTGTCTCGAAAAGTCGCCTTGACTCCCCGTGCTCTAAGGCCATGCAGATGAGTACTGAGAGAAGACAGGATCTTCCGGAGCCAAAGAAGGACAATCTCTTGCAACAGTGCAGGTCAACTGCCCGGTCACTCGAACTAACTCTTGAGGCCAATGGTTTACCTTCCTGCAAGGCCTGGAGTGAAAGAGTCACCCTTTTCACAGCATGCGCAAGTGCTCAAGAGGCACAGTTGACCTTTGTACAAAGGGACACACTCCAAGTGATCCTGAGTCTGCTCGTCAGTGGCATAAGTGGCTGCGCATTGCTAGATGTAGGCGGCTCCAACCACGGAACGGAGACGGCGGAATCCATTGCGGTAAGGACCCCTGCAGAAGATTGTTCCACTGCTTGAGCTCACTGTCTGAGCTTGCAGAAGTACTGGTCGCTTCCAACCATTGTCCACCGCATGGTATGTCCTGCGATTTGCGTGCTTTTCGACAAAGCTCACAAAAGCACCTGCTACATGTGGGAACTTGACAGGCCGGAGAAGATCCCGCCCTCGTGAATGAAGCCAATACTGGGTGGCTCGATGCGACAGCCTGCCGTTGTCCGCGGATCTTGCCACCCAATGTGCCCCCGGCGACTCCGTTGCGTTGCGGGGAGGAGGCGGGGGAACACTCGCTGGCCCGTCTTGAATCGCGTGCGCAGGAGCGTTACGGCATCTCTGCAGCAGAGTGGCGTCGTCGCTGGAGCGATGTAGCGATTTGACCGTGTCGAGGGCTGTTAAAAGATGGCATTCCTCTGCGGCTCGAGGGTGGCGGTGGACTTGACTTGTGCCTTATGTAACCCCCCTCTTGCCGAGTACCGGGGGCTGAAACTAGACGAGAAAGTGCACATACCTGTTGCTCACACGGGCACAAGTCAGTCCGCGAGCAAAAGAGGAACGACTTGATTCTCATCAGCACTTTTCGAGTGTGGCTGTGCACCTCGTTGCGGAACGAGGCTGCTCATCTCACCGCGACTCTCCTGCGCTCGCTCAATCACCATGAAGTTGGATGCGACAGGTCAGTCGGAACTGTTCACGCTGACCTCGGAAGCTAGTTGGCTGCACGGGGTCGCGGCTCGGTCCTTCCCTCCTCGAGCTCGACATCTTCTCGCTCAACCTCTCGATCACGTCGCTCATACGCTCATGGTGCAACGCAGATCTGCGATATATCAGCTCCGATGCATTTCGAGTCCTCGCGGCGGTACGCACTCCCTCCTACTCTGAGCCGTCCTCGCGAACCTGCAGCTGATGAGAATCTTTGCCAACATCAACTCACTCTCGCCGCGACTGTCCTATCTGCCGTTTCACGCTATGTGCGTCTCAAACATACACACCGATTGGTTGCCCAACCCTTGTGCCTGCCCTTCGACGTCCACTCCTCCGATCGGGATCCGCCGTTTTTCTTTTTGGCTCTTCCCCTCACCCAGGTCGAGCAAGGCAGCAAGAACCACGAGATCGTCCCTTCTGCCTTGATTGCTCAGCTCGCCGGCGCCCGGTCCGGAGGTGTCAACAAGGCGCTGGGAGAACTCGCCAAGAAGAAACTGGTCGCCAAAGTCCAGAATGCGAAATGTATGTCCGCGCCTCCGTCCTGTCTCTCTGACTGAGCTAACTAGCGGTAACCGTGCAGATGAAGGATACCGGTTGACGTACGGAGGATACGACTTCCTGGCTTGCCGGACGTTCGCCAAGCGTGACACGATCTACAGCGTCGGCAATCAGATCGGGACGGGCAAGGAGAGTGGTGCGTGGTCTCTTTGCTCGAGCGCTCCATGTATGCGCGGACACCGGGAACAAAGGGCCTCATGCGGGACTGCCATGCAGATATCTACGTCGTGGCGGACGAAGACGGTGCTCAGATGGTCATGAAGATTCACCGGTGCGGCCCGACATCTTCATGGCCATTTCGCCCCCGGATCCGGTATGCTTACTGTATGTGTATCCGTCACACAGACTCGGTCGCATGTCCTTTCGAGCGATCAGGTCGAAGCGTGACTACCTCCGGAAGGGCCAGTCGGCTAGCTGGATGTACATGTCTCGGTTGGCGGCCATCAAGGAGTACGCTTTCATGAAGGTGCGCCATCAGGGATCGCTCATACCCTTTCATATCTGTTCTCGGGCGCCGGTCCAGCCTCCGATAGACTGACCGGATATGCCCGCCTGCAGGTCCTGCACGAGCACGGTTTCCCTGTCCCACAACCTATCGACCAGTCACGGCATTGTCTGATCATGGAACTCATCGATGCCTTCCCTCTGTGAGCTCGCATCGGCTTCGCTGACTCGCAGATCTGTTGCTGAGCGCCTGTCACTGACTCCGCCTTCTGGATGACCCGATCGGGGCAGTCGCCAAATCGCGTCCGTCCCGTCTCCCGGCGCCCTCTACTCTTCCTTGATGGACATGATTGTCCGCCTCGCCCGGTCTGGACTCATCCACGGCGACTTTAACGAGTTCAACCTCCTGATCCGGGACCACCGCACCGATGCCGAAAAAGACCGCGACGACGAGACGGTCGATGACCGCGAGGCACGGATAGAGCGCGAAGGCGGAGACTTTCCCGTCAAGGTCGAGCTGGAGGGAGAAGAGTTCGAAGAGCGGCGGAGGAGGGAGAGAGAAGGCACCTTGTTGGAACCGGTTTTGATTGATTTCCCTCAAATGGTCAGCACCGATCACGCCGATGCCGAATAGTGGGTCCCTCTCCTCAATTCATTCCCTCGTCCTGAGTTCCTTCCGCGCCCGTGCATGTACTTACGGAGTTCCGAATCACAACCCACAGCTACTTCAACCGCGACGTCGAATGTGTCCGGACTTTCTTCTCACGCCGCTTCAAGTATGAGTCGAGCGTCTACCCCAAGTTCTCGAGCACGATTCGCGACGGTGTCCGCGAGTTTGACCTGGACGTCGAAGTTGCGGCAAGCGGGTTCAAACGCGAGGACCGCAAGGCTCTCGACGACGTGCGTGATTCGGACCTCACCCAGCAAGGATTCGCAGTCGCTGACCTTCGCACTTGATTGCTCGGTGACAGTACATGGCCGAGCTCGCTGCCCACGACGCTGCGAACGGAGAAGTCGCATCTGACGAGGAGTACAGCGACGAATCGGAGCGGGACGACGACGACGAAGAGCACGACGAGCTAGCAGAGGAAGCTGCTGACGCTCAAGCCGTTCAGGGCAGTGCAGCTGCGGAACTACCGGACGTTGGCGAGCTGCGGATAGCAGAACCGGCGGGTGAAGAAGAGGACAGCGAGGAGGGAGATGATAGCGAGGAAGAAGACGACAGCGAGGAGGAAGAATCCGGCGAGGAGCAAAGCGGCGAGGAGGAGGAGGAGGAGGAGGAGGAAGGCGACCGACGAGCAAAGAAGGAGCGGGCGCCGCGAATTGGGCGGCGACCAGTCCGGAGCGGCCAGCGCGATGTCGAAGCGATCGTGACGGCGTCTTTGACGCGGTCGAAAGCCCAGCAGGACCGGAGACACCACGGCAAGAAACCCGTCAGCGCAAACGTGCTCGGAAGACAGAAAGGCTCGAAGAAGAAGCAGAACGCGAACGCGAGGGAGGCGCGAGCCGCGAGCAAGCAGGGAGGTGGTCGCGGAGGAGACTTTTGGTAGATCTCTTTGAGCTCTTTCCTCTCGTGTTGTAACGATCTCATTCCGACGAGCTCGACTGGTACAAAATTGCAGTGGCTATGTGCAGTCAGGCGCGGCGAAGGATTAGGGCATAGTACAAGGGATAACAGGAAGACTCGACTGTCTATTTCTATCAGGGATTCAGAGCTGGAGGTGAGAATCGGTACTGCTGACTCTGCACTCGTTGCAGGGCTTATGATTGTCTATGGATGCCGCCAGAGCGATGTGCCTCCTACGCCAGCGCAGAGGTTGTGATCCGTCAAGAGGTCGCGGGCGAGGACGTCCTGCGCAAAAAAAACTACCGGTCAGCTCCCCGTTGGGAAATGGCGTGAAGCGAAGAGGAACACGCACGATGTAAGCCGAGCCGTAGTCAGCTACGCCGAACGAGATGAGGACCGTGTCGTCAAGGAAACCGTGGTTCAGGCCGAGCCCGTGCCGCTTCGACGGCGACTCCCACGCCATCGAGACCGTAAAGATCGGATCCGCCTGATTCGTTCCGGAGTATGTGAGCGGTTTCGAGACCGAGATGTACTCGTACGGTGCCGTCACGTTCCAAGTGACGACATGTCGAACGTAGTGCAGGTACGGCTGGGGGAAGGGTGAGTGGGTTAGAATAGTTTTGACTTGGCTCGGAGCAGGTTTTCTGCGGGTGTACTCACGAGGGGATGATACTTGACGTGGATGATCGACATCAGCACCGTGTTGTGTACATCGGGAACGCACTCGCCACGCTTGCACAACGTCGCGCGGAGGAGAGGAGTCGCGTGGTGCAGGTGCACGCGGTTCATGTCGGCGCCGAGAAGGTCGGTCAAGCAGTTGTGCGAGGGCGCGAGCGGGTCGAGCGGGCGCAGAGTCAAGTTCGGCACGTATTTGTAGATTTGTTGCGGGACGAGCGAGACGTGGAAGAAGAGCTCGTCGTTCTCGCCGAGGAAGGGCGACCAGTTCTTTTCGATGCTGCGAGGGCGGCGCGGAGCATCAGCACATGCGCGGTAATTGTCAGGGACAGGACGCCCGACATACTTGTACTGATTCTCGCGAATCAAGTCTGTAAGTCGGGGAGACCAGACACGCACGAGAGACGTCAGTTTCCGCCTGGACGAGTAACCCGGTTTCGGGAGCCTGTCACGCCCAGCTCACCCGTCTGTTCCCTGAACTGCACCGGCGCGTTCCATCCCGCCCTTTGGAGGGCCTTGTCGAGTCCGGGGATGACCATCCTCGCGTCGATGACATACAAGGCGCGGCAGACGTTCGGCATCCTCCCGTTCTGAGAGTAGATCAGGAGGGGTTGACCGTCGTTGGTGAAGAACAGGCGAGGGTCTTCGGGACCGATAAACTGATTATAGTCGGCTATGCGGCGGCAAAAAGACGGGCGTCAGATAAGGAACTGTGGCGGAGAGAAGGCGAGGATGGGGATTTTACGATTGTGGCACCGCATGTACTCGACTTTGCGTTTCGCGGGTAGGTCCAGTGTCCAGAGTTCCGACTCTCGAGCCAGGTACGGCAACTCGAGATGCGCACGCTTCATCGGTAGCAGGAAGCATCTGCGCCAGGTTCCGCTAGCGTGTCAGCCTGCCGACTTGGAACCGTGTGGCCCATTCTGTTGAACGATGCACGCACCCGATCAACTTTTCCCACCGCGTATCCTCGCCTTGGATAACTTCGTATTTTTCCTCTCCGCGAGACACAAACCTGTCCGGGGTGCAATTGCAAAAAGGTCGTTAGTTGAGATCCCGCATGATCCCGCCCGCGCCACCCTCCTCTTCTCGGCAATGAACCCGGGAGGGAAACGAACACGTGTCGCCAGCCGAGCCCGGCCTGATCGGGTAGGACCAGTATACTCGGATTGAACGCTCCTCCGACATAAGGGTCGACGAGGTTCTGTAGATTCCGACGCGACAAGGGTAACAATGCCAACTTTCGATTAGCTTTTCAAGATTCTGTCGAGGTTTGAGGAACAGAACGGACTCACCATGTAACCGTACGGGTTTGACCTCGATTCGAGGATTTTGGCCTTGTTGGCCGAAGGGGGATACCCCTCCGGGACCAACGCGAGCGCCGCACTGCTGCTCGACTTGAGCACCTCGTACGATTTTGCGGCGGTCGCGCCTTTCCTGCCCCGCCCGGGTCCCAGTCGCCGCGAAGAACCGATCGCGTCCGAGGGTGAGAGGAGGAGGAAGAGGGCGATGAGGGTCACGGTCGCGAAGAGGAGGAATCGTCTACGAGGGGGGATTACGGCGAAAAGGGTTCGGAGAGAGTCGAGAGGGGACGATGTAGTCCCGGCTGAACGGAGGGTGTGCCGAGTCGTGAACAGCGAGCGGTTGATGTCGTTGGCGACACTGCAAGCGTAGAGAGAGACGAATCAATTACGCCTTCCACAGGGTTCCCGCGTCCGAGATCGTAAGAGTCCAGGGCTCCAGAATCGGCACACGTACCCTGTCAATCCTTCCGTCTGGTATACACGCCTCCACTGTTTGAGGACGAGCTTTGCGCGCGAGAGCACGTCGTCCCAGGTCGGTTCGGAAGTTGCGTTGGAAGCGAATGCGCGAGTTCGAGCGGTCGGTCCTCCTCCTCTATCCATCTCGGCGGACCGTCTCGCCGAGGCTGGCGCGGTGGTAGCATTGCGGAGTGAATGGTTATTGCCTCCTCCGTGCTGCTGCGGGGGAGGGATGCGCAAGGTCCCTTCCTCTGCCGCCAATGCGAGAGCCGCTTCTTCGTCGAACCGCTTGCCTTGGCCAGTTCCGCCTCCCATGCTTCGAGACGCTGACTTGCTGCTGCTGCTGCTGCTGCTGAATGCGGATGCTCTTGGTGGTGACACGGCAGGCGACGCAAAGGGCGAGATCCCGCCGCTGCCGTCTTCGCTCGTCGGCGGACTGCTCGTACTCGTCGTCGCCTCGTCGGCGGCTGACCCGACGACGGAGGAGGGCGCGGTCGATGTGTTTAGCGAGGACAGCGAGGGCCTGGACGACGCAGCAGACCACGGTTCGCTCGGTCGCATGGTTGGTCGCGATGAGACTTGTCGCTGACTGCGGGTTCGGGTTCCGACGTCGTCGCGTGGGGCGCTGTCAAGCGAGCGAGCTGGCCCCCTCTTTGGTGGTATGCTCCGTGCCCGCTCCCTGGACCAGGCAGACGCACGAGGTGCTGCACGAGCGACAGTGCAACACTTGCGAAGGACGTCGAGTTCAGCTGCGCGTCCCGCCCCTTCTCGGAGCCAAAACCGACATCATGCGCATCTTTTCCAGGGCCAGTCTTTCAATACTTGCTCTCTCCCGTCTCGCTGTGATACATGGACAGCCTAATCCATATGGGCAGAGCAAGGAATATGGAAGGATAAAGTTGGTCTGCCTCGCGCACAACGAGATCGAGCGACGATCATGGTAGCGTGAAAGGGACGTCCAGCGATACCGTACTGTAGGCCTGCATCGTTACGGATTGTCTTGGCGGTACACCTCGGCTGTTTAATTTAGAGACGCACCGGAAAGAAGATGGAGCCCGCAAAGCCGCGATGCTATCATACGTCCCGGCCTCTTCGTGGGCGGAATCAGAGCCTCGAATCGCGGCAACGCAAATGCGGAGAGCGCCTCACAGTCAGCGAGGCCCGTCAATTTAGAATCATGACCGCGTGAATATGGTGTGCGCCCGAGGTTCCGGACGGGCGATCGATCAGGCGGATGGATGGAGGGGACGTCGCAGTCTCTCGCGGCCAGCACCCGATTGAAGACGAGCCGAATGGAGTGCGCCGAAGCCCGTCGACAAAGAGAGAAATAAGTCGTTGCAGGGAGGGTTACTTCCCTTTCTGGGTGCAGCAGCAGAGCTGGCTGAAGGCCGTCATCTGGCGCGACGGGACGGACTGCAGGTGCCGGTCATGGGACGCTCTGGATCTGCGAGGTCGCCTGACAGGCTGAGAGCGCACGTCTTGAAGCATTCCCAGCCAGCCGATACAGCTTGGAACTCGCGCGCCAGGCGTAAAGTGCGGAGCAGTTATGCGAGGGCGGCCGCCATTTATGATCACGCGCGAGCCACGAGGGCGTTCGAAGCGAGGTGCGGAGAAAGAGCCGGGAGTCGCTGGAGTGTCTCGCCTTGAGCGTATAGACGCGTCCATTTAGCATAGGCGGATGTTTGGCGCGCGTATGGCTGCTGCACGAATGAAAGGACAACGTGATGATGAACGTGGCGAGTTGAAGCAGAGAGGACGAGGCGGTGCAGCTGAAGTCGAGCTGGGGCAGCGCTTTCCGGTTCGACGCGACTCGCGATCTCCTTGCTCGCTACACTCGCGCAAGGTCGCACGAGCTCCGACTCGCAGCGAGAGACTGACTCGTGGCTCTGATCCCGATCATGGCGGACGTACGTTCCCTCACCTTTTGCCGGGCAACTCTGGACTCTGTTCAGCACAAAGACTGTCGCTCACCTCGCCGTCGACCCTCTACAGCAACAATTCACCCAGTCGCTCTTTGCGACCCTTGAGCAGACCATTGCTCCCGACACGCAGGTCATCAAGGCCGTACGTGGCGAATTCCCTTTCCTTTTGGGTGACGATGACCGACTTTGCCGAGCGAACGAGAGCTGATCGTGGGCTGTTTTTCCTTGCGCGACGTGTGTTTCCCGTGTACAGGCCACTGTCCAGCTGAACACGACCTTCTACACCGACGCACGATGTGTTCCCGCCCTGTTCGAGATCGCCACCAGCGGCGCCAACGCCGGAGTGAGCAGCCCTCCTTTCCCCGAATGTCAACGCACGACGCGACCTCTAGCCTGCATCGGTCGACTAGAAGTTGCTGGCAGCCAAGGACATCTCGGGAAAAGGACGCTGCAGCTGACGAGACACGAATCTTTCCCCAGATCCGGCAACTCGCGCTCGTCGAGCTCCGCAAGCGTGTTTCCGCCAAGAAGCACAAGCAGTGGCTCGCGCAGCCGCAAGAGGTCCGCGCCGCCCTCAAGGCCCGCCTGCTTGATTTCCTCCTCTCCGAGACCAAGTGCGTGTTTTACTGCGAGTCATGCGCGCGACACAAATATTGATCGCCGCTTCCGCCTGCCGCAGCTCCCAGGCCCGGACAGCGTCTGCCCGTCTCGTCTCGACCATTGCCCGCTTCGAACTCGATAAGGGAGTCTGGCCCGAACTTCTTCCCTGGCTGTGGAACATGGCCTCGTCCAGCACCGTCTCGCACCGAGAAGTCGCCCTCCAAACCACCTTCATGCTCCTCGACTCGATCGCGATCGCCCCGACCAGCGCCGGCGACAAGCCTTCGAACCAGATCCCGGCGTTGTTGCAGTTGCTCGGCAAGACGGTCGCCGACCCGGAGAGTCTGACGGTCCGGACATGGAGTGTCAGGTCCCTCGGCAAATTGGCCGAGTACGTAGAGCCGGGCGAGGAGCACGAGATTGTGAGTGAAGTCGCGTCTCTGGTGGTGGCATTTCCCAAGCCTCAGAAAGCTGACGCATCTTCCTTTGCGGATCACAGACTACGCTCCAGAGCATGATTCCGGCCGTGGTTCAGGTTCTTCAGCAGGCGCTCGAGGCGAACGACGAGCCGGCGGCCAAGTCCATCTTTGAATTCTTCGACACCATCAGCCTTTCTGTGCGTCCGGTTCTGCTTCATCTCGAGACGGTCGCGGACGGGGAACTGACGTCGAGTACGACTGCAGGAATGCCCCATCATCACTCCGCATATCACGAGCCTGATCGAGTTCCTGCTGCGGTCGGCCGGAAACCTCGCATACGACAACGATCTCCGCATCATGTGCCTGAACGCGCTCCTCTTCCTCGTCCGGTTCAAGAAGAGCAAAATCCAGCAGCTCAACCTCGCCGGCTCGATCATCACTGCTCTGCTCCCGATCGGCGCCGAGCCGGAACCAACGGACATCGAGGACGACGCGCCGTCGCGTACCGCTTTCCGCGTCATCGACTCGCTCGCGACGAGCCTTCCGCCGACGCAGGTCTTCCCGCCGCTGTTTGAGCAAGTCCGCACGCTTTCGGCGTCGCCGGACCCCAACCTGCGCAAGAGCGCCATCATGGCGTTCGGCGTCGTCGTCGAAGGGTGCTCGCTCTTCATCCAGCCGCACCTCGACAGCATGTGGCCGTTGATCCAGAACGGGCTCCAGGACCCGGAGGTCATTGTCCGGAAGGCGGCGTGCACGGCGCTCGGATGCCTCTGCGAGGTCCTCGAGGAGGAGTGCGCCAAGCAGCACGCGATGCTCTTGCCGCTCATCTCGAAACTCATGGGCGACGCCGAGACCCAGCGTCAGGCCTGCGTCGCGCTCGACTGCCTCCTCGAGGTGCTCGGCAGCGACATCGAGCCGTACATCCCTTCCCTTATGGACGCGCTCGTCCAGCTGCTCGACTCGGCCCCGCTCTCGCTCAAGGCCACCGTCGTCGGCGCGATCGGTTCGGCCGCTCACGCGTCCAAGACCAAGTTTGCGCCGTACTTTGACGCCGTCATGCAGCGCCTCGTTCAGTTCCTCCAGCTCACCACCGAGGGTGAGGAGCTCGACCTCCGCGGCGTCTCGCAGGACACGGTCGGCACCCTCGCCGAGGCGGTCGGTGCCGAGCAGTTCCGCCCGTACTACGCCCCGCTGATGCAGCAGGCGATCGCCGCCGTTGGGATCGAGAACGCCCCGAATCTGAAAGAGTGCTCGTACATCTTCTTTGCCGTCATCTCGCGCGTCTACCGCGACGAGTTTGCGCAGTACCTCCCCATCGTCATGCCGATTCTCCTCGCCGCCATCGCGCAGGAAGAGGCCGACGCGGCCGAGTGCCTCGGAGGTGACGCCGCCGCCGACTTCACAACGGGCGTTGACGGAGACGCCGAAGACGGCGACTTTGAGGACATTGACGAGGACATCAACTCGGACGACGAGGACGCCTTCTTCAAGGCTTCGACTCAGATTGCGATCGAGAAGGAGTGCGCCGCCGACGCCCTCACCGAGGTCTTTGACCACACTGGCAAGGCCTTCCTGCCGTACGTCGAGGCCTCGGTCAAGGCTCTCCTGCCCGGTCTCGACCACACCTGGCACGACGGAATCCGCAAGAGCTCGGTCGCTTCCCTGCTCGGATTCGTCGCGACTCTGAACCGCGTCACGGAGCCGCCCAAGTGGACCAAGGGCGCACAGGGCAACTCGCTCGGACCGGACGTGCAGCAGCTCGTCAAGGTCGTCGTGCCGCCCATTCTCGAGATGTGGGTCTCGGAGGACGAACGCGACGTCGCCAACGAGCTGTGCAACTCGTTCTCGGCGGCGCTCATGACGGTCGGTCCGGCGTTGATCGTGCCCGAGTACGTTCAGCCGATCTGCGAAGAGGTCTCCAAGATCTTGCAGCGGAAGGCGGCGTGCCAGCTCGACGATGACGAGGAAGAGGATGACGAGCGGGATCAGCAGGCCGGCGCTGACCAGTCCGAGTACGACGCTGCGCTCATCGGCGCGGCGGCCGACCTCGTCGGCACCCTCGCGACCACCCTTGGTGCCGACTTTGCGCCGCTCTTCTCGGGCTTCCTGCCCGACATGGTCAAGTACTACGACCCGGCGCGTTCGACTGCCGACCGCTCGACCGCGATCGGTTCGCTCGCCGAGATCGTCAACGGCATGGAGAGCGCCATCACCCCGTTCACCGACCGTCTCTTCCCGCTCTTTGTCCAGGCGCTGTCCGACCCGGAGCCCGAGGTGCAGTCGAACGCCGCGTTTGCGACCGGTTCGCTGGTCTACCACTCGTCGACCGACCTCTCCTCGCAATACCTCGCCGTGCTCAGCGCCCTGCACCCGTTGTTTGGCTTGCCCAAGGACGGCCAGGCCAAGCACGAGAACGCGATCGACAACGCCTGCGGTGCCGTCGCCCGGTTGATTATCAAGAACCAGCAGGCCGTCCCGCTCGACCAGGTCCTCCCCGTCCTCCTCCAGGCTCTGCCGCTCCGACGAGACATGGCCGAGACCGAGTGGGTCTTCAACGCTCTCCTCGTCCTCCTGCAGCAGCAGAACCCGATCATTCTCAGCTCGCTCGACCACATCCTCGCCGTCTTTGCCAAGGCGCTCGCGTCGACCCGGGCCGCGGATGGCTCGGACATCTTCTACCCGAACGAGGGCGCCGAGCTCAACGCCGAGAACAAGGCCAAGGTGATCGAGATTGTCAAGGCTCTCGCTGCGACGCAGCCGGAAAAAGTCCAGCAGGCCGGACTTGCCCCGTTCCTGGCATAACCTGATCGCGCTTCCGAACACCCGTGTCTCGCCGCAGCATTTCGCTTTTTTCCCCTCCTCCCTGTTCGGCAGTCTACCGCATTCCGTTCCCCCCGGCGCTCTTCACCTCGTTATTTTCACGTCCTCATCTTGTTGTCCGATAGATTTTCCGCTCGCCTCTCGCGTTCATCGGTAGGCTGAATACCCCGGCTCTTCGACGGAGCCTCTGCACTGCATTCTTGCCCCGACTGCGATTACGGATCCGTTACGGAGAGCGGTCTCTTATACTTTCTCATGAAGACGGCGGATCGAACGGCGGAGTCGTCGGCGGTTGGGTTAATGGCAATTTCAAGGTGTGTGTTGACGGATGGGTGAGCACAGCTCGACGGTTCACGACTGAACGTGCTCATGCTCACACTTGCATAGGGATGGTAGCCGCCGGCGACTGAAGCAGAGTAAGACCACGGCGAACGACTCCGATGAGCCTGCGTGTTGACGCAGATCTCGGGCTGACCAAACCTCTCACAGCCTGCAGACACAGCGATCGTGACCTGCTTGCTTTGCCTCGTCGTCAACTTCATTCCGGGCCGCAAGTTCCGCTCGTCCGAAGGGGCTAAAGCCGCGGCAACGTCTGCGGCAAGATGCCAAAGTCGCGGTGGCGGCTCGGGCTTTCCACCTTTGAGAAAGAAGGGGAAGACGCTGCACCTCGTTCTAGAGACTCCGACAAGGGTAATATTCCGGTGCTCGAGGACACCGAGGTGGTCCGGAAGGTAGGTGCGAGACTGACCCTCTCTCGAAGCGAAGCGAGCGTTAGGAAAACGAGATCGTGGTGGGACCTGTAGTCGCGAGGCATTTTTGGTTTTCGGCCCTTTCCGGATGAGCTCTTTTGAAATCATATTCAATCGATTCTATATGCTCCTTGCGCCGAAATCTCCTTAGAGTCGCACCGAGGGAGTCGTAATGAAGAAGAGAGCCGCTCGAGTCTCTCCCTCTCCACCACTTCACTCTCCTTCACGGTGAGTCGCCCTGTCTGCGCGTGTAGCTCTTTATCCTACCACTGACTCGGACGCTGACTCGCCCTCTATCCCGTGCTGCAGCTCTGAGATGAGGGCCGTTTCTTCCTCGATCGCCCTCGTGTTCGCACTCGTCTGCGCGCTGTTCGCGCACTCGGTTGCGGCGACCAAAGGTCCCGTCATCACACACAAGGTGAGCCACTCTCTTCCAGCTCGTCTTGCTGCAGCTTCGAACGGTTTGCGTTGCGGCGTTGGGCGACACGTTGCCGTCGTGGCGGCTTCGTCAAACATGGTCAAAGGCCGACAAGGTCGTGGAGCGGGACGGCCAGCGTTGCGTCTTGGTGCTGTGATACAATGGGAGATGCAGATCAGCTCGCCGGTGCGTAGGAAAGTGACGCTGACCCCTCGTGCCCCACCTCCTCCTCGCAAAGGTCTTCTTCGACATCGAACATGGCGACCAGCCGATGGGCCGCGTCGTCATCGGCTTGTACGGCAAGACGGTTCCCAAGACGGTCGAGAACTTCCGGTCACTCGCAACCGGCGAGCCCGGCTTTGGCTACGAAGGATCCACGTTCCACCGGTGCGTTTGGAGGGGCCGTTCCTGAAATGTCCTAGGATCAAGCGTCTGACCCCGTTACGTTTGATAACACACGTCGCCAGGGTGATCAAGAACTTTATGATTCAGGGTGGAGACTTTACTCGTGGTGACGGCACTGGCGGCAAGAGCATCTACGGCAACAAGTTTGCCGACGAGAAGTACGTTTCGACGTTGCTGCCTAGAGAACCCCGTCGTCGCTCACGCTGACTCGCTGCCGAACAGCTTCAAGCTGCGCCACACCGGTCCGGGTGTTCTGTCGATGGCCAACGCCGGACCCGACACGAACGGCAGCCAGTTCTTCATCACCACCGTGAGGCGATCGCCGCTGGCTCCTCCTGCTCGGAAAATGCTTATCCATGCTGCGTGTTCAGGTCACCACCTCCTGGCTCGACGGTCGCCACGTCGTGTTTGGCAAAGTCCTCGAAGGCATGGACGTCGTCACCGCCGTCGAGAACGTGCCGAAAGGTCCGGGCGACAAGCCGAAACAGACGGTCAGGATCGCCAAGTCGGGCGAACTCCCCGTCGAGAACGCGGTCGACGCTGAGGGTAAGGAGATTCCGCTTCGTGAGGATCTCTAGAAGACTGCGCGCACCAGAAACGGAGGGTTGCCTTGGGGGCGGATGCACGAAGAAGACGGATGCCTAAGGGAAAGAGGAGGCGCACTACGAGGCAACGTGGAATATGAAATGGCGAACCTCCTCTCTGACTCCTTTGCCCTCGTCCTGCCCGGATTTCTCTCTCGCAGATGCCGACTGGTAACGTATTTGGATAAGAGAAGGAGAGCCCCCGAAATCTTCTTGATCCCGTTCTGTTCGCGTGGATGCTCATCTTCTCTCGTCTCGTGAGTGAGCACACGTCGAGAGGCGATTCATTCGAGAAGAGAGACGGGCGGGAACCAAGGAAGAGCATGCGCGAACCCGGAGAGTCTGATTCAAGAAGGGGGGCGACATCCTTGCATCGTCACGACGACAACCGCCAGAGCCGGTGCTTCCGATGCGCGCTACGATTCCGTCTCCATCTCTTTGCGCAACTGATCCGCTCCGGCCGGTATTGATCTCTGGCCCCCGTTCTCTTGCTGCGCTCCACCCTGATTCGACGACGCGCTGTCCATCCAGCTGTCAAGTTGCGCGGCCGCCTCCGCAGTGACCCAGATCTTGACGACCGGATCCTGTCCGCCCCAAATTCATCATGAGCATCAGCACCGCTTGTCACTAGGTCCGCATACTGGTTCGATGAGACCCTTCTTGCGGATCTTTGTGAACACGGCGTTCTCCGAATCACCTTCTCGAGGGCACCGGTAGCGAACATGCCCATGGAAGGATGGTGCGCGATCGCGACGACGACGTCTGGGGATGAAATGCGGGCACGGTTGGGTTTTCCGGTAGCGTGAGCAAGAGAAACGTCCTCTCCGGACAAAACGACCGACGAACCTTTGTGGGCCGCGGATTGGTGCACAACTTGTCGAGACTGGATGTCGTATGCGTAGACTTTTTGATCCTCTGAGCCGGTGAGGAGGAATCGGCCGTCGGGGGTGAGGACGGTCGGGATGCAGTACCTGTTCGGGGTCAAGTCCGGGAATTAGAGTCCTGGAATGGCCATGCGGGAAAGGTAGAGAGAGTGTGAGAGAGAGGCAGCCCAAGGAAAAGGACTCACTTGCGGTTCGTATGCCCCGTGTAGGCCTTGACGACCTTGTCGGTCTGGTAATCCCACAACCGGATCGCCGAATCGAGAGTCGAAGTGAAGAGAAAGTTCGAGTTGGGCGTGAAGCGGATACTCGCGACGGGGGCGTTGTCCTCGTTGACCAGCGTCTTGAGGCATTGACCCGTCGAAGTGTCCCATATCCGGCTATTGTAAGTGGGGGGCGCGGCGACAAAACGTGAGCACCCTCTTTCTCGAACGGGATTCGGATGAAAACAGTGAAGGATCTCACATGTAGCCGTCCCAAGAGCCCGAGACGAGCATGGTTCCATCCCGGCTAAATTGAATCGAGCTGACCGGTTCCGAATGTGCTGGCAAGACTCGCAGTACTTTGCCTGCACAAACAGTCCAAGCGAGGAAATGCGTCGGCACGGATAGATCCCCGGAGAAGAAACTAAGAGAGGAGACGGGATTGCTCACCTCTCTGTACGTCCCACAGTCGGACCGTCTCGTCCATGCCGCCGGACGCGACCACGTCCCCTCTCGGACTCCACGCGACGCAAAACACGGCGCTCAAATGCCCGCGCAATACTCGAGCAGCCTCTTCCGGTTTGTCATCTGAACCACCTGTTGGTATTGAAGCAGAGGGAGCGGGAGTAGGGACGACAGAGGGTTGGGTCGACAAGGCGGGGTCGATTTCCCAGATCCGGACCGACTTGTCGTCCGATGCGGAGGCGAGGAGGGTCGAATCGGCCGAGAACGAGATGTCGTTGACGCCGTTCCGGTGCGAGTGATAGCACTGATGGAGAGTCAGGGACGGCAAGGCGTGCAGGTGGATGGGCGTGTCGGCGGCTGGCGGAGGCAGGGGCGGGGGTCAGAGAGACTGTCCTTTCTTACCCTCAGGTTCCGGACTGGGACCGACTCAACATGCTGTAGCGATCCATCGACCGTTTGGACTGAATTTGACGCTCGAGACGGATTTCTTGTGCCCGGTGAGGGTGTATCGCAACCCGTAACTGGGAAAGTCCTCCGAGGGGGCCTGCTGCCCGCTTCCGTTGGCGTGCGACGCTGTTTGTCTCGACGGATCGTGCTCTATTGCTGGACCTGCTGTTCTGAATAGCTGTTCCTGGTCCGGCGTGACGTTTTCGGGTGGGTGAGATGGACCTGCATCGAGGCGAGGTCGCTTTGCAGCTCGTTCATCCAGCTCTGAGTTTGCGATGGGGTGAACGCGAGGAGCGTGTACGCTGCGGGAAGCTGTATCGACTTCTTCCAAGCTCATCGCGGCGAGTCTAGGCTCAGGCAGTCGCTTGTCCGAGTTGAAAGAGAGATGAGATTTTCACTCTCTGACCGTGACTTTTCACCTCGTTCATCATGGCCTCGAACGAGAGCGCGGAAGCACTCGTGCAGCTCCTCGAACGCTACGCCAAAGGTCCCGCCTCGTCCGCGAGTCTCGTCGAGCAGTTGCGCCCGTTCCGGCTCGCCCTGCGCTCAACTTCGGACCTCAGGTGCGCGCACATGACACGCTCCCCTATACAGGCAGGCTGACTGTACATCCGAGGAAATAGGACCGCCTACACCGCCAGTATCAACTTTTGGCCTGCTTTCGCACGAGTGTGGAAGGTCGAGGCCGACAGGCTCGCGGCAGACTCGGACGCCGCCATTCCGGCCCTCGCAGCTCTCGCAGGATTCACCTTGAGCCTGTGCACGCACTCGCCCCACAATCAGAATGCAGCCGTGTACGCGGCCCCTTCTCCTCCTTGTATCGTTGCTGCTTCGCAAGGGCGCTGAAGTTCCCCCCGTCAATCCAGAGCCACGGTCGAGCCGCAACTCCGTCGAGTCCTCCTCGAAGCGTCATCCTTTGTCAACCTGCAAGATGCGAAATGTACGCGAGCTCCATCGCGGGTGCCTAATCGAGAGCTCACCACGGCGGAAAGCGCACAGACACCGACATGACCAGGATCTGTTGTCAAGCCATGGCCAATCTCGTCACGGCCAACCCCGGACTCGCTGCGACTTATTTCACAGAGCGGCTACAGCTCGAAGAGAATGACAAGCTGCTCCAGTGAGCTCGCTAGGCGTGCCTACCGAGATATCTCGGCAAAGATAGACTACTCGGGAGAAATAACGCTCTGACCATATTTCGTCCCACAGACGTTTGCTCGCCAGTCCGGACCACGGTACTCTGCACGCCATTCTCATCTACATCCTCAACTCGATCCACGGCAACTCGGAGCGCGCGTATGTCACATTGCCTTTTGCTTTCTCATATTCGCACCGCGGGATCCTGATCCATCAAGAAAATCTCCGACAGTCATCTCCTGGGCACATCAAAGTCAGGCGCCGAAGTGCTCGACCGCATCATGATCGTCGTCGGGACCATGTTTGAGGACGAAAAGGCGGACGCGATGACGCAAGAACACTTTACCTCGGACCTGTTTGGCCTTTCGTGAGTCGAGTCGACGCACCTTTCACCGCCTGGACGTCCCGAATGGGACACTGACTGTGGTGTATGTAGATTCTTCATTGTACAGCAGCTGGTACGACAGGGGGCCTTCGAGGCAGCTTACAAAGCGCACGCGCTGTGAGTTCTCTTTCTTTTCCTTTTTTTTTCCCCAGGGTGGCGAAGATTGCTCGCTGCCTAAAGACTCGACTGTGACTGTTGACACATCCGTAAGGGTGTTCTCCGCTCGCTCGCAGCATGCCGGGCTACGCCATCTCCCCGACCCTCGTCACCCTCCTCAAGTTCCTCGACGGGCACTTGTCCCTCTCGGCTCACGCGACCTCCCCCTCGTCCCTGGCGCTCGTACCGTTCCTCGTCCGCCAACTCAACCACCTCGCCGACAGCTTGATCGACGACAATTCGGCTCAAGCCCGCGGACGCGACGCTGCCGATGCGGGAACCTTCCAGGGTGTGGTGCTCGTCTTGCACTGCTTGTGCTCGATCGGGCTGGCTCTTGAGCAAGAGGAAGAGGTTGCGTCTTATGTCTTGCCGGATCAACTCGAAGCGAGTGAGAAAATGGTCGAAGGGATCGAGTCGGTCGTTCGTGAGTCTTTCTTTTGAGATTTTTGTATCGCCTTCGGGATGGCGATGCGTGAACGCAAAGGTGTGCACAGTGACTGACTAGCGCCCGGACGCTCGCATGCCAGGTCTCCTTGCCTTCGCGCAGACTCTCATGCCGCCTCCGACTGCGCGACCGGCCCCGCCGCCGAGCTCAGACAACTCGCCTCCATCAATGAAAGATGCTGCAACTGCACCACCACCACCACTCACGACTACATCAGATAGCTCACTTCTTCCTGCCGCCGATGGCACGGCCGCAATCGCGCAACTCCAACGCACCTCGGTCCAATATCTCGGGATCACGTCCTTTGCCTCCTCTCCCTCCTCCTCCTCAACAGCGGCAGCAGCAAACAGGATCCAACAGCGCGTCAAAGCGGCGCAGGATCGGGTTCGCGTTGCGGGTGGGCTGGGACTCGTTCTCGGGATGTGTCAGATCGACGAGCGGAATCCGAGTACGTTCATTGTTCTCCCCCTCCTTCCGTTTTGCGATGTCTGGCGCCTCGTTGCCGCAACGCTGACTCGCCTCTCCGGCGGATTTTGCCCGCCTAATCAGCGATGCGCGAGCACGCGTTGTTCACGATTCGCAACCTCCTCAAAAACAACCAAGAGAACCAGGCTTTCGTGTGCGTCCTCCAAGCAGTTGCTGCTCCCAGCATGCGCTCGACGCCATCGCGCTTTGAGCTGATGCAGTATGACGGTCGCAGGGAGGCTCTGAAACCTCAATATCGAGTCGGTCAGAACGGCGAGTTGATGGACCTGCCGCCGGCACTACGAAAGTCGTCGTAGGACGGATTTTGGTACAACCCCCGTCAACCTCGCAACTCGCAATTTTTTCGAGCAGTCTTCCTGGGGAGCCTCTATATGGACGCGGACACCGCCACCGTGGACGCGTGGACGTCTGGACGTCTGGATCACGTGGACGTTACTGTAAGAGCTTGTCCGCGGACACGCCGACGACATACCGCGGCGATTTTTATGCCGCGGATGAACGGGTCTGCTTTCCTCCTCTTCACTGCCCCTTTCAGAGCAAGGCGTCTCGAAAAGTCCTGCTCACTATCTTGCCTTTGCCGGGAAGAAGGCTTCCAGGTCCATGGCAAACCCTTCAGCCTGCGCCGCCCCTTTTTCACAGCTCGAGACCGCATTGTTGGAAGATCCCTTCACGGAATACGCAATGGACTCTCCGCAATGGACGAAAGGGCCTCGCCGTCCGCACTCGCAATGGCGGTGCGTAATGTCGCGCGCGTGGGCCATCTTTCGTGCGGCCTCGGCATGGAACGGGGTGTGGAACCCGGCCTGCGAATGGGGCACTGCATTTCAACAGGCGTTCCTCCCGCCATACACCAATGTTGTCCTGCCAGCGTGCTTTGACGCATCGGGAGATCCCCTCGGTCGCCTCCTCCGCCACCTTGAAGGACTACGGGAAAGAGTTGGCGAGACCCGGGACCCTGAAACAATAAAACAGCACCTGGTACGCATGCGAATCTTTCTAGGACCAGCAAAAGGGAATTGACAGGTCATTTCCCCATATCCGCAGAAAAGCGCAGAACCTGAGCACTTGCGCGAAACCCTGGTAAACAAGACCAATTCTCTTGATCGCTTCACAGCTGGCCCTGACTTCCAAACATGGCGAGCAGGAACTCCCGTCTTTCATGCTAGACCCACCATCAGCAAAGCGACGGGAGGTCGAATCGGACCAGGTGCACAGCTTATTCATGAATGACCGGTTCTTCCGAATCGCTGTCGGGGTCCTTGTGCACGATCAAGCCAATGTGGTCATCAAAGAATGGGAAAGGCATACCTGGAGTGTGCTTGAACAGTTTTGCAGATACATACCCTACAGCGGCCTCAGTCAGAAGTTGCACAAGTTCTATTGCGAGCTTCAGAAGGCTGCAGCGGCATGCACTTCAACTCCCTTGGAGTTGAGTCCTGGCGGGCACCTCCGGTGCCGCATAAAACATGGGGATTGGAAGGCCGGTCACGAGTTGATTGTAAATTCGTGTGCCCGTGGCCGCACATGACGCTCTGCCTGACCTGTTGCACTTCTTCCCCAACAGTTATCTTGGCCGGTGGAAGCCGTCCTGGAGTACATTGTGAGTGGATTGACAATGGTCACAAGCGTGCAATGGTCTAGTGACAATCTTTTCACAGGCCACAGGCTTTGGCAGAGAGGACGATGGAATCAGAGCCATGTTTGAAAGAACCAGACGCAATGCTCGTGAGGTATATAGCTTGCCCATCCGCGGCGCAAAGAGTGTGCGCTTCTTGCGCTTTCCGCACAAGCTGACACACTTATCCCGTATGCAGCCGCTCGAGTATTACCTGAGTACGGAGGAAGTCCCTCCCGGCGGAGTTGGCCCTTGTCATCTCGGCCAACACCTTCGTGTGCTTCGCCAGCATTCTCCTCATCCACTGAACCAGGTCTCGACGCCTACAGAGACTTCTACTATGCAGGAGGCTGGGCAGATGGAACTACGCCGTTTCTGCGGACCAATTGGCCGGCGCAGTGCGCTCCACTACGGAATGAATCCGCGGGATGCCAGGATCTGAGGACTGTGAATTCCCTTTGGACTTTTGTGTAGATGTACCATAACATGTACTGGAGTCGAACTTAGCAGTGTGAGAGGAGCGGCAAAGATGACGCAGAGAGGGCAATTTGTAAGAAACACCATTACAAAGTCAGGGAATTTGCCACTCGTGAATGATCAAGATGAGCCAGTATTCAGCCCATCAAGCATGTGCAGCTGCTGGTGCCTGACTATTGACATGTACACAGCATACAGGAACTCCTGTCACTTTTGTGTGGCCTTTTGCCAAAATACGGTTTGCAGCCCGGATGAGGTCTCTTGAAGGAATTGTTCTCATTCTGGCGGTTCGGGCCGGATATTTAGGGAATTTGATTGCTTCGTGCGGCAATGCAATGACAGCTGCTCCTTTCCGGAATGCGTCCCTGTACTAGCGACCCTACACAATGCCCAAAAAGATCCCTATTGACTTTCACCTTGTCCACCATTGATCAGTCTCCGCTGTCCATTTCAGCTGCCGGAGGAGCGTCCCGGAGCTGCGTCTGCTTGAGGCCAAATATTCAGACATGCTGTGAGGTCTGTAACGCCAGATGCTTAGCACGCCGCGGGAGTTTGAGTCACGGCTCCATCGCTCGGCGGTCGCCCCGTCGCGCTCGGCCCCGCGGCCCCGGCAAACCCGTCGTTGGTCCGCGGACAAGCCGGTACGCTCCGGATGGCCTGGTGCTGTATGGAGTGCGTCGTAAGTCTGCCTCCTTCTTTGCGCTGTCTTTCAGCAAGGCAGCAAAAGGCTCTGTGCGCAATGTCACACTTCCCGGAAAGCGCGGAGCCGTCGGGTTCTGCCAAACACACGCCCTTGCTTCGGAGCGTTCCGTACGCGACAAGTCCTTTCTTCAGATACTTGAAAACCTCAAGGTGCCTTCTTGCCGATAGGCTAGAAGCTGTGCCTGGCTTGCCCAAGGAACTGGCAGCAGGTGATGTCATATGCCTGGGCCATCTTCCGTCACGTCTCCAGATTCGAGACTTCCTGGAACTCCGCATGCGAATGGGGCACTGTGTTTGACCGGGCATTCACGCCGCCTTATGTTGACATTGTGCTGCAGGCATGCTGCTACCTGTTGGGAGACCCACTCGGCCGCCTTTTTTGCCACCTCCAACACGTATTGAGCAAAGTCGAAAGTACGGAAGATGCCCAGATAATGGTGCAACACATAGTGCACCTGTGTGACACATCAACTCAGGTAAAGTAAGCAAGGCTGAGAGATTCTCTCCCATCAAACACAGGAACTTGTGCAACCAGAGCGCCTGCGTGAATATCTGGTCATTCAAAACAGCCTTCTGTCCTGGTGCTATCCGAGCTTATTTCTATATAATTTAATATACAGGAACTCCCAGTTTTCCTGTTGGACCCCCCAAGTATGGAATGGTGCCCGCCTATGTTGTCTGATTGGAACCAGGTGCTGGAGCTGTTCAAGTACCAGAGGTTCTGGAAGCTTGCCAAGACATACCCTGAGCATCAAGCCATCAATGAGGCTATTAAGATGTGGGGATTCCATTCTCATGATGTCCTCAACCTCTTTGCACAGCATGGTGGCTATTGCGTCCTAAGTCACCGGGTGCGCAAGTTCTACCAAGAACTTCGGAAGACTGCAGCTGCCTTCACAGATATCGCGCTGAACAGCAGTAGCCGCACATACCATGTGGAACATAAGGAGTGGAGGGCCAGCTATGAACTGATTGTGAATACTTGATCTGCCACAGACCTTTCTAGTCAGGCTCGGGGTTGACCTGTACCTTGCACTCCTGCAGCAGTCTTGGCCGGTTGAAGCGGTTCTAGAACACATTGTGAGTTCTGCTACTCGCACATTTAAGCCCAGATTATGAGTTGCTGCAGCTTCAACAGGTGGTTGGCTGGGGGGAAGAAGACGATGGTATCGAGGCCATGTTTGAAAGGACTGGACGTAACCCTCACAAGGTATTGCTTTTCTATTTGCTGCTCCAAGAATGTGAGCTTCTTGCGCTTTGAAGACACGATGACATGATTGATCCCATATGCAGCCACTTGAGTATTACCTGAATAGGGAGGAAGTTCCTCCCGGCGGAGTTGGCCCTTGTTGTCTTGGCCAACACCATTGTGCGCTTCGCCAGTATCCTCCACCTCCAGATAACCGCTCCTCAGAGCCCGCGGAAGTTTCTCAGGTTGTGCAAGAAGAGCTTGGGCAGATGGGATTGCGCCACTTCCACGGTTCGATCGGCTTGCGCCGTGCACGGCGGTATTATGGGATTGATCTTCAGCGGATCTAGCATTGGTCTTTCGCAAACTTGCTCGTGATGTAGACGACGGTCAGCGGAATGCTGCTGCACCCACCCAAGCTGTAGGGGATGCCGCTATCCGCACTGCGACACCTCGACCTTCTTAACGAGATCGTGGAAGTTCGCCATCTCCTTGTCCTCCCTGGCAGGTCCGGATGATCAGAGATCACGTCTCCTGGTATTCCCTGATTGGCATCTTGCTCACGGCATCAGGCAGCCTTTGAGCTGCGGTTGGGTCAATAAGGCCAGATACGGCAGCAGCCTTTGAGCTGCGATTGGGTCAATAAGGCCAGATACGGCAGCAGCCTGTCTCGAACTGCAGAGAGTCCAGCGCCTTGAATCTGCAATTCCGCCGCACCTACGCCAACAGGTGGTGACAAACAAATCATGTGCCCCTGGAAATCAGGTCCTTTGAGTGAGTTCAATTGTCTCGCTGTTCTTTGAGGTCAGAAGGTTCTCCACCCAGGGGAAACGCGAGAGAATCGCATCAACGCAAAGTGGCAAATGACACGAAGCTGAAGTCTAAGTGCTATCCATTCTACCACTCTGTGGCTGCCCCACCGCCGCCGCCGCAGCCCCCACTACAACGCTCGAGCTCGCTCGCAAAGCTGTCCGCCTCGGTCTCCTTCCCGCGGTAGAGAGACGTCTGGCCGCTTCGGATCTCTTGACCGGCTGCCTTTTCCTTGTCAAATTGCTCTTTCAAGGTCTGGATGTACAGCTTGTGGAAGTAGATGACACCGGATTCGCGTTCGGCTGCAGAGCAGACATGGAGGGGGGTCATCGAGCGTAAGTGGCGGAAGCTCAGAGGATGTGATGAGAAGACATACGGTGAAGCGGCCCGGAGTTGTAGACCCCGCGTTCGAGGCTTTTCTGCACGTTGGTGCAGAGCACCTTGTCCTCGGACTCGACACGTACAAAGAAGGCGTGGTTCTCGGCGAACAGTTCGTCGGTGCAATCCTTGTGACGGTACACGTCGTACAGGACCTGGGGGATCACAAAATTTAGCTTGAGAGGTAGAGAAGGCTTACGCAGGAACAGAAGGGTAGCTCACAGTGCAAGACCGCGCCGTGACCGGAACGATGCGCATGTGGTACCAGCTGCAAAGACGCAAAACAGTCGGCTACGGCTCGCGACGCAACGGCACGGTGAAAAGACCGGAAACTCACTACATCGGCGTGATAGTGTGGCTCGCCGCGGGAAAGATAAAGTTGAAGGCGAACTTGTCTGCGTCGGCCCCATTCATCGTCAATGCGCCCGGCTTCGCATCGACGAAATGGGCCATGATGCCCTTGTCGCTCTCTACGCGGTAAGTATCGAGATTGGTTGTCCGGACGAAGTCCGGGTGGGTGAAGGGGCAGTGCCTAAGCGCCGCAAACAGGGTCAGTGTCGAAAGTCCCACAAGAAGCTGAGTCTGCGCAGAAGGAAGAAGCGCAGAGACTCACAGACACTCGCTGTAGTTGTCAACGAGAACTTTCCAATTGTAGGGCGCGTGATCCATCGACCAGCTCAGCTCGTAGTTGTAGTCCTTCCATTTGACCTTGTGAAGCCGCTCCTGCTGGTCGAATTTGCCGAATTGCTCTTCCCACGTCAGACCGTTTTCGGACCTGGCGGGGGTCGAAAGCGTCAGCACACAGCAAGGCGCAAGGGATCGCTTGTTGGCACTTACGTGTCGGCATTCGCGTACACGAAACCGTTCTGGTCGACGTGCACGCGGAGGGGAAACAGGCTGTGCGCGTTCGGGTCGAAGCCGGGCACCTCGTGGAAATGCGGGGCGCGGAAAAGCGTGCCGTCCGTGTTGTATTTCCAGCCGTGGTACATGCACGCGAGGATGCTGCGGTTCCCCTTGGTGTCGGCCAGCTCGGAGGCGTTCTCGGCCGTTGGGTCGACGACGGGGAAACCTCGGTGGCGGCAGACGTTATGGAAGGCGCGCTGCGGGCTCGAGGGTGGTGTGAGTCCTCGTGCTCCACAATTGCTCAAAGCTTGCACTGAGCAAGGAAGGTCTCAAGTCCACGTACAATTTCACCATCCTGCGACCGGACGACGAAGAACGACTGCCCGGCAATGTTCATCAACTGGTACTTGCCCGGCTCGTCGAGAAAGCGCTCGTGACAGCAAAGGAGCCACATCCTCGAGAAGATGGCGCGTTTCTCGAGTTGAGAAACAGCGTCCGAAGTGTAGAAACTCGCGGGCATGGCGGCATGCTCGACGCCGCCGCTGCCGGCAGCAGCGCCGCGGCTGAGGAGAGAAGCCAGGTAGGAGAGCATTGTGGTAGCTTGTTCCAGACGAATACAAGATGAGAGGAAGAAGACCGATGTGAAGCATCAGCTATCAAAGGGCGTCGCCCAGCTCGAAGGAGGGCCGTGCGCGTGCGGGTCGGGATGAGCCACCGGGCGGACATGCCGCGGTGCGGGGATTCGATCTGTAGCCAATCAGGCGGAATCGATAGCTTCACTAGTGCCTCGCTAGCGCTGCACGGTATCTTGAAACTGGCGGAACGGCTGTGTGTGGGCGGAGCTGACCCCGGAAGCTGGAAGAGGCGCGCACCTCGAGCTCGACGTTGACCACCACTATTGCGCCACCCCACCTCCCTACCAAGCTGAAAAATCGCCGAATCCGCCTCCGGCAGCCTTCTTTTTCCGCTTCGCCGCCGCCGCCGACATCGCCCCTCCTCCTCCTCCACCATCCGGATCTCCCAACCGCTCCACCAACTCGCTCGGCGTGGGTGCATCTTTGCGCTTGAGTCTCGCTCCTGTGATAGTGGGAGTCGGCGCGCCCGAGGCGAGGTATTTGCCAATTCCTGCGGTCGAGTTTGAAGAGGAAGAGCCGAGCGCGGCGAGAGCACTCGGACCGGTCGTTTCGAGATTGGTGCCGAACCATCTGCCGGTCACTCACGAGGGTCAGTATCATATTGATTGTAATAGCCTCAAGGGGACTGTGCAAGGTGACGAGAGGGGGAAGAGGAAATGCGAGAGAGGGGGGAAAATCGAACCGAAGAATCGCTCACGTCGTCCTGTCCTTGTCGCGCTCTTCCTTCCTCCTCCGCTTCTCATCCATGCCCAACCGATCACTCTCTTGCCGCTTCAACCGCTTCGCCAACCTCTCCTTATAATCCTCAAACGGGTCTCCAAACACCTCGACGTCGATCAGCGTGACGGGTTTCAGCGGTCGATCCGTCGCCGGGTCGATCGGGACTCGCTCAATCTTGTCGAGGACGTCTTGGCCTCCGACGAGACGGCCAAAGACCGTGTGCTTGCCTTTTTTTTTCCCGCGAGAGAGAGAAAATGCACGAGTCAGTACAGCTAAAAAGGACAGTCGGTGAGAATGGGAAGAGCATCCTCACCGTTCAGGTGATCGCATCGTTCCCGGAAAGTGATGAAGAACTGGCTCCCGTTCGTGTTGGGGCCACTGTTCGCCATCGACAGTACCCCGCGCTGGTCGTGCTTGTCTGCAGGGCGGTACGATCCCAGATCTTTGATCAGTCTGCGGGCTTTCCAAGGGACCCGAAAGCGAGACGTAGGGACGACGATGGAAACGGAAGGGGAAAAAAAGAAACTGACAGGCATTCCTCGCCTGGAACTCGTCCTCGAACGGCTTTCCCCACCGCGACTCGCCTCCTCGCCCCGTCCCCGTTGGATCTCCACCTTGCAGCTGTAAGCATTGGCGACGGGAGGACAATGCAAACATTCAGTCTTACCCTTCGCGTAACTCTGGGAGGTCATTCATAGCCGAGGAAAAAAGCGCAGCGCACCATGAAACCGGGAATCAAGCGATGGAACTTGATGTTGGCGTAGTAGCCATCACGAGCGAGCTGCACGTGTGTGTGTGGTCACGTCAATGTCAGTCGGACGGCCGGGGGGAGTTCTGCCTGTACGCAGCCAGCGCAGCCAGAGCGCGCGGCGAAGAGGGAAAAGGGCCGAGATTGACGCACACTGAGGAAGTTGTAGCACGCCTTTGGTGCCACGTTGGCGTACAACTGGACCGGACGAGAACAACATTCATCCGAGAGAGAGGAGAGAGAGACCTCGTCAATGATCCACCAAAAAAAAAAATGCGCGCAGCAAGGCGAAAACAGAAAAAAAAAAAAAAAAAAAAAACACCCTCGCACCTCGAAATTAAGCGCGCCATAATTCGTCACCATCCTCGCGTACCCCTTTTCCGCGCGATCCTTGACCTCCTCATACATCAAGTACTCCTCGTCCCATTTCGCGTTCTCGCTCTTGGTCGAGATGGTCGCGCTCGTCGAGGTGAAGGCGGCGGCGGTCCGGTTCGTACTGATCGGGGCTTGGTTGTAAGGGACAGCGGCGGTTCCGGTGGACGACGACCCAGGGGCGGCGGAAGAAGTTGAAGCGACGGCGGCGGTGGAAGTGTTGGAAGCGGCCTTTGCCACTTGCTGCGACGACGATGACGCAAAGGCCCCACAAAACCCTCGAGTAGGTCAGGCCCCGCCCCAAAACAGCGTCCGTACTTTCAAAGCAGGAAACAAAACTCGCCACGCACCTCGACCGCTGCTGCCGCCAGTTTGTCCTGCTTGCCCTTCTCGATCGTCTTGAGCACGCGCCCGATCCCGCTCGCCTCGACGTTGATCCCGCTCAGGGCCCCTCGGTCAGCGTCGTCGACCTTGAGAGCCCTCCGGACATAGTCGAATTTGGACACTGAGAAGAGATGGATTCGGTCGGTCAGGGCGGGAAGACTTGGGGGAGGGAGGAGGGAGGAGGAGAAAAGGTGCGCACCGTCCTTCTTGTCGAGGTTGAGCGGGTCTTGCAGGGTGATGACGTCTTTCCGCGTGAACGGCTCGTCTGTCAAGAGCTGCATGCCAGGTCGGGCAAGAGAAAAAAAGGAGAATTAGTTGGTTCAGTTGAGCCGAGTCGAGCGGCCACAGCCCCCCCCATTACGAGAGAGGGTTCAACAGGGGAGAATAGAACAAAACGCACATCGTGCAGGTTGTTGGGTTTGAGGTTCAACCGGTCGATTGACTCGCGCGCATAGACGTTGCCGGTCGTCTTGATGGCGGCAATGGCGGTGTGGTCGTTGAAGACTTTGAAGGTGATGGGGTCGTGGTATTGCTGGGTGAACGGTCTCCGAGTCAGCTCGAGGTGACAACTACATTCCCTCCCCCCGTCAAGAGGCAAGAACTCACGCCCTGGTTATTCCTCGCATAGTTGAGTTTGATCAAGTCTCCCGGGGCCATCTTTTTCCCCGTCATGGGATCTGTGCCATGCTGCCTCAGGAAGGGGATGATGGCGAGCAAGTCGTACACGGTACCGTCCTGGGTGCAGACGGGGGTCTCGAACGGTTTCAGGGTGAGGGCGCAGTGGTCAAAGGGGAGTTTCGCGAGGACGGTGTGTTTTGACTGGGCGCCGCGGGACGAGGCCGAGTGTTGACCGAGTGCGCCAGAGTGTTCGGCCTGGCGAAAGCAACGGGGGGTCAGTCGGTGGACTTGACTGACCGGGCATGAGGGGGACTGACGTGAGTGATGTAGAGCCTGTCGCTGTTTCCGTGACCCATGTTGGCGGGGGAGCAGTACGCAGTGTGCGCCGAGCTCTGTGTAGCTTTTAGTACTTTAGCGTGTATAGCTTGGGAGTAGCACGAGTCGCGATGAGTCTCTGGCCGGACAGTCGAGTCGGGAGGAGCGAGTCGTCTCTTAGGGTGCGGCAAGAAGGGAGCAGGGCGTGGTAAGGACAAGCCCCTTTGGCAGTTCCACGGCTAGGCTGGTGCCGTTACAGGAGTGTGCGACTGGCAGAGGAGACGCTCCACTCTGAGTCGTCTCGCTCTCGCCCTTCGATCTCTCACTCTTTGACATCTCGCTGCGAGATGGATCCGATCGTCGATACGCACGACGATGGCCCACTCCAAGCCATGCCCAACGCAGTCCAACCCACCGGCGCAGAAGCCGACGCGTTCCCTTCCCCCCAGGGACTCGCACCCGAACTCTTGCCCGACGCAGCACTAGAACAACCAGCAGCCGCCAATCCGTTCCCAGGCCACGCGGAGGCCCAAGTCGTCAGCCAAGCAGGCATGCAAGAAGAACCACACAGGGCAGACACCCAACCCGACGAGTTGCCCGTGCCGCCCCCTCAGTTCCACAACGACGATGACAACGACGACGACGACGACCAAGACATGGGCGACGACTTGTTTGGAGATGCAGGCGACGACGACGAAGATGACGGCGACGACCAACAGTGCGTACCGTCTCCCTTGCAATGCCGCTTTCCCGCTGACTTTTCATGCACCAACAGGCTTGCGGCAGCAGGAGCGGCTCAGCAACCCGAGGAGGACGACGACGGCCTCACCGCCGAAGAACGCGCACGGCGACGCGCGCTCGAATACGACGAAGAAGAGATCACGGGCGACATGGACCACGATCGCGTCGAGATGGAACAGCAACAACTCGTACAGGCCCAACTCCCCCTCGCCAACCTCCCCGTCCCCGCCGGTGGCAAAATTTGGCACGCGAGGATGCCCAATTTCCTCGAGATCAGGTCGAAACCGTTTGATGACGAGGAATGGGACCCCAAGGAGGAAGATCTCGAGAATGCGGCGGCGGCGGCGGCGGGAGGAGACGGCGCCGGCGGCGGAGAAGGCGACAGTCAGGAGGTCAAGCAGAGGATGGTCCCGGACGAGAACGTCATCCGGTGGCGCTGGACAAAAGACCAACTCGGACAGGTGGTGCGTTCTTCGTCCCCTCGTGCCGTTCACTCGCGGGAAAGACTTGACAATGAATTAACCCCTCCCCGCCCCCCTTTTTCCCGGTCGTGGGTTGGCGCGCCGCGTAGGTGAAGCAATCGAACGCTCGGATCGTACGCTGGTCCGACGGTTCGCTCTCGCTCCAACTCGGGTCCGAACTGTTCGACATGACCCTCACCCTCGACCACTCTGCCGTCCTCTCTTCCTCGACCGCATCCGGTTTGCCCGTCCCTCCCCCCCTCAATTCAGTCACGGCCGGGTTGACCGCCTCCTCGTTCGACACCTCGCGCGGACACGGGTTGACGTACCTCACCGCCCGTCACGCCTACACCGGTTCGGTGATCGAAGCGCACGCCTCGGTTCACGGAGCGATCGCCTTCCGTCCCGCCACCATCGCGAGTCAGACGCATAAACGTCTCGCGGGGATGGTCGCGCAACGGCAAGCGGCCGCAAAGGGGAGGAGTACCATTGCGGCTGCGATGCCAGAGATGGATCCCGAGTTGCAGAGGCAACAACTCGAGAGGAAGAAGAACGAGGCGATCAAAAAGGCCAAGAGGGAGGCGGCGAAAAAGGCGGGCGGGAAATCGGGCGGTGGTGCGAGACGAGCGGGTACCAAGAAGGCCGCCACGAGGCTCGAGGGCTTGTCGGACGATGACGAGGACGACGAGGCTGGGGACGAAGAAGAAGGCTTCAGTGGCTACAGAGGAAGGAGGTCACAACCTCGAAGGGGACGAGGCGGTCCGCTTGCTGCGCGCGATTATTCAGACGACGACGATGATGACGAGGGCTTTGTCGCCAAAAGTGACGAGTACGTTTTCCCCCCCAACTATTTCCCGCACACCCTCTCTCTCTCTCCACCTTCCCTTTCGATAACTTCTCCCTTCTTGAATACCATGCTGCTACTAACCAGTTATTCCGGTGGGTCGGAAAAACAGGGAGATGGAAGAAGGTTCGGACGACGGCGCGCAGGACGAGATCGAGGCGGCTGACGAGGCGGCCGAGCGGGCGCAACGACAACGGAAGGAACGCGCGCGGCAAGACGCTGCGGCGGCGGAGGGAGCGGACGAGGGCGACCAGGCGGCGGCTCCGAGGAGGAGGATGGTCATCGAGTCGGATGAGGAGGAGTGAGTAGTCAGTCGGGCGCGGCTTTTGCCCCCGCCCCGAGCCTCTTCAAGACCTTTTGTGAAGCTTCTTTCCTTCTTCCGGATGCATACCACATGAAGCACTACTATCCTGTCCGTGTACTCCGGAGATCCTTGTGCACTCCTTCGCCTCTGCTGCGGCCGCGTCTCTTGATGTGCTTCGAGCCCTTTTGATTCTCCGCCTCGCGCGGACCGCGAATAGATGTCACTCGCTTTCGGTATACTTGCTGTTCAGGGATTGGGCCTGCTTCCACCGGCTTCTTCTCGTTGTGAAAGTGCAGGCCGTGCTCGAGACCTCGCGGAAATCATGCAGAGAAGAGACGTTTGCTGTTGGTCGTCGAGATGTACTCCTCCGATCAGTGGGCGGTCTCTCCTTTCGACGCGACAGCTCACGGCCTGGAAGGCGGCACTACAACAACGCTCTCCAGGGCGGGATCCTGCATTGGATTGCTTTGGACTCGAATTGTCAAGACGGACAGGGAAAAAAGGCACGCTAAGCCTCCACTAGACACAACACGGCGAGAGACGGAGGACGAAGGTTTGACGAAGCAAGAAAATAAGGAGCGTGTAAGAAAGCGTTGGAGATTGGAGTCGAAGTAGTTCTCCGTTTAGAGGACGGCGACGGCACCGGCGACGACACCGAGGACGACGGCGACGGGGGCAAGAGCGCCACGGAGGGGCGAGAGCGACTCGGCGCCCGACTTGGGCGACGAGGCGGCCGAGCTGGCGCCCGCAGCGGCCGAGCCAGCGGCGGAGGTGGCGGCCGAAGCGGCGGACGAGGCGCCCGAAGCGACCGACGAGGCCCTCGACGAGGCACCCGAGCTGTTTCCAAAACGAGGACAAAGCGGTGAAACCGTGTCAGTCGAGTAGTTCAGTAAGTGGGTGGCACTGAGTAAAGACCCAGGTCCTGTGGCCAACTCACGCAGCCGACGAAGCACCCGAGCTAGCCGAGGAGGCCGCGGCGCTCGAGGTGGCGGAAGCGGACGAAGCGCCCGAGCTGGCACCGCCGTTGGCACCGGCAAGGGCGAGGGCACCCTGGGCAAGAGCCGAGAGCGACGGGTTGTTGAAGACTGCGCGAGAGGGAAGAACAAGTTCAGAATGATGCAGAACGCACAGGAGCGAAGGGACAGTTGGCTCACCGTAGCTCGAGACGGTCGGGTTAGCGAGAGCCGAGGTGAGGACCTGTCGGTGTCGCGTCAGATACCACCTCTACACGGTTCAGCTGCGCGTGCAACTTACGCCAATGTCGGACTGGAGAGCGGCGCCGGTCGGGAGACCGCCACCGTTCAGGATGCCGCTGAACTGCGACGAGAGGGCAGCGATCTCGGACGGGACCTCCTGGGCTACATAGCGTGAGAGTACTGGTAAGTATAGAGTCGGAGGAAAAGACGCCTTCGATCATGCCATTTCGCGTGACACCGCGTGTGTTTGCAGGCGGGTGGCGCGCATGTGGGGAGCGGCGAAGGAGAAACACTGACCCTGGGCACTGGCCGAGAAGGCGATGGCGGCGACAACGGCGGCGAGGGAGAACTTCATTTTTCCTTTTCTTTTCGAGACGAGAACCGTAGCGAGTGAGGGAGAAGAGAGAGGAGAGCAAGAGAGAGGGAGCGACCACCGCCCCGTGGAGTTGGCCCGCAACTTCCGCTTCGAGACGATCCGAGGGTTTCGCACTTGAAACTATGATCGAAGTGCAACCCTTCACGCGATTAAAAACGTGGGGGCAGAGGTACTGTAACTCCGACTGCCAGCAGCTTGCTTCGAAGGAGTCGACCGAGCTCGAGTGCACGAGCCTCTACGGAGATGCATGACCCAACACAGCAACCGCATCTCGCAGACCAACGTCCTTGGCCGGCGTCTTGCTCGCACCACCTCCGACCGACGCCAACTGCGCGCGTCCGAAAATAAAAGGCCGGGGGCCAGATTACGTCAGTTTCTGCCGCTGGCCGTTCCGGGTTCGGTTGCGGTCATGTTGCCGACCGACTCGAACCCTTTCCAGGGACGGCACTTTCGACTGCTTTTCGGTTCACGAGAAGCAGCTGAAAGCCACCGATGGCCGACCTGACTCACCCAGCGCATCGTTGGACGACCGTGAGGACACGCCTGTGCAAGCGCGCGCCGGGGGTCAGTCAAAAGTGGTCCGCTTCGGACAAGCTGTTGAGCGAGGCAGAGACGCACCCATGGCTGCTCCATTCCGCCCATGTGTCGAAGGATCTGCTCGTGCAGCGATGTGTCATCGTCGCCACCAGTTGCCGGGTCAGCTTTTCGGCACAGCGCTTCAACGGCGGAAGAACGGAGAAAGGACCGGCGAGCGCGTTTACGTACTGTCGTCATCTGCTTATGATTGAGCGCTTTGCCAATCATGACGCTTTTCCGGCATGCCCGGCTGGCAAACATGCGGCGCGCTTTCGTCGGCCGGACCACCTCCGCTCCTCCGCTGGTCGCAATCATCTCGACGAGTTCTTCGAGATCTGCGCCCGGCACTCCACGGATCATCAGTTTCTGGTCTGGCTGTGCGGCTTTTGGATACGGCGGCAAGTGCTCACCTCCGACGTCGAAGACAGTGTCTCGGCTGACCGGCTGAGCTGTCAACTTGACCCGCTCACCGAGGCCGGCATTCTCGTCGACCTCGACGTCGAAACCGTTCAACCGCAACACGTCCAGGTGCTCCATGGCCGTGATCTCGTCTGCCGACGCAAGGTTGAGAACGCGAGGTCTGTCATGGTGAGCATTTTCAAGGAAAGGAGTCAGCTTCGTGCGCGCGCGACACAAAAGTTCGGTCTAGAGCTGCTCACGCCAAGAGTCGCTGCGACTGGATGACCGTCTCGGCCTGCAACCGCTCAAAGTTGTACTTCTCGTCCGACGCATGCTGGTCCACGATGAAGAGGTCGTCGTGTATTTCGGATTCGGCCGTCTCGACGTGGCGACGAGCGATTATGAAGCCGAGGTTGAACTGGCCTACGACTTGCATCGCGTCAAAGTCGGCTTTGCTGACGACGCGCGAGAGAGTCGCCTCGGCCGCTTCGTCTCGCTCGTCAATGCCCGCGCCCGCCAACAGGTCATCTTCGACTGTGGTCGGCTCATTCGGTGCGCTGTTTTGGTTCCCGACCGACGTCGAGACTGCTGCTGCCGTCCAAATCTGCTCGAGGTTGGCCATATCGACTTTGAGCTGCGCGTCGGCCGCGACGAGCGTTCCGGCCACCTCGGACGGCGCGGCGCCGAAAGGCAAAGTCGTCAGACTGGCGGGCGCAGGTTCCTCTAGGCCTTGAGGTGACGCAGGCGGCAGTACCTCCACCACCTCGAGATCGCTCTCCTGAGATCCGTGCACGCAAGCGCACGAAGCCGCCACCACTTCGAGGTCGTCCTCGTCCTCGTCCTCTTTCGCGGCAACCGGCGCCGGCGCGTCCGCGCAGAGACTTTCGTCGACCACCATGACCACGTCCTCTGGCTGTTCCGTGAGCGCATCTTCGTCCGAGGGTAGTCTCACGCCGGCGGGCCCACCTTCGCCTTGCTCAGGTACAGAGGCACGGTCGCCGAGACTGTCTTCGCCGCAAGCTGCCCTGGTGATGCTCCGTGATCGGCGTACAGAGCGGTCCGGCTGCAGTTTCTCCTCGCCGCTCCCGCTCCCCTTCCCCTGGTCGTCATCGACGTCGTCTTCCAGCTCGTGTATTTCGCCGGCCTTTTCTTTGCCAGTCCGCGGCGTGCCATTCAGGAATTGCTTCAGAATCCCCTGCATACGCCCGGCGGACGTCTCGCCACCATCGGACGATACACCCTTCCTCGTCGTCGTTGAAGATGTCGTGCGGCTCTTCTTGTTGCTTCCGGCGGCGCCACCGCCGCCGCCGGCTGCCGGTTCCTCGCTTCCGCCTCGACCTCCGAGGAAGGTGAGTTTCGTCTGCGCGAGGCGAGGAGCCGGACGTGTCGATGCAGCGTGAGTGGCGACATCCTCCAGCTCATCTTCGAAAGGCGATCGGCTACGTGTGGGTGGCGGTCTGGGCGTCGGGGAGTCCCGACGGAAAAGCGACGATGAGCCGTTCCCTTCGTCTTCGCGCAGAACTGCAGTCTGCGGAGCGGGACCCGGGTCGTCGTCGCCGAAAAGTTCGGCGACAGCAGGTTTCGTGTCCTCTTCCTCTGCGGCATTGTTGTAAAAGTGTGCCGGCGGTTCGGGAAGAAAGACTTCTTCGTCCTGCAGCGGCGGGATCGGGTTCGTCACCTCGCCCACGATCGAGGACGATCTACTGCTCGCTGTGGCGCGCAGCGATAAAGAGGCAACAGAAGAGGAAGAGCCAGTTGACCGAGTCCTGCTCGGTCCAGGCGAGTCGTCCTCGTCTCCTCGCCGTTTCTTTTTTCGTGGAGGTTCCATGTCCGCGTCTTCTTCCTGCCCGTCTTCTTCGTCATCGTCCATCTTGATCGTCGGACTCGCCGGTCCTTTTGATCCTCCCGCCGCCGCCGCCGCAGCCATACTTCGAGGAGCAGCGGACCCGATCGCCTGCATGGGAAAAGTGCCCTTTTCGGGTTCAAAGAAGCGCGCGAGAGCTTCCTTGAGGCAGACGATCAGATTCCCTTCCGAGTGCAGAAAGATGGTACGCTTGTCGGGCGAGACGTTGACGTCGTAGGCATCTGCGAGCCGCGAGCGAAGATAACGTATCAGCGAGTGGGCAGGCATTACCTCTCTACGTTGACGCGAGTGAGTCTCTTGGCGCCTCACCTGGTGCGAGCTGGAAATCCGCGACGACAGTCGGGAATTGGTTCGCATTGAAAGACTTGTAAGACTCGTTGACAGCCTTGGCGACCTGTTTCGTCACAATCACCAGTGAGCACACACCTCGTATAAAACGGAAGGGGAGAAGCAAGGAGTCCGCGACAGGCTGACCTTGGCCGGAGAGAAAGGCCGGCCGTTGATGTAATAGAACTGGCGATTCCCCGCTGGTCGACCATGTGGCGCGGAGGGTTTCGAGATCAAGCCTTTGACGCGGACGGTAGTCGAGCTGTTGTCACGTCATATCGGAATGGGGCATGAGTATCTCCGTGCTGGTGAACATGCTCGTAGCCCGACCTGACCGAGCGAGTGGAAGAAAGGAACGACCGGACTCCAGAAGCAAGCGGAGCGAGCTCACCTCGCGACCGCTCCTTCTTCAAGTCGCTTGATGACGGTCTTTTCAGTCGGCACTTCGAATGTGAGGTCGAGGTCGAGAAGCGAAGCGAGAGACTTGGGCGCAAAGAGGTTGGAGAAGTTGGCGCGGAGGGTCGTCGAGATCGGGGTTTGTAGGAGGACTTGGCTCTTGCTGCCTCGTCCCGCCACCACCAGGGTAATACGAGTCAGCCGCCTCTCTCATACATTCGGGAGGAAAAAAAAAAAGGTAAGAGACAACGGTCACGTACCCTTTGACAATGTTGCGCACTTCGAACCTCACGCCGGTATTGATCAACGCGTACGCCTGTACCAGCTCGATCGCCTTGCCCATCTCCCTCTTTGCATTCTTGCTCAACTCTTTCCTCCGGACCGGCAAGTTCTCAAACAACTTTTCGACCTTGACCGTCGTCCCCCTCGACCGCGAGACTCGTTTCGCCGATTCGACCTGCAACTCGCCGGCGGGGGTGAAGGAGAGGGCGGTCCCGAGCGGGAGGGAGGGGGAGGTGCAGGTTGTGATGGAGAGGGTAGCGACGCCGCAGAGGGAGGAGAGCGCTTCGCCGCGGAAGCCGAGAGTTGAGACGCTCGCGAGGTCGTCAAACGAATTCAGTTTGGACGTGTGGTGCTTGAGCGCTATGGCGGCGCGGGGTCAGTTGTTTTCCTCTGGGTGAGGTCTCCTTGTCGTAGTTGCTCACCTAATCCTGGCCAATCTTCCTTTTCGATCCCTCGCCCGTTGTCCTCGACTTCGATCTCGTCGAGACCGTGTTCGCGAAACTTGACGGCTAGTGAACGGGAACATTCGTCAGTCCTGCCTGGATCCGCCGGACTCGTCGGGAAAGGCACTCACATACAGCTGTGGCGCCGGCGTCGAGAGCGTTCTCGACCAGTTCCTTGACTGCACAGGTCTCGCGCAAAAATTTGAGAGCGATGTCAGTTCCTCGGAGAGCAAGGAACCTGACTCGACTCGGAAAGTGACTCACCGGCGGTTTGCAAGTCGATAATGACTTGTCCGCTGGTCAGGCGATGCACGCTCGTGCGATCAATCGCTGCGTAGACGGTTGGAGTCGGACATGATCAAGTGGGGGCGACGCGACGCGAGATGAGGGCCAGGGTCAGGCTCTGAGGCTAGCTGAGGGCGGATAGGGACGCAGAACGCACCCTGTATAGACATGGCATTCAGGTAGTATAGACAGCACGGTTGGACTCGAGTGAGGTCGCGGAAGTGGAGCTGCACTCGGCTGTCGACAAGCTCGCAAGTCTGGATGGCTGCGCCTCTCGACAGTAGATGCGGCCAACGATTGACAGTCTTGCAGTATACAGAGAGGCTTTACTCTGTCACAAAGTCCGGACTCTTTTCAAAGTAATGGAATTTTGTGCTCTTTTTCTTTTGCTCGATGAAATGAGATGCCACGACAAGTACGGGACGCGCGTCTGCACTGTACATCGTAAAGCCACGACTTTGCCGTTGCCTGCGCCGTGAGGCATGTCCGAGCCCCTCCGTCCGAGTGACACGAGGTTGAAGGCATCAAAGAGAGCGAGACTCTGTCCCCCGCCTCCCCTTGCCCATCCTATCGGCGAAATTGTCCCGGCCCCCGCTAGCCGATATGTTTACTCGAATAGCGATGGCCGAGTCGTGAGAATGAAAGTCGCAAGGATCGAGGCACCTGTCTACATCGGTGGCGCGCCTTACGGGGTGAGATGGGGGGCCACGAGCCTTTGCACCCGCTCGAGAGGACAGGTCAGATTGGCAATCCAATGCGTACGTGAAGCTAAGCAGCGGCTGGTCACAGTAGGATCGTAGGGGAGTCTAGCGGCGTGAGGTGGAACGAGATGAGACGGACGAGGTGATCGAACGATTCAGACGCTGCGGATGGGAAAGCAAGAGCGAGCGACCGAGCAAGCGGGAAGCGCCAAGGGTAGATCGGGTGCACTTCTGGAAGATAGGAAAGCTCGAGTGAAGTCTCTTGACACGGCTGCAAGCTGCGATGACCTGCAAAGTGGGGGAGCAAGCGAGCTGCAGCTGCTCGTCGTCGCGTCCTCTCGTCCAGCTGCCACCCACTGCAATCGCCATGTTTGAAGGGCAGTCATTACTCGTAATCGGAGGCAAGTCTCTCCCTCTCACCCGCACTCTCCCGCCGCAGAACTGACGCTGCGTCGGACCTCGCAGGCGAAGGCTTCCTCGGACATCGCCTCATCCAACTCCTCCTCGAACGCTACTCCAAAGCCAGCGTAGCCTCGCTCGATATCGTACAGCGTCACTTCCCCGACTCCAACCAGTGGACTTTTTACTCGGCCGACTTGACCTCGCTCGAGTCCCTCTCCTCCGCCTTCAAGCAACACGCACCCACCGTCGTCTTCCATACCGCCTCGCCGTGGACCGGGTCAGGCAAGGAAGTGTGCGAAAAAGTCAATGTCGAAGGAACTCGGACCGTTGTCGAAGCGTGCGTTCAGCAAGGCGTAGAGAGGCTCGTCTTTACCTCGTCGGCCGGGACCGTTTACGACGGCATCGACCTCGTCAACGTCGACGAGCGCATGCCCTTCCCCACCGACCCTTTGGACCCTTACAACGAGACAAAGGTAAAGGGGTCATCTGTGCGGCCGAGGACTGCAGAAGCTTCGCTGGGGCACTGCTGACAAGCCCAAACTCTCTCTCCCAAACTCCCGCACCGCAGGCCAAGGCGGAGCACATTGTACTCGAAGCGAACGGCAAGGACGGTCTCTTGACCGTGGCCATCCGGCCAGCCGGCATCTTTGGGTGAGTCTCCCGAACCTGCTCCCGATTCACAAAAGTTGACCCCGAGATGTTTGTCTGCGCGCAGGCCTGGAGACCGACAAGCCGTCCCCGGCGTGATGGAAGTCCTTAAATCGGGCAAGACGAAATTCCAAGTCGGCTCGAACCAGAACCTGTTCGACTGGACCTACGTCGACAACGTCGTCCACGCGCACCTCCTCGCGGCCGAAAAACTCGCCGACCACATTCCCCTCTCGGTCCTCGACGACAGGTTGTTGCCGATCGATCTGTCCGTCCCGAGGCGTCAATTGCCGACGTCGAGGTTCCGACCTCCTACGCTCGTCGAACGCGAGAAGGAAGCGAACCCTCAATTCGAAAACTATACCGAACCGGACCCTCCCCTGCCCGCGATCCGGAACCGGTTCGACCCCTTTGCGAACGCCAACATTGAACAAACGTGCCCGAATGGGGCCGTCGATCGCGAGAAGGAGACGGTCGCCGTGGCGGGTCAGGCCTACTTTGTCACGAACGGCGAACCGATCGCGTTCTGGGATTTCCCGCGTGCGGTCTGGAAAGAGTACAACGGTCATGTCGCCCCGTGGGTCTTGCCGTTGCCCGTACCCGTCGGGTTGACGATTGCGGCCCTTGCCGAGGGCGTCATGGGTTTGCTCGGCAAGACGCCCAACATGACTCAGGGCAAGGTCGTCTATTCGACCGTGAACCGGTTCTACAACATTGAAAAGGTGAGCCTCACCGCGGCTTCTGGGAGACGTGTTCGTCAGACTGACCTAGAGATGGAGGGTTGTCTACAGGCACGAAGATTCCTCGGTTACGAGCCGATCGTCGGATTCGAAGAGGGAGTCAAACGCGCCGTGGCAGTGCGTTTCTCTTTCTCTCTCTCTTCCTTCCCCTGTTCCATCCGTCTTTGCTGTCACTGACGCGTGCACCTGCTTCGCCAGTGGTACAAGGAGAACGAGGCGTCGATGCAGTCGAAAAAGGCGTAACAGGAACGGTCCAAGTATGTGTTAGAAGTGCAGTCTCGGGTGGCCCATTTTGTTCTGTCTGCTTGCTTGCAGATCCTTGTATCATGTACACTTGGGTTTTCCATCGAACTTGGCCCCTTTGATCCTGTGCGCAATGAGAGTGGTCGTCTGTTTCCGTTGCCGCTCTTCTTCTGTTCTGTCAATCAACGACTCGTCGCTCGCCCGGAATGAGTTCGATCGCTGCACCGCCAACGACCGAGGCGACAATGTCTGGCAATGCTGCTACCACTGCGCCGGCTACAGCTACACAGGCTCCCACGCCCGCCGAGCGGGACGCGAACCGGATCCGCTTCGAGACGGAACTTGAGGTCCGTACTGCTTCACCCACCGCCGACCTTGTTGGGTTGACATTGACAGGTCACGGCCCCCGCGCGCGCAGTTTGTGCAGTGCTTGGCGAACCCGTTCTACCTCCAATGTAGGTCGGCAGCTCCTTCACCTCCAACCCCGAATCGGAGTCGACATTCCATGCGAGTGTGTGATGGCCGTTGCGGTAGGACGGCCCGAGCGAAACGGCTGCTGATGAGACGCCGGTACCACCAGCGCTCGCTCAGCAAGGGCTCTTTGACCAACCGACCTTTCTCAAGTTCGCTCTCCCCCTCTCTCCCTTTCCCCTTTGCTCGCAGAATCACTAACACGCACTCGAACGACCTAAACAGCTACCTCCGCTACCTCCTCTACTTCCGCGACCCCCGCTACTCCCGTTTCTTGCAGTACCCTTCCTCGCTCGAGCACCTGAGCCTCCTCACGGCTCCCGATCCGGCGGGGTCAGCGTTCCGCAACGCGTGGAGGGAGCAGCCGTTGATGGCGCAGGAATGGGCGGGGAAAATGGTCGCGAGGTGGGCCGAGTGGAGGGAACGGGAGACGCTCGCAGGCGACGGAGTGGACACGGGATCTGGTGCAGGTGGGGAAGGAAAGGCGAACGGCGCGGCGCCTTGATCGGCCATCGGCATAAAAGACCACCTACCTCTGCCGCCACATGAAACCTCCTGCGAGAAGGCAAGTCGCTCTCGATCGCTACCGTCGCCGGATTGCCCGCCGACCGCCGCCCAGGTCCAGCCGAGGCTGCCCCTTGCGAGCCTGCGACTGTTGGTTAGTCGGGCTGCTCTCTGCCCTCTTCTCTTTTCCAGTCCTGACGCTTGCTCGAGCTCACAGAGTCTTCATGATCACTGGCACGGCGTACCGGTACGAGCGAACGAACGCAGCCTGCCAGCCGATGACTCTCCCGCTTCGCTCCTTCTCCGGTCCGCCATCGCCGGCTAGCTGCCTTCGACTAGATTCAAGCTCCCGTCTTTAGACCATTTACAGATCGCGGCGCAATTCCTTCTATCCGGGACCGAGTGTGCGAGTTCCACGAAATCGCAGATTATTCGCTCTGCCACTTCACGCCCCTCGGCTTGAGTTTCCGTCCAGCGGCAGTCCCCATGAGTGTCACATCAGAGTATAGCGAGGAGAGCGAATGTTTGCTGCGTCAACCGAAGAAACTGCCTTGCAGCGAAGCCCCGATCTTGCAGCCTCGCACTCGCGTCACTCTCGGCAGCAATGCACTCGCTCTCGACGAAAACCTCCTCCCCGACCAGTCCACCAAACGCGACAACACTGAAGATGTATAGAGCATGTCGTTGCACGAGAAGACGGCACAAAAGAGAGAGGAGGAATGGAATGTTCCCGGGCGGGTTGTCTAGTACCGTCACGGCCGCGTAACGACGTCGGCAAAGCGAGAGGAATCGCCCGGTCGTCCAGCTCTCCCACCTGAATCCCGCTCTCAAGCCCACCCACGCTCGACCGCCCTCAGAAGCGCGGGTCGTTGTAGCCCCCGCCGCCTGACCAGACTCAGCCGGTGAAGGCGAGTCACGGCCCCTTGGCGAGGCGACACCGTGCCTCCTTGCTCCCGCGAAGAAGCGCGAGGGTAGTCGAGTATGGACGGGCGAAAGCGGGAGGTTTGGAGAGGGGAACTTGGATCTGCACGCCGCCAGCAGAGGACGAGACATCGAGACGAACGGCGGGCTGGGTCCGTAGAAGCGGAGCCACCCGCTCGATGCTCCTGCTTGCAGCTGGGCAGTACTCGCTCGGCACTGAGCCAGCGGTTTTGACACCAGCCAGCCAGGGCCGAGCAGAGTCGGCGTGTGTGGAAGAAGAAGAAGGACCGCGAGGCGGTGCGCTGCTTGTTTCATCTGGTGAGCCCGCTCGCGCGGTTTCAGCTTGTCCGAGCTGCGAGAACAGAATTGGCGGCGAGAAACGCGGGGTAAAGTGCCACGTCATCCGTTTTTGTTGCACGTCGAGGCGCGCGAAAGGGTTGACATCCTCGAGCAGTGAGCCAACATTCTCGCCTCTCTGCAGCTCACGCCAGCCAGCGAGACACGCGAAAGAGAGTGCGCGCCATGAGTGGACGACCCAAGATGCTGTCGTCGCAACCGAAGCGGTCCTGGGGCGACTCGGACGACGAGAACGAGCGACCCGAGTTTGTTCTCAACTCGGAAGACTGGCCGCCGACGCCGCCTAAACCGCGCCCGGCCAAGTCGAGCACCACCGCGAGTAGCAGCAGTACCGTCAACAAGGGCAAGGCCGTCGCGCGGACCGTGGTCAGCGGCGCGGGCGTCAAGGTCGGATCAGTCAACTATTCCGCCTCGTCCTCGACGACAGCCTCGTCGAGCCGTGCGAGCGGCTCTGGCGCTACGGGCAGACCACTCGTCAGTCGTCAGTCCGAGATAGTGAGGGCGTCGCAGCCAGTGGTCGACCTTCCCCTCGCACCGCTCTTTTCGAGGCAACGGCCCAATCCCTCCTCCTCCTCGGCCGCTTCGTCGTCCACTTCGCGTCCGATGTCTTCCAGCGCGTCCCAAAGTCGGATCGCGAACGGCTCCAACATCTTTGCGCTTAACAACCCGGCGACGGCGGGTTCGAACGGGTCCGCCTTGCCCAGGAAGCGATCCCTGCCGTGGGAGGAACTCGAAGCTTCTTCGTCCCGCGGCCCTCGCGCCGGCTCCAAGAACTTTCACGAGCTAAGCGGTCCCACGGGCGCGGCGAATGGGAACAAGAGGAGGATCTCGTCCGAGATGAAGGGCAAGCTCTTGACGAGCGACACGATCGACATCAAGCAAAAAGTCGTTCTCAGTCCGGAGCAACAAGTCGTCCTCAAGCTCGTCGTCGAGGAAGGCAAGAACGTCTTTTTCACCGGCTCGGCAGGTGCGTTGGCTTTCGGTCATGCTGCCTTGACTGCATTCGCTGATGCGCCGCTGACTCTCTGGCGCGTTGCCCTCATCCGCACAGGAACTGGGAAATCTGTCCTCTTGCGTGAGATCATCAGCTCGCTCAAGCGCAAGTACCGTGGCAGCGGGGACGCCGTCGCTGTCACGGCTTCAACGGGCATGGCCGCGTGCAATATCGGCGGGACCACCATCCACTCGTTCGCTGGGATCGGACTCGGCGTCGGCACGCCTGATCAGCTCGTCAGCAACGTCATGAGGAACAAGACGGCCAAGACCAAGTGGCAGCGCGTCAAGGTTCTCGTCATCGATGAAGGTGAGCATAACCACCCGGACTGGCGAGTCCCGAGCTGACCGACTTGTTTGCTGCCGCACAGTGTCGATGGTCGACGGCCAGTTGTTCGACAAGCTCGCGTACATTGCAAACAAACTCCGGCAGAAGGTTGGCTCGAAAACCGTCAAGAAACCTTTCGGTGGGATCCAGGTGAGGTTTGACCATTCGCTTCACCTGCTGAGAGTCAACCCTCTAACGACTTCTTTTCTTTCCTCCTCTCCGATAGCTGGTCGTGACTGGCGACTTTTTCCAGCTCCCGCCCGTCACGAAGGGTCCGAACCCGTCCTTTGCGTTCCAAGCGGCAGCTTGGAAGGAATGCATCGATCACACCGTCAACTTGACGCAGGTCTTCCGTCAGAAGGATACTCGTGCGTCCGAAAACGCCCTCTTCTTGGTCCCTCCGTGTGCACGCTGACGGCGTCCGCCTGGTGCAGGTTTCATCGACATGCTGAACGAGATGCGCTTCGGTCAGTTGTCGGAAGCGTCGATCAAGGCGTTCTACGCGCTCGCGCGGGAACCGAAGCTGAACGGCATGGAACCGACCGAACTGTGAGTACTCTGTGCTATGCGCGTGAAGCCGGGCGGCAAGCATTCTGACCTTGCGGTCGCCCCGTTTGCCAGCTTCCCGATGCGCAACGAGGTCGAACGCGCGAACCAGAACCGCCTGCGCGCGCTCAAAGGGACAGAAACGGTATACCTGGCACACGATAAAGTCCTCGGCTCGTCCAACCCGGAAGACTTGCGCAAGAGCACGTACCTCCAGAACTTTATGGCGGCCGAGAAGCTCGTGATCAAGGAGGGCGCCCAAGTCATGCTCATCAAGAACCTCGACACGGACCTCGTCAACGGCACGATCGGCCGAGTCCTCAAGATCGGGATTCCCGAATTGCAAGAAGACGACGACGAAGACGAAAAGTTCCTGGACGATGGGATCGACCCGAGCGGCGCTCGCATCAGGCAGGCGGACGATGCCCGGAGGCGAAAGATTGCGGCCGATGCCGCCAAGGGCTTGATCGAGCTCGCGCCGTGCGTCGAGTGGCAGACGCCTGCCGGGCCTCAGACCAGGTGGATGACGCGCGAAGAGTTCAAGGTCGAGGACAATGCGGGCAAGGAGCTGGCCTCCCGGAAACAGGTGTGTTTGCCGCTGCCCTCAAGTGCCTTCGACCGGGCTTCGCTGACCCTAAGCTCATCTCTTCAGTACCCCATCATCCTGTGCGTGATTTCGGATGCGCAGCGCGCCGCTCCATGTACTGACAATCACCGTTCTTGTTCTCTCTCTTCTTCGTCCTGTGCTCGCAGTGCTTGGGCGATGAGGTAATGACCTGGACTAATACCTCTGACTTTCGTTATTTCACTCGCGCTGACTATGATGGCATCCGCGCAGTATCCACAAGTCTCAAGGACAGACTATTCCCTGCGTCAAAGTGGACCTCGGCAGGGTCTTTGAAAAAGGTTCGTCGCTCTCTCTCGCACACGCGCCTTCGGCCCCCGGTCCTCCCTAAAACACGAACGATCTCTGAACGCGAGCGCGGATTCCTTCTCAGGTCAATCCTACGTCGCCCTGTCCCGTGCGACTTCTCTCGACGGTCTGCAAGTCTTGCGCTTCGACCCGAGCAAAGTCAACGCTCACGACACGGTCGTCCAGTGGAGTGTGCGTCCTGATCCATTCGGTCCCACCCTCTTCAGCTGTAATGTACTAACGTTTTCGCTCTTCGTGACCAGAAAACGCTTCGCGTCGTCTAGGACGGCAATCTGTCGTGAGAAGTCCGGGTTCCGGAGCCCTTCGCTTTCTCGATCCGTTTTTCTTCACCACCTTCGCTTGTTCATCCGGCCGCTTTTCCTGCATTTGCATTATCTCGAGTCATCAGCCTGTGTAGTGCCTCATCGTATCTACCGAGGTGAAACCGTCAATCACAACGTGTTTTCCCCTCCTTGCCACTGCGAGACGCTTTAATCTGACTCGTGGAGCCTGAACTCCTCTGGCTTGGACGGCTGTAGCCATACCTCGTCCACCGTTGTCTGCATCACAAGCAACTTGGAGAAGTTTCTGACCTCGGAAAGTAGAATGTTAATGCGAGGTGCCCGAAGCCTAGCGGCGACGGGCGGGCCAGGCGGGCAAGTCCGGATTCGCTCTTCATAGCGTTCGGACGCGGTGCGTATGAATATGATTGAAGAAGACGGTCAGCTTGAAGCTGAAGAGTGCTTGCTGTCTCTGTTGGCCTCTCAGATGTAAAGTACCGCTCTCCTTGTATCTGCTTAGGCCGGCATCCCTTCAGTCGCTAACTCGGCAGCTTCGCTCGCTCTCGACTTCCCATTCTAAGTCTTTCCCTCGCTCTTTTCTTTCGAATGCCATTCACACTTCCTCTTTACCCAGATAACATATCGCATCCCGCAAAGTGCCGGCCGCCGGTTCATTCAATCGACGCACGGTCCAAGTCGTGTTGGCAGATCTTCTCGCTTGGACTTTAGCTTCCAGCACTTCACCCTCTCGCTCATGTTCTCATCGAAAAGTACACTTGCGTCACTGTTTATAGGCCCTACCTTGTCCTCCAATTCGCTACAACCTTGTGTCCCTGCCTTGCAACATCGAGGCTGCCGCCCTTCGATCGGTGCGCCCACGAAACTCACATTTGACTCTGTCACATAGATACAGGAGATACTTTCAGAAGGGGTCATACTCCCTTCAGTTCCACGCATCCCGCAAATCAATTCCGTAGCGGAGCGCACTGCGCCGGCCGATCGGTCCGTAAAAGCGGCGGAAATTTCCGTGCTCGAGCCGTCCGAGCTTTAGTGTAGGCAAAGGAACGCCTGCACGGCTTGTTTCTGGATGAGGGCCACCCAATGAATGCTCAGGAGGGTATCCCGGATGAGCCACATGCTGATGATGGGGGTCGGGAGGGTGGCAGCCCGGTGGACAGGGTAAGTAGCCGCTGGGCGGCACCTCTTCCTGTGTCAGGTAACAATCAAGAGGCTGTAGGCAAGATAAATTGAGTCAATATAGACAAGACGCTGGCACCTCCCATTGCCGGAGAGAAAAACAAAACCTTGTGCGGATCACATCTGGTCCTCATGAACATTCCGTTGATACCGTCATCTACTTTTCCAAAGCCAGTTGCCTGTTGAGATTCTGTCAGCTCATGATCTTTGGCGGGAACTGATTTCAAGTGGAACTTGCAATGTACTGCAGGACACTTTCGACCGGCCAGGACTTCTGCAAAACATGATGGCGATCAGATTAGGTGAGACGAAACATGCCAAGTTTGCTAAAGGCACCTGCTTACAATCAGATCGGAAGCGGCCAGCTGCTTCCGACGACAGATGTAGCAGTCATGTCGCACATCGGCGGTGTCCTGCTGCTTCAACATTGCTGCAGTTTTGTGCAGCTCTTTGTAGAACTTGAGCAGCTTTTGACTCAGGAGGCTGTAGGCATCGAGTTCGCTGAACTTCTGAAGAATCTCCCATGTATGCCGTTTCCATGCTTTGATGTCGTCATTGACTGCTGCCGAGGCTGGCGCCGCAACTTCCTCCCAGCTGAACCGCTGGCCCGTCTGGAACATTTCCTTCAAAACAGCCCATTCGGGATGCACACCCTCTTCTGGCAAAGGGCCACGCATGAACGATGGGAGTTCCTGTAATTGTGTATGTCAGTCAAGGATAGACAGACTCATGGCTGAGGGATCAGTTTAATTTACCAGCTGTTCACGCAGCTTTTCTGGTTCTGCCTTTGTCTGCATGGGGTGGCAGCGGAATACTCAGTCTCAATTCACTGGCGGATCAACGCTTTGCAGGCTCACCAGGATGTGCTTCATTTGGAGAGCATCATCGGTCCCTTCAACTGTTTCCCATAGCTCGGCGAGGTGGCGGACAAGGCGATCCTGAAAGTCTCCAATGACAAGGTCACATGCTGGCAGGACGATGTCAACGTATAGCGGATTGAAGGTCTGCAGAAAGTCATTGCCCCATTCACGTGCTGTGTTCTTCACATTGTGCCACGCTTCAAGTTCCGCCACATCAGGACCCTCTTTCTCTTCGGTTGCACGGCGAAAGATAGCCCAGGCATACGACATTACCAACCGCCATTTGTTCTTGTTGTCCTCGCTGCGAGCGTCCTCTGGATTTCTGGCAAAAGCCCCCTTTGCCAGAAAGGGGTCGTCGTTCGCAGGCATGACAGTAATTAGCGTCGGGGAGTAGCGGCACGCGGAGATAGTGAGCACGACCTTTTGACCTCTTATACCAATGGCCGCAAAGGAAAGGAAGAGACTTGGAAGTCAGCGAATCGAAGCGAAGTCAGTGTCCCGGCACGTCCGCGGAGCTGCGTTGGAGTCGACGGATAGGCGCGCGTGGGGCCGTGGGGAACGGGCGACTCGGCTACATAGCTTCCGCACTACTAATACCCAGCACGTCAGCAAGGCGCTGTCAGGTTGCGCTCTCTGTACCGTATCGAAGTATTGCATTGGGCGCATCCGGACAGCGAGAGTGGAACGACCGGCCGACGAGCTTTCGAGTCTTCAGTCAGCGCGCCCTTTCGAGCGAAGCCCTGAACCAACTTCAACTGTCTATGAGGACACGCATAAAAGCAGCAGCTGCGTTGGAAAGCTGCGAATCTGGTCGGTCGAGAGCATGTTGCTGGGCGGGATCGTGGCTTGACTCTCAGCGCGACTGGCTCCCTGTCTCTCTTCACTTGTAGAATTTTTGCTGTCCCACATACTGTGCTGGGAGTTAGTCGACGGTTGTCTGCACAGCGAGCCATTTGAAAGGGGCGCACCGCGACAAGGAAACAGCGACGGGCATTGGAACTTGGCGGGCTAGCTAGGCAGGCTAGAGTTTCTCTGTTTGTAGTGTTTGACCTGTTAATGGCTAGGCAGCAGCAACTGCATAAGCTCAACAGGCCCAAGGTCCCTTTACCTTATGCTCATTCGTCACTGGCAAATTTCCTGGCTCGGTAATGGCAAGACTACAAAGCTTTTGTATGGTGTTTCTCAGGAATTGCCCTCACTGCGTCATGTCAGCTGTTCTTCTCTCACCTGCTTACGCTGCTCCGAATCCAACCTTGTTACATCTATACCAGAGAGACTTCAAAGGGGAGTTTACAGTCCTCAGTTCCAGGCGTCCCGTGGATCAATTCCGTAGCGGCGCGCACTGCGCCGGCCAATCGGTGCATGGAAGCGGCGTAGTCCCATCTGCCCAAGCTCTTGCACATTGCCATGTCTCTCCGCAGCCTGGGAACTCTCCGCTTGGGCAGAGGAAACACGAGGGGGCGAAGGGAGCCAGGTAGAACCTTCCTGGGGGTTGTTCTGCAAGCTGAGCACATTGTGGCACGCTTTGACCAGCTGGAGGGTGTGAGATCACAGAAGTCAGTCCTTCTGCACAATGCTGGGCATTCTTGTCTCGGAAAGGTTACGGTACCATTTGCTTCTCTCCGAGCATCCCTGCAAAGAAAGCCTTTATACCTTCCTCCCCGCCTTCAAAGTTGCCAATCTGTCAAGCTTGTGGCTCGTCAATACACTGTCTTGCACACAAGGTGAGTGCAGGTACTCACAACATATCTTAGCACGTCATCAATTGGCCACGACACCTGGGACCAAAGGCAGCTGATTGAGCGGTGCGTCTTTGACCAACTTTTGTCTTCACATGCACAGAACGAAAGGGTGCACCCACAACCAGTATGTAGCCATACTTCCAGTCATATGTGCCCTCTTTGCCAGCCTCTTTACCGAGAGACTCGGCGGTGCCCAAGAGTTCCTCATAAAACTTGCGCAGGCGATTGCTGAGACCAGCGTAGGCATTGGCGTCCACAAAGGGTGCCAAACGTGTACGGGCTGCAGATATCCAAGCTGTCACATTTTTGCAGGCTTCGGTTTTGGTTGGACCCTTTGGCGTGGGCGTAGCATTTTTCCGGCGTGTAGCCTGCTTGCGTGCTCGCCTGTTGGCAGTGTCGGGGGAAGCCACTTTTTTCTTTGCCGGCGGGAAGAGGAAAGGCTCTATATGCTTAAAGCGAAATGCGTGCATGAGTTCAGCCCATTCAGCAGCCGAGTGATTCGGCGGATCGACCATGAATGGTGGAAGGTGCTGAGGGTCAAAGGGAAGGTCAGGAAGGTTGTGCCTCTGATCCAGAGGCATGTTGCTCATACCAGCTCTTTGCCAAGGGCAGCGGGGTATAAGTTCTGCGGAACAAGCAATGAGTATGGCTGAAGTCTCTCAGGGTCACCAAGACGCACTTTTTGCTCTTCTGCCACCGTAGCAACATTATCCGCGCTTTTAATTTTGCCGTGTATCTTGGCCAGGTGGCCCACGAGCTTGTGAACAAGGTCGGTTTGCGATGTATCAAACAGTGGCAGTACAACATTGACGTATGGCCCCCTGAATGTTGTCTTGAAGGCCTCGGCCCACTCACGTGCCGCTGTGTCATATTCGGGCCACTTGTCATGCACGAGAACAAAGATGAGCGAAGCGTAAGACATCACCCGTTGCCAGGGCGTTCCCGTGTATTCAGGATCCCACGGCGTCTGAGAGAGGAAGCGGTCGTCGAACGGATTCACCGTGTATGGCATGACTGTATTGCTGCGAGAAGAAAGAGACCCGTAACTGTGTGAGGTACGTGAGAGCCGGAAAGTCGGCGGGGCAAGCGTGAGACTGGCGGACAGCGTCTTCGGGGGAGCGAGTGAAAAGAATGAAGGAAAGCTAGTTACCCCTTGCCGCGCACGTAGACGCCCGGGAGCTCGGCATGTCCGCGGACCAGCTACCTTGTCGGGGACCGAGCGCGAACGCTGAGCGAATGGGTCCGACTCCACGCCGCGCAACGTTTCGAGCGTGTAGCCTTATACGTACCTCGCATCAGCACTGTATTCGAGTCTTTAATCATGAGCAGACGCAGCGCCGGAATACTCTTCTGACACTCTGGCATGGACAGCGGCAACCCAGCCGGCCGGACGAGGAGAGGCGACCTTTTCGGGCGTCAGGCACAGTCACTATTATACAGAGATGCTCTCTGTGTGCACAGTAGCTGCCCTTGGGTTGATGCAGAAAGCACTGAAGCTCTCCGAGCGTCGATGCGCGACGAGGTCATGCCCTCCCTGGCTTGAACTGGCGAGGAGACTGCGCTTACTCGCCGCTCAGTACACGCACACCGAGACGGTAAAGGGAGACCGGCCCGCAACTCTCATCAGAGCTCTCACTCACATTTCTGGTACAGTCCCTCTTGGTAGATTTGTAAGAGAGCTGAGCTGATAACGACTCGAAGAGCCCCGAAGCAAGGAATCGAATGGCAACGACATGAAGGAGCACATACAGAAGAGTTTTTGGGAGAAGGCGGAGATTCGTACAAACAGGGGAGACTTCGTGAATTCGGGGGAGGGGTCGACCGTCGAATCACTGCGCTGCCGCCGCCGTTTGCGAGGGAGACGGTGTCGCAGCCGCAGCAGCAGCAGCAGGAGAGGAACCAGGACCAGCCCACCGTTCTGCCCGTTCGAGCATCTTGCACGTCAGGACGAGCATCCCTCGTGTCTTGACCCCGAGCAGGCCCCGTCTCTCGAGTTGGCCTGGGCTGCCTGACTCAGACGAGGGCGTCATCGAAGGTGTTCTCGAGTATCCGGAGCTGCCGCCACGCTGTCGAGATCCTTCCGGACTCGTCATATCTGGCCGACCGTTTGCGGCGGCGGAAGTATTGTTGTTGTTGTTGTTGTTGACCGGCGCGGGCAACTCGTCCCTCATCGCCCGGTCGAGCACCATCGGGATCTCGAGCGTGACCCTTGTCAGCGCGAGCGTCAGTCGCAAACGACCGTAGACGTCAAAGTACGAGAGGGACCGGAGCGAGTGTTGGATCTCGTACAGCCGGATGAGCTCGAACTTGATCAGGCGGAGGTAGCGTTGGCCGGCTGCCGCAGGTCACTGACGTTAGTCAACGACCATCTTTTGACTCACGAAGAGATCATGGTAGTGCGTACCGAGTAGAGCTTCTCGAAGTCTGCGAAAGACACCTTCGATACTCTCGACCGTGTCGTCGCCGACGTTGAGTCCTGGGTTCCCTTCATTCAAAGCGGCTAGAGGGGCGTGACAATTCTCGCGTCGTCAGTCGACTAGCCCGGTGTATATCTTATGAGTCGAAGAAAAGCCAGAGCGCTTCCGAGCCTCACTGACGAAAACGCGGATCATCTCAAAATCGCCGCTCAAAAACTGGCAAGAATTCGCTCGTCAACGATAGTCGATGCGAGAGCCTCTCAGTCGGCCACGACTCACCTCGCTGATAACATTCCGGATTACTCCATTTAGCGTCTCGTCCGCTGCGCCAGGCGGACCATGCTTCGGTTTCGCTGTGCGCAGCAGTTGCCACCAATACTGTCAGTTGGCCCTCCTTGGTAGGAACAGGAGAATGACCAATACGTGCGCGCGGGAGGATGCACGACTGCTCACCTGGATCAAACTCTCGAGGTCCGCGCAAGTCGTACAGGCGCCGCGAGCTCGGTTTCGACAAGGTCTCGTAAGCGAACGAGAGGCGCTGAAAGGCCGTTGTCGAAGGGGCGTAGAACGGTAGTTTGCTGTGCGACAAGCCTCAGAATGAACAATCTGCAGTCCCTGTGTTCGTACGCAGGTGCTCGGAGGTGTAGAAGGATATTCGGAACTTTGGAAAGACGCACTCTGGGTGAATGATCCGACTCCGAGCGAGGAACGCCCTCCTGATCTCCTCCGTTTTTGCGCGCCTCTTGACGCCGAGAATCTTGTACAAGTTTTCTTCGACGTTGATCTCGTCGACGAGGTCTTCTGCGTCCCCGCGAGGGAGCCCGGCAAAGGGCGCAGCCGAAGCTGCAGATGGCAGACGGGCATGCGGCGGATCGGTCAATCGGACCGAGAGACGCTTGCTTGCATTCGACGATGGCGAGCTCGGGGAGGCGGCGGTCGAGCTCGAGTCGAAAAAGGTTGAGCGGGCAGAGTCGGATCGGTCGCGATGGTGGTGGTCTCGGTCGGCGGTCGAACCTGCGCCGTTCGAGGTCGACGCGTCCGATCGGAAGACATAGGACGAAGCTACGGAGACGGTCTTTGTATGGTCAGCGAACTCTATACTGGCAGGGTTGTGCATAAACGAGCGTCAAATCGTTTATCTCTGTCTCTGGACGACGCACCTGCTGCGAACGCATAGGATCCCGCCGTCGAGGCTGCTGCCGTCGCGTACCCCAGCAGCACCATCTGCGCGTTGGTCCCCTGTCGTCGCTAAGCTCTACGGCGCCCTGTACGGTCTGCGGCAGTGACGCGGGTTTGTCGTCGGCGTGCGCACCCGCCGGGTCGTGATGCAACTTTTCGAGACGAACGGAGTGCCGAGCAATGTAGTCGTCCTTGTAGCTAGTCTTGCGTCGCTGTCCTGTGCGTTCCCGCTGCTCCCGAGCCGTGCCGAGTGTACAGTCGAGAACAACAACCGCTGTCACGCGCAACTTGAAAGCCGCGCCTCGTTCCGCGCAAGAGCCTCAACTGCGGAGCATATGAGCATATGGAGCATGCGGAGCATGCGGAGAACGAGAACGGCTCAACTCTGCAGGGAGAACGGGCTTACAGACACATCTTTTGTAGCAGGAGAAGGCGAGAAAAACGGGCGGGTATACACAGAGTGAAAAAAGGGAAACAGGGCATCTAGAGTCGAGAGAGATGAAAGGGTTTACGTCGCGGGCGCAGGCGACGATTCCTTGTGGTGCCGTCCGAACCGACTCGTCGAGAACCGGGACCGCTTCATCGAGGGCGAACCACCAGTCATCGACGCGCCCGCGAGCGAATGCTGGTCCGGGTCCAGGGTCGAGTGCGAAGGCGAATGCGACAAAAAGTCGAGCGTCGGCGCCCACTGGAGTTCGGAATCGTTCTCGGGTCAGCACGGCGAGGAAGAGACAAGAGAGAAAGCGAGGGGACTGACCGAGAGCGAGACAGTCAACTGGCCGGGGTGAGCGCCACCGAGCGCGACGGGCACCGTCGCCGTCGGGAACGCTGGCGAAATGTGTTGCCAAACGGGAACCGTCGCGCTCGCGAGGACCTTGTCACTCCCGATCGCCTTCTTGTGCACCACACTAAGCTGCAAATCGGCCGGGGCGCCAGCGCTGCCGCCGACGGGTTCGAGCGGAGTCTTGATCGTGACCGATTCGCCCGCAAACGAGATGACGTTGTTGTCGTCCGCGCCCTTGTGCGAATGTGTCTCGAGCAACGTCTTGCCGCCGTTGAACTTGACCACGACCGCCCTCTTCTCGCCGGGTTCGCCCCCGTCGGTCAATTCTCCGAGGGTGACGGTCAGGGCTCCAGCGCCATGGGGACCTGCCATCTCCGCCGCCGGCGCGCCCGCACCTGCGCCCGCACCTGCACCATTCGCGAGGACTTCATAGCCCTCGCTTTCGGGATAGGCAAATGCTCCGTTCGGCGCCGCAGTTGGCGTCGCAGCGCCATCGTCGACCGTTGCGAAATCGATCGATTCCGAAGGTGCGGATGAGTCGCGGCGGCTAGTGAGGAGGCGACCGACACCGAACACGCCCTTGCCGACCGAACCGACACCATGGATGCCCGCTTTGCCGACCGTCCCGACTGCCCCAGCTCCGACCTTTCCGACACTCCCCACGGCGTCGAAGCCTGCTTTCCCGACGGTACCGACCGCGCCGACACCCGCCTTTCCGACAAATTCGCCCGCCTGTAAGACGCCACCACCGACGTTGACGACTCCGCCGCCTAGCGTCGAACCGATCCGACCTGCCGCCGAAAAGGTCGAAGTCGCTTTCCGCGAGCGGTGCAAGAACTGCGGAGTAAAGACCATCCGGATCCGGATTTCGCCGGCCGGTTTCGACGCGTCGCGGAAGTCTTGCAGCGGGATGACTCGCTCGACCGCCTGGAACGGCTCGATACCTTCGTCAACGTTGATGAGCGCGCGGCCGAGTTTGTCCGGAGTGCCTGCGCAGCGACGATGCGTCGTCAGCTTCGGGCTTGGAAGTGCTATGGGCGCGCGAAAAGAGAGAGAGAGAGAGAGGGCCACTCACCGACGCGGTCCCAGTCGTAGACTTCGACGATGAACTCAGCGCTCTCGCGCGACGGAACGTGCATCTCGAATTTCTCGTTCCAGACCGGCGCGAGCGTCTTCTTGCAGATTTCGCTCTTGTAGACCCGCTCGCCGTTGAGCTCAAACACGCAGTACGGGTCCGATTTCCCGTTGCGGTCCGCCGAGGGGAGACCCTTGCCGTCGAGCAAGTCGACGCGGATCGTACCGGTGTTGGTGATCGATTCGCGCTTGAGAAGCTGCATCTCGACCGGGATGTACTTGCTCATGATGGTCACAGTCGAACGCGCGCCGTTGCCGTCGGTAGGCAGGAGCGAGAATGTGAACGGCTTGTCAAGCGTGTTCTCAAGGAACTCGTTCATGTCGACGTGAACTTTGGCAATGACGTCCTCGCGCGTGTCCTTCTCGGCCGTGTTGAGCTGCAGAGTGACGGACGAAAAGTCGAGCTCGCGGATGAGGGCCTCGCCAATCTCGTCCCAGGTGTTGTGCTTCGAGCGAGAGTGCTCGGTCGAAAAGGCGGGCCAGTAGCTGCGACATTGATTTTGTTAGGGACGGAATGCGGTTGGTGGCGTTCAGGAAAAGCTCACCCGTCGTCGAAGAGAACTTCCAAGCGTGCGCCCTTCTTGGCGAGCTGTCCGCTGATGACTTGGAAGGCGAGTACGCCAGTCTGCGTCTTGAGTAGCTGCTCCCGTGAAAGCGTGACACCCTTGTCGCTCTCCTTCGCCGTGGTTGTACCGTTCGTCCCGTCCGTTCCGGTAGTGACCGAAGCCGAATCTGCGGTCGATTTGGGCGAGTTCGGCAAGCTGACGAAGGAAGACGTCGTCGGGGTCGTGTTTCCAGCGCTGGCGCCGCCGAGGTTCTCCACCGACTGATTCGCCGGTGTCGACTCTTCCGAGATCTCGGCGATGGTCTGCGTCGCCGTCTGGACCTGGTCGGCGGGCGCGAAAGACACGTCGCTGAGGTGGACGCAAGGGAAAAACTCGGCTTCGTATTCGAGATCACCTTTGACTGTCTTGCGGCCGTCGGACTTGAGTCGTTCCGTCTTGGCGACCTTGCCGGTGCCGACCCACGGCTTGGTGGTCTTGTCCGGACCTTCGGCAATGAGGTTTGTGACGAGAAAGTCGGCAATACCGAGCGAGCGATCCTTGCTGTTGTGCTGGTAGTCCATGACTTCGAGGACGAACAGGTCTTTCGGCGAGTGGACTTGCAGGTAGACCTGGTTTCATTCCCACAGTTGCTCGTTAGCAGGTCTAAAGTCGAAAGACGTACGTACAGGAAAAACAGGGCCACTCGCAATCTCGTCGTAAACCGGGTCCAGGTCATTGTCGTGCACGATCGAGCGGGCGACAACCAACCCGCGGTGCAAGACGCGCACGTACGGGTCAGACTTGCCTCCGGTAATCGCCTCGACGTTCTTGAGGTCGCGCGACCGCTTGAGGTACAGGCGGATGATTCCAATCGGCGGAGTGTACGCATCGGCGCCGTTGATCGCACCGGCCATAAGAACGGGCTTCCACTCTGCCGTGATCCGGACTTTCCCAGACCGGGCGTGCGAGAGAGGGAACCAGTCGTTGCCCTTCTCGTTGGCAGCGAGGATGTCTTCCAGCTTGACGCTCAGCGACCCGAGAGGCTCGTCCGGCCTGAGCGTGTTGTCGTCGAGAACCTTGAGCCCGATCACGGCCGACGATTTCGCGGTTACGAGCATCTCGTGCGGCCGCTCCCAGATCGGGTTCGGCGAGCGCTTGAGCGTCTGAGACCGGTGCACTGTCTTCCCGTTGAGCTGCAGCTTGAAGAACGGGTTGATCTGCATACCGCGAGGGTCGAGCTCCTTTGCCTGGTGGACGACCACGCGAACGACTCCGGCCTTGGTCTCGGGCAGCGGCTCGACCGTGCCGTCGGCGAGCTTGTTCGCTTTGAGGACGGGGTAGTAGTTGACGTCGTAATTGATGCGGCCGCGTGGTTGGCCGTTGTAGATCACCTCGCCGAGGATGTGCGTTTGCTCGCCATCGTCCGCGAGCGTCTTGAGGTCAAACGTCGTCGTGCCCATGTTCGAGTCGTTCCGTCGCTCGTTGTAATCCATGATCGACATGTTGAGCGTCTCAGTGAGCGAGTTGAGCAGGATGTACTTGGTCTCTTCCCACCGCGGCGATGAGCTGTGACCAAACAATCTGTCAGCCCGCGCTGGACCAGATCACTGGAGACGGAAGCAAGACAAAACGTACGTGCTGCGCTTGATCGACGTCCGAGCGAGTTCGGCGCGGCCGCTGATATTGAACGAGATGTACGGGTCGGGACTTCCCCCGCCAAGCTTGGTACCTTTCAGCCCGCGCCCGTTGTGAATCGTGACGGCCAAGACTCCGACGGCTGTATCGGCCGGAGCGCCCGACAGCAACTGCGCGAGATCGAGCGTGAACGTGTTCGGGTCGTACATCATCGGGCCGAGCGAGGCGTGCACTTGATTCTGGATGAACGGCTGCAGGCCCGGGATGAGCGAGATGTCGAAGCCAACGGGCTTGAGCACGAAATCGAACGCCGGCGGCTGCATGAATGAGAGGTCGACCGTTTGGACTGCAATGGGTCGAGGCTGCGTCAGGATCGGCCTTTCAGCTGATCAGTGTCTTGTCACCCGCGCGAGACTCGCCGTGCGGGAAGTTGTTGATCAGCTTGAGCTTGATGCGCATGGTGCCACTGAACGAAATGTCTTCGACGATGATGTCTTTGCCGACGCTCGCGAATCCCTTTCCGAGTCGAACCTCGAGCACGATCTTGGGGTTGACCTTGTGTGCAGCTTGACGGTGCGTCATGTCCAGCAGGTCGTTCGGCGTGAAAGAAACTTTCCACTCCATGAGGACGATGTCTGCACGGGCTGTTCATGAGCGAGAGCCTTTTGCGCAGGGTTTTCGCACGAGACAACGTACCATCGTCGGTGTCGGGGAAGGTCTTGACATGGTCAATTCTCGGAGGCTTGGTTCCGAGCGTGAAGGTTGTGAGGCGCAGCTATCCAAAGACAGGAGCATTAGCTTTGGCGGTTTCTCAGACCGGAGGAGACGCAGAGTGCGCACCGAGTCGAGGAATGCCGGAGTCGAGACTTGCAGCACCTGATCGACGGAGGCGACCTGCGTTTCAGTCACTGCAAGGATCAGTATAAAGTCATCCTTGAGTAGGCACAAAGGCACTGCGCACGATCGTGGCCGAGAGGACCGGTTCATAAATGAGCCAGAATCGCTGCACTGCAGACCGGCATCGACAAGTCAATTGTGACTTATCCGGGTAGAAAACTTTGGAACAGGCAACACTGTGGCATGCCGCCAACGTACTGAAGGAGTTGATCCAGGCTGCCGATTCGACGTCCGTCTTGAGCCCCTTTTTCGCGACTTCGCGCGCGAGATCGTCCCTTGCGTTCCTCCTGACCCTCTTGATCGACAGCTCGTAGTACGTCGCGCAGACCGCCATGACGATAATCAACCAGCCGAACCCGCCGCCGAAGAGGGTGACAAAGTGGGACGCGACGACAGCGAAGACGGTGATGCCCGCGTTGTGGTACCACTGACCGTAGTACATGTCGTTCAGAAAGTCGGCGAGGATCGAGTGCTCTTCGGCTTCAGTCGGAGAGAGGAACAAGGTACGGTCTCGAGAGGTCCAGCCGATGGCGAACCAGGAAGGGACTGTGGCCGGGTCAGTTTCCTTACGTTGCACGCCTGGGTAAGGGAGCAAAGGCCGACTCGACTCACTTTCGCGAGGTTGGAGCTTGTCTGCCTCTTTGGCCGGCATCGCGCCCGGCGGGTTCTCGGTCCCATCGTCGTTCAGCCGCCCTTCATCCTTGGCGATCTGTTTCGCCCTTTCCTCCGGGGCGAGCGCGTCATCCCTGGAGGCGGCGCCCGCTCCTCCGACGGCAAGGGCTTTGGTGTCAGCCTTTTCCTTTTCTTGTAGAGTAGCGGTCTCGGCATCTTTGGTCCCGGTCGTGAGCGCGACCTGAGCCGGTGTCGTTCCGATATCAGATGCGACGGCTCTGCCGCCGTCCTGCTTGAACGATTTGAGCTCCTGGCCGCGCAATGAGGGCGCGTTGGACAAGTCGATCGGTGCGAGTTTCGTTTGCGCAGTCTTGGAGGCTTGGGCAGCCTTTTCTGCGGGAGTTGCGTCCGGGTCGAACGAATGGACCTCGGCACCCTGCGGGAAGCGAGGAGGAGCCGGGCAAGCTGGTCAGCTACCTGTGCATACTCACGGTCGTTCTCAAATCTCTGTAGCCTTTATGCGTGTCACAAACCACGGTTCAAGCTCCAGGAGGTCGAGTTCTCGATTTCCGCAGCATCATCATTCTCATCAACGGAAATTTGGGATGAGCGGATCAAGGACGTTGCGAGACTCGCCTTTGCTTCTGCGGTGGCGAGTTCCACCTTTTCCTGCAGTTCCGATACGGCAGGCTTGGTCTCCTGTAGAGGCGCGGCTGCTGCGAGCTGTTGGGCGGTCGACGTCGGCGGTGGGGCCGACATGACGGCGGTCGGCTGGATCGCTGGCCGGGCAGAGGCGCAGCTCGGCGGGTGTAGCGGCAGACCCTGAGCTCAGATTCGGACTCGAGTGTCTGTGTTCGCTAGACTTGTGAACAGGGTGACTGGACGAGGAAGCGAGAGGAAGGCTGCTCTATCTCCAGCCATCTCGAGACCTCGGGCCATCGCCATTCCTCCATATTCAGGCTGAGTATGTCTGCGTCCAGCGGCCGACCAAAGCGGATACCTTGGACTATCCCTGCTCCTGGTCCTGACGGCCACTCGCTCGTCCTCTCCGCTTCCGAGTCTCCCTCGTCGCCCCCGAGTGCGGAATCGACACCTTGGCCTCGGAGCCCGTGCGTACAAATTGCTCCTACTGCCAGTACTGCTACAAGCTCCTTCCGGAACCACAAGGGCCCCCAAACCGCCGTGTTCTCCTCTTTTGCAGCCTCCCCATGCAGCTCCCTCCCCCTGCGAGCCCACTCGTTTTCGGGCCTCTCTCAACCTTATCTCGTGTGGTGTCAACAGGTCCGACCGAGCCTCCAAACTCACGCTCTAGTCATTTACAGCACAGCTTGTTCGGCATGCCGCCATCGTCCTTACGATTCAATTTTCGGCTTGTCCGCGGTCGGCCTGTATCCCGACTTTGCTTGCTGCAGCGCGGTCTTTGTCCTTGTTCTTGTTCCTCCGAGAGCGATCAAGAATCTCAGGGTCAAGCAACCTCTCATACTTACGATTATTTGCCGGTAGCAAAATGCCGCGTGTTCAAAACGAGAAGGCGGCGGCAAACACTACGGGCGGAGCCCGCTCGACCAATCTGCGCGACCCCGTCTTTGAACTCGCACAGCTCGCTTCCGGTATGACTCCCGGAGATTGGCGGTGGCGGAAGGAGTACAAGTATCTGAACGCCACTGACCGGCGCATAGTCCGATGGATGAAAGCCTGCGATGTAATGCTCAGGCGCTGGTATGGGGTAAAAGTGGGAAATTGCCGCATCTCCGCCAAGGCAGACCTCTCAGCGTGGCTGCGGACCAAACACAGGACGCTCTCCCGAGCTCTTGAGGCAGGAGAAATCCTACAAATCGATGTCCTGGACGCGGTGGTACGTTACCCATTTTTCCGGGCTCTACTTACTGCTTCCTGTTGACATCCTCTCACAGCTTCAGATCAACATCTGGGAGCTTGGTCAGCTCATGGTGGGTGCTTTGGAACGACTCACACTGTTGAGTACTCCCCCTTGACGCCCACAATACTTTTTGGGCAGAATGTTGAGCGGCCTGCTCTGGGGGAGGAAGATCGTGCAGAACAAATTAAAGAGACGGAAGATGCAGAATCAATCAGACGCTTCTGCGCTGAGGATGAACAGGAGCGCAACATGCGAGAGCAGGAGCTTGGCGAAGCGTTTCAGGCCGTGCTGAGGAACGTTCACATTACGATCAATCTGCATGTTGGAGCGCACAATCAGATATCCGAGATTCATGGGCTCGCTCTCCACTTTGAGGAAGACCCTGAAATGCTCGCGCTTGTCAACAGGTGGTTTGTGGAGGTGGCCACCCTGAACCAACACATGCACCGGCACTGGACCACGCCTGAGAAGGCCAGCCTTGTCGCGCTGCTTGATCGCTTCAAGGCAGTTCTGCGTCACCTGCTCGATGGACTGATTGGAGACTCGGTATATGCACCAGGGCAACGCCTGCCAACCACTGCCCAGCGTGCGCAAGTCAAGAAACTTTTTGTGAGTGTTTCTCCATCATTGCTTGTGTGCAGACACTGCTTTTTGAGCTGACCGACATTCACTACAACGAGACAGAGCAACTGGAATGCTACAATCATCTGTATCAGAGTGGTAAGTCAGTACTGTGGCTCAGTCTGGTCCTGTAAGGTGACCGCTGATTTGTCCGGGAGGACCTTGTCCAGATCGGGCTCAGGGTCCCGCTTTTCAAGACGGATCCGTTCTTTGACTCGGACGAGGACCCTTCGCATAGCACACCACCATTTGCAGCCTGGACAGACTGCCACTGGTATCGTCGACTAGCGTTGCCGTCGGCGGATGAGCAACGCGACAGAATCACCGACTTGAACGAACACAGCGAGTGGCGTCAGTCACTGAGACCTTGAACTTCCCCATCTGTCAACTCTAGCTCTCGTGTAGCGAAATGTATTCAGCAAAGTTATAGCTTGTTGATTCGTGCAAAGCTCAGAAAGCTGTCCGAAGTTGACCTGCGCCAAAGCTATTCTCCTGGTCCGCTCCCGAGATTGAGCGCACAAGTCACTTAATTCTAGTCCCTGTCTGTACCTTTCTGCAGTCGGGCAATCGCACACACCCAGGCTTGCGCTGCTTGCCATGCTCTCTCGTTTGGGGGCCTTGGGTCCTGCCGCAATTACACCTTGGGTCCTTCGGCCCTTCAGCTTCGGCTGGTCCCGTCTGCATTGCAAGCCAGAATGATGTATCAAAATCCCATGTGTGGAAAAAGTCTGGAGCGTGCTCCTGAGAACAAAGAAACAGAAGAGACTAGGGTTTGGTTCAGGTCAAAGTCTTTCTCTCTTCTTGTTGCAAGCTCCTGTCACCTTTTTGTTCTGCACGCAACTTGAGTGGGATGCAATTGCTCAGAGGCCTCTTCTACACTTCTTCTGTCAGCTGCCCATTTGGAGTCCCGCCTTGTTTCCTTTGACCAAATGTCTTGATCCATCTAGCGCCTGACAACATTCAAGAGGGCAGAGGACCCACCGAGATCAAGTAGCTATGTGGCTCAAAAAAAATGAAGAGGAAATGTTTTGAATGTTTTCCAAAGCTAGCACAAGGCGGACACGGCAGGGAGATACTTCAAACAAGCTTATGTCCTTGCGCCGCGCTTGAGGGTGTCGGTGGAGCTTGGTTCGGCTAATTGTATGTCTGCTGCCTCACTCTTGTGCGCATTCAGAGCTTGTGCACTTTGACTGAGCAGCTTGCTGAGCTGAGCTCCAGCGCGGACTGAGCAGCTCATGCTGAGCTGAGCTCGAGGGCGCCATGACATCCGGCCTTAAGGTTCCGAGCCTTGTTGGACTGCTCTGCTAGCCGCTGTCTGAGCCTGTGACAAGGAGTCAATTAGACCGCTGCCTTAGGCAGTCCGAGCCCGGGGCGGACTTCGGGGATTAGGAAGCTGCCGCAGGGGAGGCTTCAAAGCAAACCGCGAAGGGGCTCGGCACGTTCGGCGGACCTTTCGAAACCGGCGCCGACCTCGCCGTTTCCGGCTTGCTCGCGCACTGCACCCTTCACGTCTTCATGCCCCTTGATCAGAGGTATAGCATGACTCGGTTGGCTTGCTGACAGATCTCGGACTGATCTTCCGCCAGGCACAGGCCTCACGTCGAGGCTCAGGATGACTTGAGCGCGCTGACGGAGACTTGGAGTGCTCCGCTTCGGCTTCGGCTTACGAAAGCGCTGACTCCACCTCCGACGGCCTATCCTCCGCTCGCTACTCCACTCGCGACATCAAAGAAGCTGCTCGCCCTCTGCTCCTGCTCTCCTTCCTCCTTCATTCTGCCATTCTGAGCAACTGCAACCTCCGAGCTACTTCTCAAACCTCGCAAACATGCTGGCAGTCACTCTCTCGCGGCGGTCGTCGGACGCTTCGACTTCCTCTGCAACACCGAGCCTCGCTTCTTCGTCGACAAGCTCCTCCTCCACCTGGTCGTCTTTCGGGACGACCTATGATCTCCTCGAGCCGATACAAGGTGCCTTCCCGCGCGATATCATCTCGTCGTCGTCGCCGAACAAGCGTCCAAACCCTAGCCGTCGGCCTTCTCACACTCGGCGGCCACCGTGCACCCTTCACTCTCACAATGAGCGACTGGACTCGGTTTTCGTAAGTCTCCTGTTCCTTTTCTCGGGAGGGGGAGGAAATATTCGGAAGCTGACTACTGCGTGATCCTTTAGTCCTTCCCGAGAAACCACATCAAGCACGACATTTGCCCTCGCCACGGAATCGTTCACGACCCAGCACTGGCACTTCCTGAACGGGATTCGCGGGAAGCAACCGACAGCGATCATTCTGCATACGGCTCCTGCTCTTCCTCCGTCCGCTCCTCCTCCTCTGCACGGTCACTCAAGGTCGGTTCTCCCTCTCCTGCTTCAAGTAAGCCGCAGGAACTGACACAACCTTGTCTTCAGTGCGCTCTATCGCGGATAGCGTCACACATCAAGCGGGCTTGATTCGTCTCCCTTTCCTCCCTTTTCGCCATTTCGATCTGTATCTCTCTTAGCCTCACCACCGCTCACGCCATGTTGTTCCGACTAGACTCTCGTGTTGTTCTTCTATAAATGCAATCTAATGACGCACTACTCTGTATGCACCGCGTTCCTGCGACTCGGCTTCTGGGCAGCAGAGTCCGGAATCCCGAACCGAGGGATCATCTGAGAAGCGAGGTGATATTCTCGTGTCATGAGATCAGAAGTTAGTACACGAGTAGCCTGTACTTGTGCGGCAGCGTGGGCGTTCCATCACGATTTCGCTGCTCAGGCCGATCTTCCTGGGAGGTTGCGATAAGATTACAAATAGAGCGACAAAATGCTATTATCAAGCGGGACTCTCGATCGGCAGGAATGACCAGACTGTGCCGATCGATGCCATCACGGCCGACAAGCCGAGCAAGAACCAGCACAGGAAGCGCTCCCTGCCTTCGACGACGAGCTCGTCCCCCTCCTCGGCGGCCTTCTTCCTCCACCTATGGTGTGCGTCGCCTCTCGGGCCTTCATGCTCTTCGGCAACGATGAGCGAAGGTCTCTTCCTCCCGACGATGAGGTATGCACCTACGGGGCCGATCACGCAAATGACGAACGCGCTCGCCGATCCGAGGAAAGCGAGCACGCGATCAAATTCGGGGATCAAGATCGCGAGTGCCACGCATGTGAACGTGAGCAAAGGGCGGTAGAGGATGTAGCGGAGGATGCGGGCGCGACGAGCTGCGGCGGGAGAAGGGGGAGGGACGTTCGGGATCGAAGAGGCCGTCATGATGGCGGCGCTTTCGGACTCGTCCGAGGGAGGTGGAGCCGTGTGCGAGACGCTGCTGACGAGGTGCTCGAACGTCTGGACGAGAGGTTTGTTCGCGATGGCGTACTTGACGAGCGGGTTGATCTGCAAAGCCAATGCTTTCGTTGGCAATCAGCGAGGTCGCCCTGCACATGCAGCCGGGCACACGAGGAGGCACAAGACCGGCGAGCAGGAGAGAGAAAGGACGCCGACTCACTGCCACCATCCACACGGCGAGCTTGTTGAGCGCGACCGGGTAACCCGGCGTCTTTGCCAAATCCCGCGTAATCTCGCTCGAGACGCCGTTGCCGAACATCAGGTAACCGAGAGCGGCGAAGAGCATCGTCACCACAAAAGTGAAGATGTAGGCGACGTCGATCATCGAGTTGAAAGTGGCTGGTTGGGCCATGTCGCGGTAAAGCGAGGGGACGACGGCATGCCCGGAAAACTGCAAGCGAGCCATTCGCAAATCAGCATCCAGAATGGCAGAGCTTTCTGAGTCTTTACCCCGGTACGAAAGAGAGAGGATTTGGACGCACCCCGCTCATGAGTAACCCGAAACTGAGCGGGAACCGCTGCCAGCGCGGACCGATACTGGTCGGCATCACGTCCCACAAGCTGCCGGGAGCTTCGCGCTTGATGGTCCCGTCGGCGATGATGACCGCGAGGAGAACGAACGAGGACATGATTCCGAGGAGGGAGGTGAGGGAGAGGATGCGGAGCGGGAGGAACGTGGTCGGGACGAGGCTGTGAGCCGCATACGGATCGTTTCAGCGACTGACTCGCAAGTCTCTCTTTGCAAAGGAGCCGCCTCGGCAAGATGAAAAACTGCTCACATCAAGAAAGAGACGAGCTTGAAAGTGAACGGTGCTATGGCGGGATAGAGGCTCGCCATCGAGTCGGCAAATAGTTCGACCGTTGCGACGCTGAAAGTTGCGAGTTCGAGCACGAACAGGGCCAGGATTACCGGGCGACTCCAAGTGCCGTAACCCGAGATGAGGACGTCGGCATAGGTCAGGGCGTGACGGTCTTGTCGCATCATGGCGGCGAGCATCTTGGCCGTGTCTGTGGTTTTCGGAGAGGAGAGGTTTTCGTCATCGATCAGCGAAGTTCTCCTAAGGCAAGAATGCGGAGGAGCGTACAGTTGGTGACGAGGGCGCAGAAGAGGAGGATCAAGGTGCCAAAGATCCAGCCTGCGTCGGCGAACGCGAGCGGGTCCGCCAACAAGCCGACGCCGATCAGGACGTTGACCCTGGCGATTGACGAGACTCCATCAGCAATTTTCGAGCGAGGCGGCAGTAGCTGGGAGAGAGAATGCTCACGTGTTGAAGAGGGTCTGACCCCAGGTCGACTCTCCGCGGTGCGCCTCAATCTTGGCTTTCCACACCTCGCGCGAAAAGACGGACGCTCTTCGCGAGCCTGCGTGACCGTGGCTGTACAAGCCGGACGAGTCTCCCGCTTTCGTCGAGAGGTAATCGGACGATGTGCCGGTGGTGTCGCCTCCGACTTGGAACATGTCACCGTTGCGGTTGTGGCGCGAGCGGGAGCGGGTGCGCGGTCGAGCGAGGAGAGGACTCTGCTCGGTCGCTTCTTGAACTTGGGCGATCTTGTCCTCGCCTTCGCGTCGTCGCTGTTGACCAGTGCGGGCGTTGGGGTACCTCGCCACTGCGTTCGGCGGCAGGGCGTCGGTGGTGGTGGTCGCGGCGGTGTCGACGAGGAGACCGGACGGAGGTCCGCTATCGCTATCTGGGCTGTCGTAGCCCGTCACGCCGCTTCCTTCCAAAGCACTCTGTTGGAGTCTAGCGACTGCATCGCGCGGAGAAGCAGCGGAACCTCGAGCGGACTCGTCTTGATCCACCTCGCTCGTCTCGTCGTCTCCATCCCCGCGATGAGCAGCTTCGTTACCGTCGTCGTCGTCGTCGTCGTCGTCGTCAAAGGGTCTCGGGTAGTGTTCGCGGTCGACGAAGGACGGTCCGGACTGGAGATTGTCTCCGAAAAAGGCGGCAGAGCGCTGGAACGAAAAGACGGCGTCGAGGCTCGACGCGTACCGGGTCGGGTGATCTGCTGCTGCAGGCTGAGACGCTCGCCTCGAGTTGGTCGACGAGCTCGAGATTGGGATCCGCCGCGTCGCCATCGCCACGAGTGGACGAACACAAAGAAGAGAGCGCGCGCGATAAGCGAGCAGCTGCGCGTGCGCGGGGACAAAAATGCGCGATCGAGATAAAGTAGAGCCGACTGGGCAGGTAAATTTGCACGCTGTTTATACGAGTTTGTATTCCGAGATTACAAAAGGGGGAAATAGCGAGCGAATACAAGTCTGCTGCAAGTTGACATCTCGGCACCACGCGTCACCACCGACGTACAGCGCCATGAGCAGCTCGCCAGAGTGAGCAGGCGCGGCGAGTCGACTCCAAAGACCGAGACTGACCACGCTCACCCGCTCGCAGACCCCAAGAGGGAGGGTTTGCCGGTCCCGTCCCCCGCTTGACCCAACAAGTCGAACCAGACTCGTGCATAAAGGCGAGTCCTTGCGTGGGCAGAGCGTGGGTGGCATAGCGTAGACGTGCAGCTTACACTCCCCCGCCCGTCTGCCTGGCCGCAGATCCTGCTCGCGACCGACAACCACATCGGGTACGCCGAAAAGGACCCGATCCGAGGACGCGACTCGATCAACACGTTCAAAGAGATCCTAGACCTCGCCATAGCCAACGATGTGAGCTCCACGAGTCCTGCTGGGGGGTAGGCGCGCGACTCTTTGCTCACCTGGCTTGCGTTCCAAACCCGCAGGTCGACATGCTCCTCCTCGCCGGCGACCTCTTTCACGAGAACCGCCCGTCCCGCACCAGCTTGTACCAGACCATCTCGGCCATGCGCGAACGCTGCCTCGGAGACCGACCCATCAGTCTTGAACTCATCTCGGACGCAGGAGTCGGCATCGCAAGGGATGCCAGGTGCGCGCGCGCGCGACTCGATTCGGCTCGGGGAGAAAAGACGAGACCCTATGCTGATCCTTTTAGTCGCCTTCCACGCCCACAGCTGGCCGGGAATCAATTACGAAGACGAAAACATCAATGTCGGACTGCCCGTCTTTTCGATTCACGGCAACCACGACGACCCGCAGGGCGTCGGTACGGTGCGAGGGTCCATTCTCTGCCATTGATAAAGGAGGCCTTTTCACTGACTTCAACCTGGAGCACCTCCCCGGCAGGAAGGCGCCCTCTGCGCCCTCGACGTCCTGTCCGCGTCCGGCTTGATCAACTATTTCGGCCGGATGGAACTCCCCGGCCAGTCCACGAACGACGAAGAAGCGCTCGAAGACGGCTTGAAGGTGAAACCAATCTTGCTGCAAAAGGGAGAGACGAAGCTGGCGTTGTACGGGATGGGCAATATTCGGGATGACCGGTTCGTGTTCGAGTTGACGAACCGGAGGATCAACTTGTACCGTCCCGCCGAGAACCCGGACGACTGGTTCAACATCATCCTCGTGCACCAGAACAGGTGCGGTTCCGTGTCGTCGAGGTCTTGATGCTCGGCTCTCGAAGCTGACCGCTGTTCCCTCCCTTCTTTGTTGTGCTTCGCGAAAACCAGGGTCCCGCACGGCCCGAACAACTCGGTCCCGGAGCAAGCATTCGGCGAGGAGGCGCACCTCGTCGTGTGGGGACACGAGCACGACTGCATCTCGGAAGCGAAACCGATCCCGGTCGCGGGAAGGCCGTACTACATCTCCCAACCGGGTAGCAGCATCGCGACGAGTCTGAGCAAAGGCGAATCGATCCCCAAGTGCGTCACTCAAGGGCTGCTGCCCTCTTGTTTATTACTCGATCAAGTCTCGTACTGAACAGCTCGTCGCAGGCACGTGGGGTTGATCAAGATCCAAGGGAAAGAGTTCGAGTTTGAGCCGATCCGACTCCGCTCGGTCCGGCCGTTCATCTTTGAAGACATCGCCCTCGCGTCGTACCACGACAAGCAGACGGACGATCGGAAAAAGTTGACGAGCAAAGTCGCCGTCAACAAGTACTTGAAGAGCAAGGTCCGTCCGTGGCTGAACCGATCTGCGGGTGTTCGCTCGCACAGGGTTACGCTTCCCAGTGTTATACTTGCTGACTAGCAATGCGTTCGGACAGGTCAACGAGCTCATCGAGCGCGCGAACCAAGAATGGGACGAGCTGCACCCGGACGAAGACGGGTCGGAGCGCTTGTTGCCGTTGATCCGCTTGCGGGCAAGTCTTGGCTTCCCAACCATCTCCTAGCCGACTCGCGCTTACTTGCAGTCTCTGCACACATGCAGGTCGACTACTCGGGCGGTCCGGACGGCCACGGCTATTTCGAGGTTGGCAACCCGCAACGATTCGGTCAAGACTTCGTCGACAAGGTCGCCAACCCGCGCGACGTCGTTCAGTTCCACCGCAAGTCGGCGACGCGGAAAGCGAAAGTGACGATGAACGAACCCGACTTGAAGAGCCTCGATGCGGTGTTGCTCGAGGCGACCGAGACGGGCGACAATAGCGGCTTGGAAAAGGTGACGGTGACGAGCCTCGTGCACGAGTACCTCGAGGCGCAGAACTTGAACGTGCTCAGCGAGAGCTTGATTCAAAGTGCCGTCGACGAATTTGTCGGCAAGGGAGACAAGGACGCGGTCGGCAAGTGAGTCCCTGCTTGCTTTCCGGCTCTCGTTCTCGGATCGCAGAGACACACTCTCTCTTGATCGACTGTCGTGACGGTCACTGATCACCCGACTGGCGCAGCTGGGTCAAGAAGCTCTTGAAAGAGACGCGCAACGAGATTCTCAGGAAGGGCTACGAGCCGAGCAAGGAAGGGCCGGAACACGATGACCTCGGCAACGAGATGCGCGCCGCCAAAGACGCGGCCGAGGCCAAGTACGGCGGAAAGGTATGCCTTCCGACGACTCTCGATAGCCGCGCATATAGTATCGCTCATTTTGTTCCTGCTGCAGGGCAAGGGTAAAGGTCGTGCAGCGGAGGAGGCGGAGGACCAATCCGAGCAGGACGACGAGTCTGAGGAGGAGGCCGGTCCGTCTCGGGGTCGCGGCGCCAGCAAAGGCAAGTCTCGTCCGCGGGATAGCATGGACGACGATAGCGACGTGTCGATGGCGTCGGCGGCGTCGGCTCCGAAGAAGAAGGCCCCCGCCAAGCGGACCACCGCGGCGAGCAAGAGCACGACGAAGGGCAAGGGGAAGGGCAAGGCGCAAGAGTTGGTGAGTCTGTCTGCTTATCCTATCTGCCTAGTCAGGGACTTGGTCTGACGCGCTCACTCGACAGTTCAACGAGTCGGAGAGCGAAGAGGAGAGCGATGAGCCCGCTCCGCGCAAGAAAGCGTAAGTCACTTCGAGAAGCTGCTTCTTCCCATGTACTTGCTCATGCTGCCCTCCCTCTATGCGTCTTATTCTGCAGCCCGGCCAAGAAGGCGCCGGCCAAGAAGACAACTTCGGCTTCGACCGCCCGCAAACCTCCTGCTCGCACCGCCGCCAAGAAGGCGACGGAGAGTATCACGCTCGAGACGGACGAATCGTCGGGAGACAGCGAGCCAAGCTCACGCAGAAAGCGTCGCTGAACTCGAGCCGAAGGATCAACCTCGACATTGTAACAGATGTAATCTCACTGCTTGCACTGCATACACGTGTACTCTGCACTGTTGAGAACAACAGGCGCCACTCCCGCTCAGGCTGCTGCATTGCCCCACCGACGGCGCCATTCTCTCGCGGTAATCCCGTAACGCCGCTGCGCGCGAAGCCCGAGCTGGGCCAGTGTGCGTTCCGGGATCTCCTCGCGCGGCATCGCTTTGCGCTCCGAAATCTCCTCATATGGCATCTTCGTGCGCTCGTCAGGACTGGTAAGAGGTGGCAGGATGGGCTTGCGGTACCACTCGGACTGGAGCCAGTGCGGCAGGAAGCGTTTATAGGCATAATCCGGGTTGACTCCGATCTGTGGCGTGAGGGGAGTCAGCGCCCTCTGGGTTGGAAGGCCGGCCCCTAACCTACCAGGCGATGGACAATGTGTTCAAGCGACCAGTATTTCTGTGGGAAAATATCAAGACATGGAACAGCTCAACACTGGAGGAAGCGTGCGGAAAAACAAGAGACTTACCTGGATTCTGCTTGCATCAGCGTTTGCGACTGCCAGCTGGTCTTCTTGCATCAAGCCGAGCTTGTGAATTTCTGCCGCAAGCCGGTCGAGGATAATCTGAAGAGTCTCTTGCTCGATGCAAGACAAAACTGCAGGCGCCCACGACGCGAAAGTGCGGAGGCCAACGCACCATTCCCGGCAAATAACTGGCGCAATGGAACCAAGCAGCTTGGCAACGCCATACACCTTTGTCTTCTGATCAACGGGAGGAGGATTTGGTATAGTGTCGCCTGCCAGGAGAGGATGGAGAAGGCTGTGACGAGCTCGCCACAATTCCATCGCTTCACTTTGGTACGCGGCACGTGCTTCGCTAGCATTCTGGAGAGCAGACCGGTCTGCATACTATCCAGTAGAAGGGTGGTGATCTTGTTAGTTGCGTGCTGTGGACAATGTGACAAGAACATGACACGCACCAGATGTCCGATCAGGGCATCAATGTCGATCTCCATCTGCACACACATTCCTAGACTTGTCAGCCCCGTCTCTCCGAGATCAGACTGGCCCTTCCGGACTGCTACGCACGATCTGATCGGCAACATCAACGGGTAATAACTCGCCCGAGTCCCTGGCCTTTTGCAGTGTTTCGTGTTTCTGCTGCAACCACTCGAAGAGGGGCAGCTTGATCTGCCTGCAGGAGCGGCGATTTTCGGGAAGCGCACTAGTGAACAAGGAGACGCGGTCTGCCGCCCATGTGTACCACTGTTCTGCACGAGCCACACTCGCATCTGCGCTGTACAGACTCGTCTCACCGTGACGGTCTCCCCATCGGCCATCAGGACCAACTGCAAGCTCAGCAAGATGCCGTATCGCCATTTTCAGGTTTATATACTTGGCTCGGGCAATGGGGTTTTGTGCGTCTTGGCCTTGAAGAGGCATGGCTTGTAGAGAGCGCTGCGTTGTAAACGTGCGTTGCACAGTCGTAGGATAGAATCAGTTTGCTGCAGACAAAGGGGAAGGAGACAAAGAGAGAACAGAGCACACCTACACCCTGCGTAACATGCTAGGAGCTAGGACGGCCGCAGTCGCAGCCAAGAATCCGCGGACAAGCCGCACTTACTTCAAAGAGGTTCGTGCTCGTCACGGCCTCCATTTCGCTCTTCGCGCTACATCATAAAAGCTTCCAAGTACTCTTCGAGCCACAAACAACCCGACTGTACCGAAAGAAATAGACAGTACAGGGACCGGCGGGAAGAAGTCCGAGGGAGCCCGAAACACACAATTTTTGACCAGCGAGGAGGAGTCGGGCAAAGCACATGTCACTGAAGAACACTGTACGTCCTTCCAGGCACGCTTGCCGGAAACTGGGAAATCATTGCAGGAGAAAAAGGAGACATTGGGAAGGAGGGTGAAGCTGGACAGGAGAAGGAGCAAGGCGGAGCCGCGGCAGTTTAGTAGCGTACAGCCATCTTGTCCTCCCAGAGGTACAAGGGCTGGCGCGGAGGCAAGTGCTGACGCAGGATGTACTTGCGGAACGCGTAGCTGCGGAGGAAGTGATAAGGCACAGGTCAGCCGGGCTTGGGGGAGCTGATCGTCGTCGAGGGGACTTACAGCGTGCCCGAAAGCTGGTACTTGGCGTGGCGCATCGTCGGGACGGAGAAGACCTGGTCGAGCTCCTCGAGCGTGAGGTTGCGAGTCTCGGGGACGAAGAATAGGACCAGCACCGCTCCGATCCAGCACCCTGTCCGCAGCAAACGTCAGTCTTTGCACAGCACCTCGAACGAGCGCCGAGAAGGAAAACTCACAGCCACTGTACCAGAGGAAGGCACCGGTCGGCGTGAAGGCGTCGAGCAGACGCGGGAAAGTGAGCGCGACGATGAAGTCTGCAAACAACGGCCTTTGTGAGCTTGCGAAAGCTCGGGGAAGGGGAGAAAGCCGGACGCACTGAAGCACCAGGTGGTCGCGGTGGCGAAGGACATGCCGACGTCTCGGACGTAGAAGGGGAATGCTGGAAGAAGGGGAGGGAGGCAGGGAAAGAGGAAGGGGAGGAGGGAGAAGTGGTCAGCAGAATCGGTAAAGGGAAGGAGAATCTAACTTACCCTCCGAGGAATACGTAAAGGGAACCGGTCCTGATGAATGGAAGGATGAGTTAGCTAAAGACGGTCGATCGACTCGAGGGAGGAAAGTGCAACTCACCCTCGGTCGGCGAGTACGCGATGCAGTGCAGGTAAATGCCGAGTGCGACGACGGCGATGTGCGCCGTGCTCTCTTTCGGGATGAGGAAGGCAACGCCGGTGAGGAGGAGGAAGATGGCCATGAGCGGGAAACCCCAGAGGAGGAGGACGCGGCGACCGTAAGAGTCGATCGTGAACAGGGCAGGAGCGGCCGAGACCCAGCTGTCACAAGGAGAGTATCAGCAAACGGCGGCTCGCGCTGTGAAGCAGGAGGAAGGAAGTCCCACTTGAGTGCGCCAAAGCCGAGGGTTGCACCGAGCGCCGAGATCTCGTCAAAGCCAGCCTCGCGGAAGATGGTCGAACTGTAGTACGCGATGACGTTGATACCACAGAACTGCTGCATGAACATGACGATGCCGGATGCCAAGGCGGCGCGGCGGTTGCGGGCGACGGTGAAGAGCTCGACCAGGGCGGACCTGCCGCTCGCGACGGCGGCTTCTTCCTCGAGGAGAACGTGGATGAAGAAGAGATCACGGGCGGCTTGGAGTCGACTGTGACGGAGACGGCAGAGCGACTTGAACGCATCCGCGTAGCGGCCACGACCGATGAGCCAACGCGGCTGTTCCGGGAAAGACCGTCCACGTCAGTGGGGCTGGGAGTGACACCATCGAGTGTGAGCCAATATCAGAGGCACTCACACTCTCGGGAAGGAAGGGCGCAAACGCCATGACGAAAATCGAAGGGAAGATGGCCGAGCCGAGCATGATGCGCCAGTTCAAGCCGGTGATGTTGCCACTCGCCGGGTCGGGCACGTGGTAGAACGCGAGGCCACTGACCGTTCCGAGCATGATGCCAAAGGCAGTCCAGACTTGCCACCTGATTAAGGGAAGAGGAGATCAGTATTTTTGAATTCGAACCCCGAAGCTCGAACCTCGAGTGCACTCACTGCATGACGAGCGCCCCACGGATCAAAGACGGAGCGGTTTCGGCGGCAAAGACTGGGACAGTGGCGGATCCGAGACCGACTCCGATGCCGAGGAAGAAACGAGCTCCGAGCAAGTGCTGCCAGCTGTTGACGCACGCGGACCAGATGCAACCGATGAACGAGATGGCCGCCGCGAGCGCCATGGCGTAGCGGCGACCCATGACCTTGTTGACGGGACTGGTGAGCCAGCACCCGAGAACTGCGCAGCAGAGGTACGGGGACCCAGCCGTCAATCCGAGGAGCCACTGGTTCCTCGAGGCACCAGGAGTGCCTTTCGCCGTGATCAAGCCGAACTGCGGCGCCCAGAACAAGTTGGCACCGTTCGTGACCGACTCGTCCATGCCTTGCGTGGCAGCAGCCATACTGCAAGCGACGACGACAAAGTACAGCTGCGGATGGAAGACATGGTCAGCTTTGGTGATCGTGCAAGACAGTGCGCGGCGCAAAGTAAGAATTCAGCATCGGAAGGACGTACAGTCTTGGGATGACTCCACTTGTGAGTGACTTCGCGACGGAGGATCTCGCGGTCTTCCTCGTCGAGGAGGGGCAAGTCGGTGACGGTCGCGTCCTGAGCGGCCTGAGCGCCCTTGGCGAACTCGAGCTCAAACTCTCCGAGCCCCTTCTCGCGAGCGAACGCACGACCCATCGCCTCGAGGCGGTCGAGCGAGATGCCCGTCAACGGGTTGTCGAGCGCGTTGGCGCGGGTCTCCTTCGCAGCGTTCGAGTCGACGTAGCTGTCGTCGCCGGCGAGTTCGCGCTTCTCATCGCTGCCGGTAGGTTTTTCGCGCGCGGCTTGTTCCTTCATCGCGGCGACGGAGGAAACTTGACCGCCTGGATGATTTGGGTGGCCGGGATTCGTAGACATCGGTGCAGAGTGAAAGCCTGAAGTCGCCTCCGGGTGTCAGTGCGTCAAGCTCGTTCGGGCAGGCTCGGGAGGCCTGACACCATACTCACCAGTCAAAGACGGTCGCGGGGTGGGACAGCGAGATTAGGGGGTGAGAAGAGATGGAGTGTCTGGAGGAGGGAAAGAGGCGAGACGGACGGAGGGTCGCGAGGCCTAGGGGAACTCGTGCGTGGGCGGTCCAAGGCTTGGGCGACCGGAATGACTCCATCTGGTTGGCTAGAGGAGAAAGGGGCCGACGAACGCATTTCGGCACGTCCGCGGAATGGTTCGTCGAGAAGACATGACCAAAGCGGGGGGTCGTCGCTCCTGTCCATGAGCCCGGGGTAAAGCTCGTCAGTTCGTCCGTCCCTGTCGTTGTCTGCTTCTTCTCGCATTCCCGATTCGAAACAGCGACGGCTTGGCCGAGAGAGCGTGTTGGCGAAAAAGCAAGCGAGAAGATTTGACGCCCCGGCAGAGCGTCACCTCAGGCTGAGAAGCTTCACCCACATAGCGCACGCTCCGCGAGAAGCGTATTTTTGGACAGCACAGCCTCCTTGTCGCTCCCGCGAGCGCGTGAGAGAAGAGGTTCGAGCGGCCGTCGGTCGGATTCTCGGCAAGAAAAGCGGTGAAAGGGAGCGCGTGACCTCGTGAGCTCCAGAGCGGCAGACCAGGCGGACGTGGGCAATCGATGTAGCCTCGTTGTAGTCTGCTCGACGTATGCTTGGCAAGTCGGGAGGCAGAGAGGAACGCTGCAGGAAGCTGAGCGATGGAGCGGATGGGTTGGAGATCACTGTAAGCGGCGGCTGTAGATACTTTCTTCAAGACAGACGGCGTAGAGCATGGACTCGGCGCATTTGCGCACGTGGTGAAAGCGATCTGGTGTACAGCGTGAGGGGAAATTGCGAGGCTACGAAAGGGGAGAACCAGCTGCGGGCGTCCAGGGGAAAGTCTAAATGACAGTAGTGGCTAAATGATGGGATAGGGCCGTGTAGGTGTCATATGCGCAGAGCAGTACTAAGAGTCTAAAAGGGGGCGCGTAATGTCGAGAAGGGGGGGAAAAGCCGCGCAACTCAAAGCGAGGAGCAAGAGAAACAGTTACTGGTTCTGTTGGGCGGCAACGACGAAGAAGAGGTCAGTACACGGGCGCAAGCAGCGAGCTCTTGAGCAGAATCGAGATGCCGTACCTTGCCGTACGAAGTGCCCAAGCGCGCAATGGGCGGCTCGATCGGGCGCTGGTACACGCCCTGGGCGTACAACAAGTTCTGTTCCTGGTCAATCTCGCGCTTCGGCTGGTCCTTGAACTCGTCCTTCATGTCGCTGACGAGCTGGATCAAGTCGTCGACGGCCTCGCGCGTGATCTGGTGGTGCACGACGACGCGGTTCGACCCGAGCGTGAGGCCGCGCGTCTTGGCCCGTTCGGCGAGGGTCGTGATCGGGAACCCGAGCGAGGAGGGGTCCAGCCAGAGCATGTTGGTCTCTGTACGTAGACGGATCAGGGCAATGAATCGAAAGTCAGCACATGGGGATGAAAGCCCGTAGGGAGCGAAAGAATGCTCCAGATCGTCCCCACGTACCGACTGGCAGGAGGAGCTGCGCGCCGAGTTCCGCGAGAGCCTTGGCGAGGTAGCTCGTCAGCTCGTGCGTCGCCTTGAGCTTCGGGAAGTGGTTGTCGACGCAGTAGTTGGCCGAGACCGAGAGGGAACCGCACTGCCGGATACCGCCACCGAACGCCTTGCGGAACCACTTGACTTTTTCCTGTGTGCGCGCAAAGCGTCAGTCTCGCAGCGACTCAAAGCGCTCGAGAAAAAAAGACAAACGCACAATGAACTTGCGCGGGCCGACGAGGACCGAACCGACGGGGGCGCCGAGGCCCTTGGAGAGGCAGAGCGAGACCGTGTCGAACGGGCGGCAGAGCTCCTCGAGGCTCATGCCCGTCTTGGCGGCAACTTCCCACATGCGAGCGCCGTCGCAGTGCATGATGATGCCGTTCTCGCGCATGCAGTCCGAGATGCGGATAATCTCCTCTTGCGGGAAGACCACTGCGGGCGGGAGCGCGTGAGTGATCTGTTCCGAGACCGGATCAGATTGGAACAGCAACAGAGAGGACGTACTGCCAGAGAGGGTGTTTTCGAGCGAAACCAACTTGGTCGGCGCCGAGTGGATGTCCTCGCCAAAGACGCAGTTGTCGAGCACTTCCTCGAGGGTCAGGTGGTGGCCGTTCTTGGGTGGGACGGCGTGCGACGAAGCCTGCGAGTGCATGGCGACACCACCGGCTTCGTACAAGTGAACGTGTGAGCGCGCGTCGAGGATGATCGAGTGCGGCGGCTGGGTCAGGTGGGTCCGGATCGCGAGTTGATTGGTCTGCCGGGCGGAAATCCATCAGTTCTCTCGCGCTCGAGTACATGACTTCCTCTCCATCGCCACTCTCCGAGACTGACCATGGTGCCCGAGACGCAGAACAAGCCCGCTTCCTTGCCGGCCATCTTGGCAATCTTGTCCTGCAAGTCGTTCGTTGCCTGGTCCTCGCCATAGACGTCGTCACCGCGCGAAGCATGGCGCATCAAGTCAAACATCTCGTCGGTCGGCATCGTGATCGTGTCCCTATAGGAGGTTGTTCATTCGGCAGAATGAATCATCCGCACGACGATCTCAAGTCAGCGCTCGCGTTTTTCGCACCGGACTGCAACCGTACCGACTGCTACAGGCTCACGTGCGGAAGTCCCTCGAGATCTTTTTGAACTGAGCGTCGAGCGCATACTGGGTGCCCTGGATTGGCTTGACCATGTTGACTAACTCGGAGGCGGAGGCGGCGGACGGGGTTGTGGCTTCGGGAGCGGGCGATGCGTAGACTCTATCTGAATAGAGCTGCTGGGTACTGCTTGCTGGAGAAGGTCTAGAGCGAGTCCGAGTGGCTGCTGCGCTGGTGTAGCGTCGGAGTCGAGTCGCGGTTGCGGTTGCTGCTGAGGTGAGCGATGCAGAGATGCGTCGAGTGGCTAAGGTGGTCGTGTTGAACGAGCAGCAGCGAGCAGTCGAGGCGAGTGGTGTTACGACAGAAGAGTAAGGACGCAAGAGCATACACTTGTCCCCAATCCAACTCCGAAGGCCTAGATCTCTCAACTTTGGTGCCCAAAAAAAAAGCTGGAGCGCTGGAGCAGCTCTTCCGCGCACGCCGAGCTCGTGTGGCGTCTACCTCTCTCTCTCAATCACTCAATGGGATTCAATACTGCGATAGTGGTTTGCATCAAAGAGAGACTCGGAATATTTGACAGATTCTTAGCCGGGTGATCGTGGAAGGAGATCTAGCTCAGAGCACGAGGAGGAAGGCGCCGTTCCTCTCAGAGGAGCGTCTCGCCGAGCGCGCACCGGACCAGCGACCTGCCGATGTCGACAGTCTGCTGAACGTCTCCCTCCATCGCAGCGATCGAAGGGTTGATCTCCTGTTCAAGTTGCAGATAGGTTTGGCAGTCAGAACGGGGGTTTTGAGGTGCTGGAAACGAGGAACGAGCACGCACCATGATATCGAGCGAGACGAGGCGGCCAGTCTCAGCGATAGCTGTAAGCGGCAATTAAACCCAAGCTCAGACTCTGAGCGAAACCGTTGTTGCGCGTAACGCTGCCGGAAGCAAACAAGACCAGATCGATCGGGCTTACCTTCGCAGATGTAGTGACCCTCGCGGAACGACAATCCGCCGCGGACCTGAGTGTGAGAAATCAAGCGCATGGGTGAGCAAAACGATTACTAGCAGGCGACCGAAAACATAAAACGCCCAACTCACGGCAGTTCCGGTACTCGGCGCAACGGTCGGGTCGAGCGCGTCTGCATGGCGGACCCACCCCCCGATTCCCGTTAGCGCGACTCGTCTTCGCGTCACAGAAAGAAAGAAGGAAAAAGGAGCGAGGCTCAGACGCACCGACGTCAAACGAGAGGTGGATCGGTCGGTCCTGACCGACGTGCTCGAGCGCCATGTCGACGACCTTGCCAATCCCGTACTTGTCGACGTGGTGCATCGTGAAGCACTTGATGTCTGATTTAGATACCCCACCTCGAGAGCACATCAGCATCCGAGAAAGCGTCACCAAAAAAGGGACAGAGAGAGATGGCGCACTGTTCTCCTTGAGGATCTTTCTCTCGCCTTCATCAATGTCGCGCAACCCGATGTAGACCAACCGGTTCGACTTCAAGACCGGTTCGATCCAAGCAAATTCGGGGATCTCTTTCTTGCTCGTGCCCGGCAAGCCCATCAGGAACGAGACGGGGCAACCGTGCAGGTTGCCAGAGGGGGTCGTGAGCGGCGTGTTGATGTCCTGCGAGGGGACGCAAGCCATTGTATGATCCAAAGTCAGCACTGCGAAGGGCGAATAGGACACCGAGCCCTGCGAAACGAGTGAGCGGCTGACTCACGGCGTGCGCGTCAACCCAGATCAGAGCGGCGTCCGGGTGAGCCTTGAAAGTGCCGGTCACCGTTCCCATAGCCTGCAGACCCATACATTTGTTAGGAGAGGGTTGGAGGAAAGAAGAAGAAGAAAAAGGCGTGAAGAGGAGAATGTACGACGCACGAGCGAGTGGTCGCCGCCGAGAGTGACGGTCAGCTCTCCCTTGCTCGCATGAGCGTAAACGCGCTCGGCCACCTCCTGGTTGACCTGCGGGCGCGCGGGCGAGACCTCTCAGCATCAGCTGTTGTCTAACGCAGACTGAGATGGCTTTCCTCCCTCACCTTGGACACCAATCGCGGCTTCTTCAGCTTGCCAATGTCCGGGTCGGAACCGCCGTTCTCGGCAGTGATCGACTCGCCGAGCTTGTCGGCGCCGACAAAGTCGACCTTCCAACCGAGGTCCTCGATGTCGCCGACGAGGCCGGCCTCGATCAGCTGCAGGGGGCCAGTCTGTGCGACGGTTGAAAATCGGGTCAGACTACAAGGCCGACCTGGTTGTGCTCAGTCGGAGAGGCACGTACGTCGACGCCTGCGCGCGGCTGTCCTCCCCTGCACGTCGTAGAAAGGCGGTCGCGTCAACCGTCGGCTGCGAGGAAGCGGCGCGGGAAAGGGGTCGCTCACGAGAAGGGGCAGCCGATGACGCCGGCGGTCAAGGGCTTCTTGAGGTACTTGTAGTCGTAGGTCGGTTCAGTCTGCGGCATCGTGTCTATTTGCTCTTTTGATAGGCTCTTTCAAGGGTGGAGCGTGGGAGGAGCGGCGTGTGCGACGCGGGTTGCCGTTTCGGAGATGGTTTCGAGAGGTCAGCGGGGGAGGTTTCGCAAAGGGCGTAGAGCGGTGCTGGGGGACCTTGGGCGATCCGTACGAGACCCCTTGAGCAGGCCTCCCGTGCACCCGTCCAGCGGTACGCTCACAGGTCTGTCACCCCAAAATTGACAAGATCGACGTCTTGCACCAGGTCCGCGAGGAAAGTTCCCGAGACGGGGGAGGGACTCGGCGGCTGCTCTTGCTGTGCCCGAACGCAGGCTCGGTACTCGACTCACAGTGTTCTGCCGCGTCAGGTATCAGAGATGTGTCTGAACGGGAGCGGCCAAGGTCGAGTCCGAGAACGCCGACACAAGGAGAGATCGACCACGCGACGGACACGGAAGACTCGCCACGTGGCGGCACAGCCACAGCTAGTGCACAGCCGCAGAGTACCGAGCCCCCGTCACGTGCTTCGGCGAGGGCAGTCCATGCTTGCCTTCTCGCCTCTAGGACTGTATGGTTCTGCCATTACGTGCACTTTGGGAGTGCAATATGTTCCTGCCTCATGCCCTCATGTGTTCAGCTACGCCTTATTGGCTCGTCCGTCCGCGCTCGCACCTCTCGCATCTCCGCGGCTTGTCCGGAGACGCTTGCGCCTGCGCACGCCCTGGCTCGCTCCTACAGCCTGCTTTTGGACATTTCCATCACACTGCTGAGCAAAACACATGTCACTCCAGCAGGATAACAGCTATCAACAAGTGCGCTTGGCTGTGCAGGCAACAGTCACCCGCCTGCAAGGCACAATCAGGCGGGCCCCGGGCGTGAACCCTTTTGACAAGAGCCAACAGGAGGTTGGCTACCTGGCTGCAGCCTTGCTGAAGTCATGGGCAGACCCTATCCTGCATTTCCTGACAACGTTTCGCAGACGTGTACAAGTTGAAAAGATTTGTTTGGATTTCAAGTTGGACTTGCAGTTGCAATCATGGCAGTTGGAGGAACTTCAATTGACCGCCAGCTCAAGACTCAAGGGTCAGGCTACAGCAGCTTGCAAAACTCCTGGTATGTCTTGGTCTAGAAGCTGGTGTGGATAACCAAAGCATGATTCTGATTTGAGTCCATACCTTTGCAGAAGACATGGAACCTTGAAGCCATTGCAGCCAGATTTGCATGTGCCTTTCTCCTGGACTGCTGTGTTGACAAGTGCTAAGTTGTTAACACATGCAGGGCTGGAACAAGGACAAGCTTCCACGGAAGCAGTGGAGGCTGCCAGCAAATTTGCTGAAGAGCTTGAGACCCGTCAGGACTTAAATAGTGTCACGATCCCAAAAGGCGCAGCTGAGAAGTCCATCAGCCATCAAACATGGCTAAAAAAGCTTCATCACTTGGCTTTCTCCAGCACACAGGGCCACACAGCAGAACTTCCACCTGAACGCGAGGAGAATAAGATCCTTGCACTAAACAAGTTCAGAGAAGGCCTTGGTGGACAAGTGTGGAAAGGGCGCGACGGGTTCAGGAAAAAGCTCAATAGTGCTCGGTTTGATGAGCTGACTGATGTGCAAGTATGGGCATGGAAGGAGTGGCTGCATGGGATGGCAAATGCAGTGATCAGCATCCGCACAGAATTGGCACGTCAGAAGAAGGATGCCGAGACTCAGGCTTGCACTGCAGTCAAGTTTTTGGTACAGTTTCCTTTTTTCTGTCACACTTAAGGTTGTCATGTACTTGCTCACAATGTCTTTCCAGATCGCACACGAATTTATCACACCTGGGGAACCTCCTTCCATCTGGAGTCAAGCAGCTAAGAAGGCCTGCTTAGCACCCTTTGACGATATTGCTCTCATACGATTGGAGAGTGGACAGACTCAGGTCAGTCACTTATTATCTCTCTTACCATTGCGTGGGCAGCTAGGCATGCAACACTTGCCTGGCACCTGCCCCAGGTCAGAAGGGCAAGATGAGAGCTTGAAGAACACTGACCCCCCGTGCCTTGCTTGCCCTTTGACTTGGTACTCTTACTTGGCCCACATAAAAAGCTCAATGATTTAAAACGTCAGCTCTGGCTCACCTTTCTTGTGCACCCACTTGGTGCAGCCTACAACAAAGATCATCACTTTGATGCCAATCAGCTGCAAAGCGTGCTTGACAGCATCAAGCCAGGCCTCTACAACGAGCTCAAGCAGCGATACCTTGAGTTTGCAGCCCACCTGGAGGCTGCTGAGCAATCTGGCAATCTCACAAGAGCAGCGAGTTACTGGATTGCCTGGATGCAAAGCTTGCAGGGAGCAATCCAGAAGACATATCTTCCAAGCTACCAGCAAACTGGGATTTGGCCAACCCTGCACGCAGTGCACCCTTTAGTGAGTCTACCTTTCTCCGGCTGTACATCAATCACAGACACTGACTTGGCCTGAGAACAGCTCAACAACCTGAACCTTGACAAAGTTTCAAAGGAGATTGTGCGTATTTTCTTACATTCCATACAGCTGTCAGATTTTGAATGTGGCTGTCAATACTCACACTGGGTGGACACCTAGGCAACGCGAGTCCAGAACAGGCATGCGCGGCAAGAGAGCCCACTGGCGGGACCTTCCTCCGGCCATCCGGGAGGGATGTCAGCCCATTCCCTTGGCAGCGAGCCACGAAATCTCTCGCCGGCTTGCGAGGAAGGTGTACAGGATGAACCCACACAAATGGGAGCAGCGCTACCTGTAGGACCTACACCCTCTCTTGTGACCTCCTTCTATTCCTCCGTGCTTTGATCCAGTTTGCAAGCTAGCCCTTTGGTTGTTTGTTCTTCTCCTTTCCGAAACTTTAGTTTAGGATCTTTAGGTGGTGTCGAGAGAGGTCCCATGTTCCGCGGTGCTCCATTTTCTTTTCTTAAGGAGCCCAGCGTTGTTCCGCTTTTTTTTTGCGGGGCTCCAATGCTCCACTCTCTTGTCCGCTGCTGCCAGGCATGGTTAACAACCGCCGCTTGCATGACCCTGGGCGCTTGCTGCTATGCTCCATACGCATCTCTTTCTGTGTGCAATGCATGCTGGAGCTTGAACTGCAGCTGCTGCTTCAATTTCAAGCATCGCTTCTCGATCACAGAGAAGAGAGCACTGGGAGCCTCCCTCCCCTCAGCGTGCAGCTCGCGCTGTGGGGCTTCCACAGCGCGAGCTGCACATTGCCCTCACAAATGGCCGCTCGCTTGCATCAACATTCCCCTGCTGCATTGAAAAAATTAGGGTTGATTTCCTAGCATATATCAAACTACCTCCATACCCTATGCAGTGCACGGGCCTAATGCAGCCTCCCTTGGAATTTGAAGCTTCATCAGCGCAACTGTCCGCTCTGTTTTCGCTTCCGTTGCACACACAGCTTGCAAGCCAAGCACTCCTGAGATGACCCCACAAAGCCATACTCCATCTGCCTTCTCTCTCCGCCCTGTGCCTGCCTCCGCCTCCTTCTACTGTTCTACAACACTTCTCCTTGCTAGGCCCGCTCCTTTGGAATTGACCACCTCCGCTCGTTCAGAGTCCCTTTCTCATTCTAAGTCCTCTTCCCTTCACTCGTTTTCCTTCAAACCTTCGCTGATGTGATCTCCCCATGAATCTACTACAGTACATTCATCCTCAAGATCAAGAGGTCTACAGTTTTTCGGTTTTCCGAGGCGATAGCGAGGAGAAGTTGGATGATCGGTCTTGGTTCAAAGCGCCGCCCACTTTGTTGTAGCCTCTCTTCTTCCGCTCACCGCTCCCTACGCGCAATCAACACTCAGTCCAGTGTTGTTTGGTTACGGGTTTCACTCTCTGCCTTTCACTCTCGATCTACCATCCGCTCGCAGAGAAGCCTCGTCTCGCTCGCGCTTGAGATGAGTGGCCTCTGCACTCCTCCTTTTGCACTGCCTGAGGCCCTCTACCTGCCGCTCCCTACTCTGTGCCTCTACCTACACCCTATGCCGCCTTCTATCCCCTCTCTTCCCCAGTCTTGCTTGTCCTCCCCCGCTTCTCCCTTCTCTTCTCCCTTCCCCTCCCGATTCCCTTTGCCTTTTCCTCTGCTCCACCCTCCATGCTATTTTCCCCCCCCTCCCCTTGCCCCCAATAGTTCCCTGCGCCAGTGTCTCAAGCAAGTTCAGGATCAGGATCGGGATCAGAATCAGAATCAGAATCAGAATCAGAATCAGCATCAGAATCCTCAGAATTCCAGTGTTAGCCGTTCGCCTTCGGTTCCGACTCCAACTCCGACTTCACCCTCTTCTTCCCGCTCTCTTTCTTGCGCTG